>JARVJO010000394.1:14566287-14593430 GCA_031762555.1 Cynodonichthys magdalenae | reverse complement strand
GCAGAGCAGGAGCAAAGAGGAGAGAGAGAAGGAGGAAGTTTAAACCATCTCTTCCATCAATCATGATGGGCAATGGGCAATCGTTGGAGAACAAAGTGGACAATCTCCAAGCCCTAACAAGAACCCAACCAAAGTGTTGGGAGTGCAGCATTGTGTGTTTCACTGAGACATGGCTGCAGGATTATATCCCTGACTCCGGTGTCTCCCTGCCAAGCTTTCTGACCATCCAATGGACAACCCTGAGCACTCTAATCACACTGTCACACTACAGAGTGTCTTCAGTCAAAGGCTTCATCAGTTGCGCTTTAAGACTGACCGCTACAGGAGATTCTTCCTGACCACAGTCATCAGTATCTATAACAACTCTTTAAAGAAACCAGGATAATATGAGTTACAACAACATTTAATTTCCCTTGGGGATTAATAAAGTATTATTGAATTGAATTGAATTAAAAGTTTGGATATACGTTTTCAGAAAAAGTGGGATATGTTGTTTTTTTTTCATATACAATATCATGACCCTGAAATTAAGACTTTTTAATGATTTTTTTTTTCCCATAGCCAATGAACACCCTTAATGCTGCCCTTCTTACATAATCACTTTTTTCCCACTTTCTTTCTCCCTTTCTTTTCATTGGATTACAAAAGCTGCAACTTTGTGCCGTCTTGTATTTGTGTGACATACTGGGACCTTTTGCTGTGGCACAGACAAAGGTCATGCACTCTCATTCATCCCAAATATTTATTTACAAGTTTTAGAATGAGATGTTCTCTTAAGAACTTTTTCACAAATGCACACATTTTATCTTTAGACATGCAAGGAGTGTGAAAACAAAGCAAAAAACACATACTTGCACCCACCGCATATCTCCAGCCTTTAATCCATCCTGTTTAGTCAGTGGGAGACTATGTGTGCAAGGTCCCTGCTCTTTGTATTGATCACATTGAACATGAGGAACACTTCCATGCAAAGACCTGTCCACTGAGAGGAGGCATGTGTGAGGGAAATGAAAGGTCAGTAGGAGTGGGAAACAGATTGGCAGACAACACACTGAGACATGGTGATGCAACAACAGAAACTGTGTTAGGTGAGGGTAAAGAAAATAAAGCACAGAAAAAAAGACAGCAGCTCAAGACCAATTTAGTTTTATTGTGTTTAAATGTATCAAGCATTGAGGAGGTCAAAGCACTTTCACTTGAGCAGTGACTGAAATGATCTTTTGAATCAAATCAAATAGAGGACAGCTCATGTGAAGCATCCGTATAAATCTGATAATCTGTGATGGGGAAGTGGCACAGGTGACAAGTGCTCTGATATGACCGCTGAACTCATCACACATCAGATTCACCTCATCACACTGTTTCGGATGCACTGAGGCAAATGAGATAGAAGCAGGACATTAAGCTCACACAGTCATTTTTTTACAGTAAAGACATCACCACATCACATGCTTTGTTTGATCTACATTCATTACTGTGAACAAATGTCTTCATCCCTCATTAATGGGGTTATGTCCCTTAACCTTTATCAAGTTAATTATTCTTTTAGTCTTCATAAACTTGTTACATGCAACTCAAACAGTGAATAATAAAATACTTTTCACAAAAGTTTGTTTTACCAAATAGGATTTTGTTGAAAAAAAATGCATTTAAAGCCCACCTTATGCTTCCAAGTGACAGCATCATATGGCTCTCTGTATAATGCTAAGTACTTCAGACTGATCAGTGCCCCAGGAGGTTGATAAGCAGATTATGCCTGATTAAATTCATATCAGTGGAATTTGAGCAGAGGACCTGCAAGGACAGACACACTCAACAGTGCACCCATCCTTACTTTTCCTCGCCCCCTCACCCTCTAAATTCAATCCTCTGCTTGTCAGTGACTCACACTGGCATCTGTCCAGATGCCATCAGCGAGTTCATCACTTATTTCACCAGTATACAACATGACAAATAACTAACACATATACATGATGTGTGATTATGTGCTTTGACCTCGGGGACTAGTATCTCTCAACTGTTGTTGAGTTTAAATTAAACAAAACAAAAAAGACACAGGATGTGTTCAGTTTCCTCAGAAGTGTGTCATGCCTAAGGTATTCATTGCACCCACTCAATATAGTTGTTTAAGGGGAGGATTTCAGATTTCTGCTTTCTCCCCTCATTTAGAGTAACGTGATGGCAGCTGAATGAGAAGTAACAGCAGTTTTTATTCTCTTTTCAGGTTTCAAGACTGTAAATTACAATTCTTGTATACTGTCTAGTTGCCTGACAGGGAAAGTGAATTTACGCTAACATTTACTGCGATGTAGAGCCAGAAAATCTGACGGAATCAAAACTGTGACCTAAACGAAATGAAAGGTTTTTTTAAAAAAAATGACAAAACATGAGTGTGCTATGCATCAGTATCTTCATCCTTTTCAGCTGGAAAGCTGTGTCCTGCCATAAAAGAGGGCATGTCCACATGTCTTGTCTTTCACTGGGGGTGGAGACAACTCATTGTACCAAGCCATGAGAGCTCTTGGTCAATGCTGTTCCCATATCTAAACCACATGCTCCCCTACACTGTGACAATCCTCCATACAACAGAGCAGTAAAACCCTGGGGGTGAATTTTTAAGTACTGCTGGACCATCTGTGGAGGTGGACTCAGAGGTGTAGACTGACAGAGTTTAGCCACTGGGGTTGTCACTGACAGCCATATTAGCACAGTTCCGCTTCTCTCTGTGTAGAACTGGCTCTGTGTAGGCTGGAAATAGGTTAAGACTAGAGCAAGACCGAGGCAGAGTGGGAAAATATGACAGAAACTGCTATCATTTCTGGGAACTTTAAATAACACTCTTCTGTGTTTGTGTAACCTCCACAGGCCCCCTCTGACATGCAAGTCTTATACATTATATGTAGTGAAACATGGATTGTAAATGCAGCTGAGCAGGCAGTCACACACACCCATACACACACACACACACATTGCACTGTCTCCAGTCCATTTCTCATCCAGCGTTACAGCCCTGCAGCATGTTATCCTGACCCCAGGAGAGAATAGGTCGACTTTGGGGCCATGGAAGGTGTTTCTGATGAACTGGGTGCTTGGTTTGTGCAGACTATGTGAGTGATGTTCACACTCTGGCCTCAAGAGGAACAAGGATGGAGAAATTAGGAGGAGGTGATATCACACAGAAAAAAGCTCTGTGTAGTTTCTCACCCACTGCTTCGAGGTAATATGTCAGTTGAACCACAATGATATAAGATTCCTAACATCTGCCAGTGTTTGTCCAGTTTGTTCAGCTAGGTTGAAGTTTGTAGGAAAACTCAGCCTAAAAAACAGCTAAGAAAGTCACAAGATTGCCCAAGTTTATCTTGCAACAACTTAATACATACAGTATATTGAATAAACATAGCTTTTATTTTGCTTCAACTACTCCACCTCTGGAAGTGTTCATGTTCATGCAAGTGTATTCATCTTTATTACTCTTCCAAACTAATGTACAAAGATAGTCAAGTGGAGATACAGTAGAACAGAAATTCTGTGCAAAGGAATCTGTCTGCCAAAATGTGTGGCGCTCTCTTCAAGACAAATTTGTAAAGGCCAAACGGTGGATGCAAATAGGGAGCGGAGATTCCAACAGGAAGAAACCTGTGATGTGTACTGCAGCAGGAGGGGTTTTCCAGGAGCTCAATGTCCTGTGTCTCATGAACTACAAATGGTGTAAAAAGATGGAGTCTATGTTTTCCTGGTCTGACTAAAACCATGGCTAGTTTAATAAATTATTTCAAAAATGGAACTCAGTTCAGAGCAATAATTGATGCACAGGGAATGCTACTCAGCATGCAATGCTAAAATACATTCAGTAACACCAGTGACTCAGTTCTCATCACACCTGCAATCTGTAAGATGTATTTTAGGAATAAGTCTGTTAAAGCAACACTTACTCTTGGTTTCACTTCTGTAGCAGGTTGCCACAGGGGTGCTGCTGTTTATGCCTTAGCTTGAGCCCAGTAAAAGTGATGGCTGTGTGAGGAGTGTTTGACAACTCTTTAGAGGCATCCATGGAGCTCATTAGAAGGATAGATAGCCAGCCTGGTACCTAAGACAGGGGAGACAGATGGATGGCACAAAAGAAAGAATGATATGAGTGATAAAAAAGGGTAAAAGAGAAGGACAGATGATAAAACAAATAAGAATACAGTAGGACTATGGGCAGTTAGTATATGGTATATGCAAATTCTAAGCGTTTTAAATATTTAAAAATCTGTCTATGTTAATGAGACACAAAGCAAAGTAGTAGAGTTTGCCAAAGGGTGATCTGTAGTGCATTTGCTCTAAGTATTAATCAGTGATCAGAGGCTTCATCCCCTCTGGCTTTCATGCATGCATGAGCTTTATCATCTTAAACCCTCTGGCACACTATCCCACCCTTTACCAGTCATCCCTGCCAGTGACCTGCAATTGACTGTTTGAACCCTAATCTAGAGGTCAGGAGGGGTCCCACACTCCAGGGTCAGAAAGTGGTCAACTTCTCTCCCTGTGGAAAGTTTTGTAGCAAAGCCAATCATTTTTTTTTTTTTTACTTCCGTGATTTACTAAACAGGAGGCTTCAAGAAAAATAAAATAATTAAAAATTAAATAAATAAATAACTGAACAAACGCATGGAAAAAAGAAACAGCACGACTCCCTGGCTTTTTTTTTTTCTGCCACACAGGAAACAAGTACGCTGCAGGAAATATATTCTAGTCGTTCAGAGGGTTCCAAGCATTCATGTCTCCCCCAAGGATCCAACCATGAGGTGATTTAATTGACCACAAACACACACACAAACACCTTTTTTCACTCATCCACAACTATTTTGGTCTTAGAAAAAAAATAGCAAGTTGATTTATTGTATAGGCTGCAGTGTACATTGGCAATACATATTTTAGTGATGGAAACTCCTAAAAAATATATTTCCTAAATCATACACATACTCAAAACACTGTGGGTAGTAATTTTCACTCCTGTACCAAGTGTCATTTGGTTTCCACAAACCAAATAGTCTGGGTAACAAAAATAAAAATAAAAAAACAAATAAAGTAACCCTTGCATTTTACTGTTTGTACTTTATTTTACAGTTTTATTTTACACACAATTACAGACACTATATGGGATTAATTAGACAATAATAAACTTGTTAAACAATATTGGAATTTCCCATTTCAGTTGTCTTCAGTACATTTATTGAACTGCAAATAGAGTCTCTGAAAAAAAAACTAAGTGTAACTGTGGTGAACTTTTTTTTACTAGGATGAAATATTCAAGAAAATAATCTATTCTGATGAAAATGTGTTCAAAGTAATTTACATTACATCAAATTAATACTTAGATATTTTACAGTGTCAATCTTTTAAATGGATTTTAATCATAAAGAAAAAAGTTATAATTGTTTAAATAAAAAAATAAACCCTAACAAAATACTAAGGGGGGTGAGATCAGTCTAAATTAACTATTAAATAAATAAATAAACTATTTTATACACAAAAACAGACTGTATCTTCACAAAAATACACACACAAATATGTTTTTTCAGTGGAGTAGCCAAACCCCCACTTCAACATCCTCTAATTCATACAGGCCACAGCCACTCCAGATAGCATTTTCAAGCCTGCTGTGAACAGCCCATATGTAATATTTTGGAAATAATAATCTCCAATATCTCTTTGCCATTCCTTCTGGCTACACAGGAGCAGCTGCCAATCATGTAAGACACTAATGTGCTCCATATGAGACTCACTGAGCAAGAAATTCTGGAAATCCCATATTCTGCCCTTTTTATTTACCCTCCAGTTAGGTAGACAAATTTTCTTATTGACACAAGTAATAAGCTGTTTGGAGGCGAGGACAGAGTTTCTTAGTTTCCTTTTTAAACCCATCTAAATCCTACTTATTTAAAACAGTTGTGATGAAGCATGAGTTAGAAAAGTACCATGATATAGATCTATGGAAGCCGCTTCAGACTTCTTGTTTTGAAATAATTAAATGTGATCACTCGTGACCTTGATCTGGGGGGTGTGGTGGGGGCGGTGGTAAAGGAACACAAGCAGGTGAAATGAACCACATAATTGAAAAATCCAGGGTGCAATCCAAAACTAAGTGGCCTGCTGAAACTATACTATGGTGGGCACAACAAATTTAATAAATAACTGCTGGGCATGTGAGGGGGGTTGGGGGGGGGCTGTGCCGTCAAAGGAGGCCAATGTTTCCAGGGGGTTGCAGAGTGTCCGCCGGGAGAAGAGGTGACACCAAGTGTGTTGTCAAGCGTAAATCCCAATGCAGAAGGCCCTCGCGAGATGGGTGTCCCTTTATCAAAGGTCTCACTGACTCAGAGTGCCATTTGATCTCCGCTCAGGAAATTCAAAATTCCAGGCAGATGAGGGGTGAAACTGAGAGGCCCTTAAGCCCAGCTTGTGCTAGTGATTAGGGGCAGCTGTTTCGATTCACGTTTCGGAGGACTTGAACTCTGCAACCTGCCACTTTTTACATGGTAGGTAAAGACTCAGAGACCAGCGAGAAGACAATGGCCGTGGCCATGAAACTGACTGTCAAAAAACAACATTAACAAATTTTCAAGATAAGTCACGTTTTTCTTCTCAGACCTTTTTCATAGTGTACACAATCCCTCACCGTCCAAAAATATGTAATGGAGATTAATTTGTTCAATAATGTAGAGTGGTAATACATGTGCCTTAATTCTCCTCTCTAAATTCCAAAGTTACAATTATAAAAGTTATTTTTAAAACATACAAAGCTTATTTATAAATGAACATCAAAAACATTTTTTTTTTCTCTTTCGCAGAGTTTACACGTTGATCACTCCAAGGTGACATCTCTCTTGGCTGTAGTCATTAGGTGTTTTGGAAAAAAATAAAAAAATAAATAAAAATTAATGAAACTACAGAAAGGTCAAAGTCTTGAAAGACTTATTGTGTAAGATTGTGAATGATGAAAGAAATGAAGAATGTATTGGACACTGGATAGAAACAATAGTGGAGTGAGAAAAGGCAAGACATTGAGTCAAAGGGAGATGGAGAGGTGTGCGACAAACATGGAGAAAAGGAGGCAACAAGCTCTGAGTAGTATGAGCACATAAACGATTAGTTCTAAACATGATCTGACAGCTGGATGCATGACCTTGGTGGGATTTGAGTACAACAACCCCTAGCATTCATTTGCATCCTTTCCATTAGTAATTTTGACACAATTCTTATTCAAGTCAAAAGCTAGAGAAATAAGTGAGTGTGTTCGTGTGTGTGTGTGTGTGTGTGTGAAGGGGGGGTGAGTTGGGTTACACTCCTCTACTGGACCTCCAGCAGTCAGGCAAGTTCAGAACAAGGTGCTGCTGGCTTTATAGACAACCTTCACACCCCCACACAGTCCTTTTGGCCACACTGTCAAGTTCATATTTAGAGTCACATTACTAAGTGTCAATAATGAGATGCTTAAAGGTGTCAGTGAGAAGATTCTAGACCTCCTATATTTACTGCTAGTTATGTTGAAGCATGGTGAGGGGGTGTCCAGCTTGTTAAACCACAATGTAGCTGCTCTTCAGCTGTAAATTAAAGAATGATTATGATCTAGGTCGAGGGTGAACAGCTGACATGTCAGTTGTCAGATGACCACTCTGACTAATAGAGCCCCAGCAACAGTAAAAATATATAATAATAATAATAATATACACATATTTTTTCACAATATCTCATCTGCACCAGTCCATTTAGGGCATTAGCGTACTCGTTGTGAACCATTTCATTGTGTTTTGAACTGGAACAAACCACTTCCTGCCCCCAGATGACTGAAACCCACAATACAGAGGATGCTGGCCAACTCCGTTCATTCATTCTTTTAGTTTATTGATTAGGTTGATGCATATTGTTGGTTTACAGGTTAAATATTATCTTGAACAGTATTTGGATGATATTATTTAGGCTGATGAACTTTAAGAAAGAACAAAATTAGTTCATCACACCAGATGTCAACAAATATAATAAATTTCACTCTACCTGAACCATTTAGGTGTAAGCAAAATAAAACTATTCAGTATATTATTGTCTGTGACATTTATACATTACATAAGTCATCAATTAATCATTTTTTTCCTAAACAAAAAACTATAGTTACATTCAAGTAAAACAAGTCAAATGAAAATACAAACATACCAACGGCATCTCTGTTGGTAACTTAGCACTAAATTAGGGTAGCAGCAAACATTTGTTTCAGGCTCACTCTGTTTGTAAAACCACACCTGGGACCAAACAAAGCCTGCCCAGTTGGATACCTGATTAAAAGGCAGTTTCTCACCACCTTGCATGTGTTCAAGTCACCACACCCATCCAGGTAAACTACAAACACTGCCATCTAGAGCTAAATCATTATCATGAAAATTAATAAAATAAAAAAATAGTTATATATATATATATATATATATATATATATATATTCATATTTTGACTCAAAAAGGATGTTCCTTCTTATTTTCAAGACATCAGTCATTACACAAGTCAAAACCTACTAAATATAAGCAATACACTATTGAACTGTTTAAAGAAAAAGTTTTAATTCTCAAATCTTGTAAAAAGTTAAATAAATATGTTATTTTCTATTATTACTAAAAAACCTGCCAGCAGTTTATTTTCATGACCTTTTAACTATTTTTTAACCTTTTGAACCTTCCGTTCTGCACTTACCTTTGGATAGTCTTAAACTAATGAATGTCTTCTCAGAGAACAAGAAGGACTGGTGACCCCTTGACCTCCTGCAGCTTTCTAGTAAGTGACATTGGGAACACTTCTTAGAACACTCTGAAAGATCTGAGGCTCATTACTCATACAAAATGACAAGAAGCATGCCACTTTCACTTGCAGACCAAATGATGTTTATTGCCAAACTTATACATGATTACTGTAAAATCATACAAGTATACCATTCAAAAGCAAACAGTAGTATTCCCATTTTGAGCATAAACCCTCTACCAGAGGAAATGGGATAGTGCGACGTAGCATTTAATTGGACCCCGTGAACCCTGCTTTGCCATTCACCCAAGTGAGAGGAACTCCCTGCCAACTCTTTGTGCCACCCTTATGTGCTGCGGGCCGTGCCCTGGATTTATTACACATTTCGCACTCTACCACCACGCAGCGAGCCAGTGATCTGGACCTAGCACTGGGGCGTTAATTGGTCAACCTCTGCCAATAAGCAAGACCTATAACTCATGGCCACACAGGCTTAAAGGTACTCTAGATGGCATGCCACATTTTCTAGGGCCGTGTTTGTTTATACAGTATGTGCTGATCAGTCCGCGTGTTCCTGCACCTGTCTGTGTTTCACATTGAGGCGAACCTGTGTGGGATGTGGTTATATTCAGAGGAGCAGAGGGTGAAGAAAATAAAGAAAGCTCAGCACTGACATTAAGAGTGTGACAAGTGATAGTAAAGAAACAAGTACACAGCATACACTGTGGTGCTGGGTTCTTTTTTTTCTGAATTGTGGACTTATGGTGGTTTGTAACAGCACAGAAAAAGTGACAAATTTGACTTGACAAGCTGTCTTTCACCTCTCTCAATTTCTCTTTCTTGGCTGTGATTTTTTGCACTGCATTTAACGAAAAACAAGAAAAAAAATACATTTCAAACTGAGCAAGAAAATGTGACCCTTGTGCTTTGCTGAAATGAACCGTGTATCAAATATGACATGTGAGTACTCCTTACTGGTTTAAAAATATACCAAATCCCCATGGTTTTTAACTTGCTTCCTCAAATTCTACTGTTGCATGTAACTGAGCCACACTGTCATACTCTTGGATTTTATCCATGGATATATTCTGAGCTAAGTTAACCTCAAATTTTACCAGTTAACATGGAGCAGCACATAAAGAATTAACGCACCAGCTAAATCCAGTCTTGTGGCTCTAATGCTCCTTTAGTTTTATTGTATTAATGCTAATTATTTTTAATGTGCTGTGCTACTTTAGGAAAGACTGTTCTAATCAGCCTTGGCCTTGTTTAGATAAACAGGTAAATTGGCTAACAGCAGTATGTCTCCAGTGCCTTTATTCATTTTGTCTGAGTCTTGTCAAAGAGTGTTTGTGGACTTGCAGATAGGCAGTAAATCAAACTCACTGTAGCATTAAAGCAAAGCCAAGACTCTGGGTTTTAGTTCCAATTGAGACCATGTATTTGTTTGACCCTGAACCAGCAAACCACACTCCACTTCAAAAGAGCTTGCAACTCAAGAAGGTTTTACAATCGCAAACTGTATGTGATATTTAAGTACAGCTACAATTTCACTCAAAAATGCAGCATACATTCAAATTTTTGAATTTGTTTTTATATGTTTTATGTGCACACTCCTTAAGATGCATGTGCTTGTGTGTACATGCTCTGGGTGCAGAGAGGCAAAACAAACTACAAGTGAATCTAAAAATGCCCCCTTTGTCTTGCTCTAGCAACCTTGCTGGTTTACCATTGACACCAATGTAGCGGTGACAAAAAGAGCTATTGATATAATCTTCGACCATGACAGGCATTAAACGGCCTAATTCGGCCCGCTTCTGTATTAAGCAACTCAAAAGCTGATTTCAATTGCCAGTTCCACGGTGGGGGGGCACCATGGAGGCAGACAGACAAGGGAGGAAGGAAAAGAAGCAAGCAAAATATAGCTGGCAGGCAAGAGTGGTGCACCCACCCTCAGCCCAGAGCCTGTAAACTCAGATTAGGGGGTGGATCAAAGCCTGGATTTAATCTGGGCCACTGGGCAAGGGCGGAGATTATGGCACCATGGCACAGCGTGGCACAGAGGTTTGCCCTCATCTCACGTTTGGATATGGTTATAAATGTACATCAACACTCGATCTATTCATGTGCTAACAGAGAAAAAGAAAATTTGTGCACAAATACACACAAATCCATATACAAACTAACTATATGCTACTTTGATTACAAGCACAAAAAGGTGATCTAAGTTTAAAACTTGATCTTTTAAGAATGGCTGCAGGCAAGAGGAAGACACAAGGCAACTGTGACACTGAAGGAAGAGGAAGTATATAAGGAAAAGGAGGGCTTAGAAATGAATGTTCAGGGTTGACAAAAGCCAAATAAGCTCCATAACCTCCACTCTTCACCCACAATGCTACACAATTTACCCAATCAAGAGTTTTGGGTTTCAGTCATAAGATTACCAAAAACAAGTTGTAGATTTTCAGAGTAACCACTTTCTACATTCTTTGTCTTCTTGGAATTTCTAAGTCCAGTTGAATCAATTAAGCATAACATCACTGCAAGCAGCCTTTAATTATAAACAATTAACATGATGTTAACTTTCATCTGTGACACCAGGGGTGACCAATTTTGCATAATATGTGTAACTAAATTAACAAACATATTTATTAGAAAACCACTATATGGCTCAATAAGATCACTTTTCAGATAAAGGCTTCAGCTATGTTAAATAGATGAGCACTTTATTTTACATTACAAGTAAGAATACTGCTTCTTTTCTCTAGACATGTTTGTCACTAAGACCTCCCCTTTTCAGAGGTTAACTTCACAAAATGTTTTGATCGCTGAGTCAGTTTGTAATGCGTCTTCAGTGTGTTATTTAAATTCTGCCTTTCCCCAAAAATACCCACGTACCCCCCAAGGCAAAGCTCCGAATGTCTTTAAAGGAGTAATGGGGAGACGTGCCAGAGTAATGTAGTGCATCGACTTTCCTCCATTCCTAGCAGACCCCCCCCCCACCCCCACCCCCACCCCCCAAGTCTCTTCTCGCACACATTCAACTTATAACGTGCACACATGCACAGACACACAAAGTGATTGACTCTCAGACATAAAAGCGGACCTTTGCTTTGCTGGTTTTACTTGATTAAAGTCAGAGCAATGGGGTCTTGGCTTAGCTAAGTCTGGGACAAAGAGTAATATTTGTGGGGTCCATTCTCGCTCAAAGACCCTCTTGTCAGGGGAGGCCCAGAGTGAGCTCTGGGGGAGCAGACCGGCTAAAGGCCAGGCCATTTATCATAGTCTACCAAATGAAAGAACTCAAATGTCTCTTTCTTCCACCCATCTCCATCCCTCTTCCCATCTCTCACTTCTGGCCTCTCTCTTTTCTTTCCTCCATCCTTCCTTCCCCTCATCTTTTTCCTCGTCTTTGTCTAAATCCAGTGGGAGTTGGGCAACATCAGCGCACTGCCGTTGCTTGTTACAGAGCTCCGATTTGAAGAGAAGTTTGGAACTGGGCCCCACTCATGCTGGGGCTTTGGAGCTTTTTTTGTATGTGTGTCATGGGGTGATTTGTCAGGCTGTGGTGGCAGAAGTCAAGCCCCTGAGGTTGAAAGGCTATGACCTCGGCAGTGTTGTGTCTGTGTGCATATCTTTGTGCGTGTGGAGACCCGCCTCAGGCTCAGGCCATAATAAACCCAAGTCTAAAATAAGGCAGAAAAAGTGAACCACAAAGCCCTCATTTGCATATTTCAGGTAGACACACTGATAGGAACCGACACAGGTGCGACAGGCTCAGTGACAGTAGGGTGTGAAGAAGGAACAAGACTCTGCAAGTGAGTTTGCGAATGAACCTGTGAAGACATCACATTCAGTGGGAAAATTTACTACCAATCTCCGCTGTTCTTGGCCCTGACTGAGAAAAATCAATACCATGCGATCTCTCCCAACATAACAAGACACAAAAAAGTAAACAATGGCTTTGTTTACCCATCTGTGAGTATGCCCCATTGGTGCCTTTGTGTAGGCTGCTGGCCCACGCACAAACAGAGCAGAGGGCACACACATGCACACGCACGCACAGAACGGCTGACAGATGACACACTGCGCCAGTTCCTAGCTGTGTTTCCCCACATTCCCTGCCTTTCTTGTAGGCTCTTTCCTTTTGTCATTAAAGCAGGAGACACTTTCCCACTTGGTTTGTTTACTGGTTCCCACCTCTCTTTGGGGACTTTGTAACGGAAACAGAATTCATTCTCAGCTGGCCGCCTGCCTTGTCCCTGAACACACCCCGTTTCTCCTTCTCCTCCACAATCTCTCAGCATCTTCCCAGCATGGATGAGTAGATTACATATGCTTCCTTTCCGAATGAGTTCAGTTGTAAATAATTAAGTGAGTTATTGTGTACTTGTATGACTAAAGGATTTTTTATGTTTAATTGTTTTTTTTTTGTTTTTATTTTTTTTTGCTGGAGTCCTACAGTAGTGGTTTAGTTTGTCTTAGAAGAAGAGAGAAATAAAAATACAACAAGAATTAAATCTGTTTTAAATGCATACGTTCTGTGTGCATATAAGTACACATATGATTCATGTTCACTAGCATACAGGCTGAACTTTCAAAAATGTGCTTGGTTAAGATAAGTTCTGCATCTCTTTGAGAAAAATAATGTTAGCAGCAATGAAAGCAGACACTGCTTTCTAATAACATAAAATGAGTGGGTGGAGGGTGAAGGACTCTTTGCACTGTCCATCAGAAAATTATCTGGAAACATGTACTATTCAATAATATCTCATAATAAAAGAGCAAGCAAGTGAAACAAAGTACAAAACAAAATGCCAAAAAGGCAGAAATCTTTCTTGCTTTTCAGTTTGAAAATATTATGATGATGGCTGGTTGGCCAAATGCTCAATAACAGGGATCAACACACATCCTGTGTTTAGGTCATATACAGGTGTACATCGCCCACGTCTGTGACTAGGCCTGGATGCTCTTACACAGGAAAAGGGGTGAAGTCAAGGCTTTTGTCGATGCAATTATGAAGCAATTACTGTAATGATCTCCTATGAAACTTGTTATTGCATTGTTAAGGCAGGAACAAAGAGATGACTGCTTGCAACTTTTTCAGATTTGTTCCCTTTTCAAATAATACTGGATAAAAAGCAAGGGTGCGCAAGGCAAAGGGAAGATGAGAGAAAGCAAAGGACGGTGAGGAGATAATAGAGTTAGTGCTAAGAAGACGACAGAGCTCTGTTCTTAAATTTCATCATCTTTGTATGTATACATCTGTGGGTAGCAAGGCACACAGGGACTTTGACAGAATGTTTGCAAAATGTATCAGAAGAATTTAGAAAAGCGGGGAAAAAAGGGTTGAGAGGGAAAGCCATTGCAAGATAAATGACCTCTAAGATAAATGCATGTGGGCCAGAGTGGGCCACCCCCCACTTTATGCTACCCCACTACCATGACATCAGACCAGAAGGGGAAAACATCCCCTCTTTGTGGAAGAGCGTGATTTAATTTGTACCTTCCAACAAGGGGTAAATATGTTTGAACTGTCTCGATGAGCCTGCAGTGGCCTGATCAGTTTCTCACGGGAAACTGCTCTGAGAAGGATATCAGGCTCACTGCATTACAACTTCACTTTTTAAACTAATCTAATTTCTGGGCCCTTCTTTTCTTTCACTGCCCCCCACCCACCCACCCACCCCTGTCCTCCATCTGTTCCTATGCTCCTCTCGCGAGGCTGTCACTCCCTGCTGTCCATGCTTCATGTCATTCCGACTCCCGGCCTTCCCCAGGGATGATCCCTGTGACCTTCTCCCTGTCTTACTGGAATTGACGTCAAAGGTTTTGTTGCTAAGAATGGAGTTTTGTTTAGTAACAAATATGACCCTTTGCCTTTACTCAATCACCCGCTCATCCCTTCCCTAATTCCGACTCTACTCACACTCTATTCAAAGCGAATATTTTGGCTTTTTGCACACTTTTTTTTTTATTTTTCTTCCTTTCTCAATACATCTTTTTTTAACCTTTCCTTAACTTGCATCAATGGACCTTCCCTTCTCTGGCTTTCCGCCCCATGGTCTCTCCTTTCTTTTTCTCCCAGGCTATCTTGTGTATTTTTTTCAGTCTACAGGGGCTCAGGATGGAAATGAAATATGGCGGCCAAGCCTCAATAGGCATGCTCATATTCTGTGTAATTACCTTGGGCTAAGGACTGGAGCTAGGCTTGGTATCTATAAATCTGTACTCTTCACTGGCCTCGGCCGCCTTTTGAAACCCTATCCAGCCGACGCATCGTGGTGAGACTCTGACCCATGACCTTTCACACCACTAGGGCTGCTGGGAGTGACCTGTGACCCTACACTGGGCTCTCTCAGAGTCTGCTCAGTCTGACCCCTTCAAGCTTCATGACCTTGCAAGTCACAGCTGTGCCTGATCTGTCCTTAGGGGCCGGAAAAGAACATGTCAAACAGTGGGTGTTTTTTTTGGCACTTGTGTGTGCGGGCATGCAAAAGTTTGCTGATGTATATGAACAACAGTGGGTGGTAAGATGTGTGACTTATGTCCATTTATGTGTTAGTACATTCTCACATATCTTTGCATCTTCTCCCTGAATGGACTTCCATAGATGAGTACATAAATACAAATAGGAAGGTTACCCAAACAACATGCCTCTTACAGCCAAGGCAACTCCATGCAGTCACAGCAAGACAATCTATCATTCATGCACACAAAGGTCATAGACTCCTAATGGTGGTGTGTTTGTAAGCAATGCTAGTGTCATCCATTAAAAACCTTAAGATAAATATGTGGTAATATATTAATCCCAAGGATACATTCAATCTAGAAATATGGCAAAGAACCCCCCCCCACCACCACCACCACCACCACCATGCACACACACAAATTTAAGGTCACACTTGTCTTTTCTGTTGGCTTTTATGTTAACAACATAAACATGTCTTTATCATCCTCCCCTTTCAAACTCACATTTCCTTCAAATTCATCTTCTAATACCTTGTACTCAGTTTTTTGTTCTTCTCTGCTCTACAATAAAATTGAACCTTGATGCTTAGGTTCTGCCACATTCTCTCCTGCTTTCTCTCCTGGTCACCCTATTACTTAGATTTAAAGGGAAACTTATTCTCTTGCGCAATTTTTTTGCCTATTTACCTTCTTTTCTTCTTCATTCCTGCTTGTTACTTTCATTCCTAAAAGAGCTAAGGGGCTCCTGCTGCACCAAAAAGTAGTATCTCCAACTCTTTTACCTCTAAAGTGAACTCTGCCTTACCAAATGAAAATATTTCCCTCTTGTTCTTGCATTCATGCTCTATGTGTGCTCACTCTTTCTCCTCCGCTGGCCTTCAGAGTCTCGTGTCTGACCAGAGCAGGGCCTCTGTGACCTGCAGCTGTGTTTACTGTCAACACAGCACAGACCAGTGTTAGGACAGCTGGGAGAACAAGACAAGGCCAGACAGAAGACAACGTGAGCACATCACTTTTTTTTTTTTATGGAAATTACATGATTAAAAAAATAACACACATTTAGCAAAGTGATAACTTAATTGATAAATCAATTTGATCAAACCAAGAACACTGTGTGTATGTGTTGTGACACAGAGTCATGGTCACAAATTCAGGTTTCATCTTTATACTGGAATTAAAAAGTGTGTGGTGACACATTTTAGAAAGGTTCTGCTCCTGCTCCCTTGTACCTAACCTACCGGAAAGAACATAAACTCCTGCTTGTATTTGTTTGCACAGGAAGTACGTGGAACTGCCTGTGGATATGAGTGGAAAAGCATGCACCACAGACCCCTCCATCTGCTACATGTAAAATACACACAGACACTGAAAAACAGTAACGCTGAGAAATGACAAAACACTGCATACTCAAATATCCTCTTGTGCTTATTATCCTTCCTCTCGTCTTGCACACCCATCGATTCAGTGGGACAGACCCTGGTTCACACACTTTGCATCCTGTACTGCACAGCCACAGCATAATAAACATGCACGCACATGCACACACACATTTCATAACAGCACTTTTATATTTTTCCCTGGGATTTAATCTTTCATGGGAGCCTGCAAACCCCACCACAGTTGTGGTATGACCCCACCATGTGTGTCAGGCCTGGGAGAGAGGAAGCTCTGTTTCTGAACATCACTCAGGAAATTCCCTTTGGCTACAATCAAATGCCCAAGCATCTTATCCCAAATAACTTTTAAAGAACCCCATGAATAAAATCATGACATATCCAACGGGGCTTAGAGAAAAAAATAAAGCAAACAAAAAACAAGAAACAATAAACTGTTTCAGATCGCAAAGCACTTTTGAATCTAAATGATCTATTCGTTATTTTTTCTTTCTTTCTTTTTTTCTGTCTTTTAGAATTTAGTTTTGAAATGGTCATAGCAGTATGGCCCTTTTTTTTTAAATACATAGAATTGGAATTGCAATCCTAATATTCCTTACCCAGCTGGCATTGGATCAAAAATAAATATTTGCCTGTCATTAAGTCAATTGAAAAAGTTATTGGTAAGAATCAATTCCCAATTCAGGAAATTTCTCCTCAAAGGGTATCAGATCATCATAACTTATATTATCTAGCTATGTGACTATGTCTATCTGAGCAACATTTTCCTCCTTTAAAAAGTATTGACACTCTTTCGTTGCTATTGACACAACTTATTGGAACTTAGGAAGACCATCCTGAAAGGCTTATTGACAATCTGCTTTCAGTCTCATTGATGTGTTGTGACATATTCAGATGACACCTCTACACTTTCCCTTCTTTACAGCAAGCATACATTCAATTTGGCAGCAGACTTTTGACATAAATGAATTTGGAGTGCATAGGCCTTAACACCTGTAAGCCAAACCTGTTGTGTTTTTTTATCCTCTATACATTCATACTGTTTCAATCTTCCTCCCTGTAATATGGTTTCCATGGAAACAGAGCTTGTGGAAAAAAATATATTGTATCAAGATTGAGCGAGCTGTTTTTTTCTTCCAATTTCTTTCTCTCTCTTTCATTCTCTCTCTCTCTCTTTCTCTCCTGGCTTCACTTTCTGTCTCTTCCTCCTTCCCTCATTCACTGAAAGTCAAGCAGTATGAGGAGCGATCAATATCATTAATCAACACAACTCAACAGCACTCAGCTCTGCGGGGAGAGATGAAGAGGCACGGGGGAATGTCAACATGCCGGTCTGGAGTGGTCTTAACCAATGATACATATCACACATCACATGGATGAAAGCAGGGGCAAGGCAAGAGAGAAACTGGAGAAGGAGAGAGACATCTAACTCAGAAATGAAACTATGCTTTCTAGGCAGAGAGGTAGAAGGGGGTAGGGGGGCAGCCAGTGAGCAAAAGAGATTGAGGTGGAGAGATAGAGGAGTTATTACTCGGTTGTCACCTACAGTCTAAAATCCCATATGACATCAGCAGTGAAGTAGTGACGGAGGTGGAATGTTCATTTATCTGACTCACTCTGAGGTACGAGTACAGTCAATAAGCACAGTCACTATGACACCATCTACTGGAGCCTCTACTAGCTGCTGTAACAAATACCTTGCAGTCACTGTCCAACTTCATATTATAAGTAAAATTGAGTTTTCAGTAGCCTTCACTCTTTAGTTACGATACAAATCTGGATATTAAACATGTAGCAGCCTAACTATGTAAAATTAAACTATAATTCTAATAGTGTGTCACTACCCATTGAATAGAAATCAAAGTGGAAAAAAAGGCCATGTTCATAGCTGTGTTGCTTTTTTGTCTTCTTAAAACAACCTTGAAGGTACTTTGGAAAGAGGAAACCTGTTTTAGTTTTGAAGTAGATTGTTTTGTATAATATAGGACTTCAGTTCCTCAGCAGTGTAACAATGTGGTGTGTTATTGTCTTACTGAATTACTGTAGCAATGGCTTTCTTCCTCAGGACCCTATCTGGATACTTCATCAATACTTCTGAACAGTTTCGAGCTTTTATCAGATGACATTGATCTTTTCCATTTTATTTCAGTCTATCCTAGTTTACCCAGAAAAGACAGTAGAACATCTGCAGCTCATTGCTCTTGTAACTTTTCCAACGTCAACCTAATGCAATGTTTAGCTATTTTCTAGATGAAAGTTCAAGATTTGTTTCACCTTACAAAGATAATGCCTTACATATAGTTTAAATGCTACATAAATGCTCACAGTTTAATTTTCCTTCCTTGCCCCAGAAAAAGCAGATGTCCTTTTGTTTTAAAGAACCTAAACAAACGTTTGGAGATAGTGTATTTCCAAAAAGTAGATTTCCCAAGATAACCTTATGTTGTCACAGTCAGATCATAAGGATGGATTTTTTTTTCTTTCAGTTCAGTGTAATTCAATTTGTTAATAGTAATATTTTAAAGAGTTCATCTCAAATTTGGTCATTTTAGGATAAGATTAGGGCAAAAAGTAACATCTCAAAGAAATGTTTTCATACTGTCTATCAGCCAGCTGCTTTTGACTGATGACTTCTAATAATGACCACATCAATATATATCTGAAACAAACAGTATGCAATCTGCATCACTGTCCAGTGCCAGAGAAAAAAAGAGAAAATAAACCAATAATCCTTGCACATTGTTCAGTCCCCACAGTTCCTTCCTCATCATCTCACTATTTCTTTTATTTTAGTTTTTGAATATTTTTTGACTTTGGGTTTTATTCCTCTCAGTGTAGGAGAGATGCCAACTGCAGAGCTGACAATGGTAGTGGTCCTGTATTGTGGACCTGGGGTAGGAGGTGAGTGGGAGGCTTGGTTTATTATGTCAGCAATGCTGTTGGCAGCGCCACTTGCCAGCTCAACTTAGAACTGCTCTTGAGGTAAAAGTAATTTTATTTATACAGTATATAAAGTACACAAAAAATAATGACCTCAAGCAATGGCTTGCTGCATTTTTTTCTGGCTTTATCATTGAATGTTTTTTATGTAATCCTTAGATCAGTGTGAGGAGCTTACACAAATTGAAACATGTTGAAAATAGGTGGATAAACATCAAGCCATTTTAAAAAACTAATTACAACAATCATTGAAGAAATTGTTTCAAAACTTTTTCTAGTTGTTGCATCATTTACTATTGACTTCTCAAGAGCAAGGCCCAAAATGTAATGTCAGCACTCCTTATATTGTAACATTTCAGCACAAAGCATTTTGTTGAGACATAGCTGTACTAGTCCTACAGAGGAAGCACAGACCTAGGCAGCTTTAGAGACTTGTATCTTTCTTATAAGTGTGCAAAACAAAGTGTTGTGGAAAAAAAAAAAAGAAAAAGAGAGCTAGGGATGGTAGTGTGGAGGTGGATCTCCTTGTGCTGCTGTGAGGAGGCAGATTATTTAAAGACTGATTGAGACGCCAACGTCAGACGGATTGGGAGCGTGAAGGCAATCAGTGAGCAGATAAGGAGCTGTTACCTGAAGACGCAGCACTGTGCTGGCTGGTTGGTCCTCCCTGCACTGTCTGATAACAGCCTACTTTTAATGACCAGTGAAAGCTGGCAGGAGACGGACACTAAACAGATCAACCTCTCCTCCCCTCCGGCTGCGCCTGGTTCTGCTCACTAGATATACTAACGCCCCTTCCTCTCATTCCATCCAACTATTTTCCTTGTAGTCTATCTCTGCATCCTGTCATTCCAACATCCACCTATCCCTCAAGCATTGCTAAAAGCAATGCTGCCAACATAGACTGCAGCCAAGAGCCATACAGCATATAAATACGAGTATATATTGATGTGCCGATATGCACATATAGCAGAGATTTATTCACATTTCTCAAATACAATATTTGCTCTAGTGGTGCATCATTTTGTTTGTGTCAGAACAACATGCACAGACTCCTACTTAATACACACAATGATTTAGACAAAAGCACTGTCCTAACCCTCTTCACTTTAAAAGCAGGCACTTATTGCGCTTGCTCCTTCCTGGTGGATTACAATTAGCCAGAGATTCTCCTGCAGGGCATAAATGTGTTGCTTTCAGATACAGGGATCTACTTGACTCTAATGTAATTATTGTATGGAGGCTCCTGGTGCCCTCGTCAGCCACAGATTAAGAGCGCTCTCGCCCACCACTTGTTCTCACCTTTGGCTCCTCAGCTGAAACCATGCTAAACAGTCTTACACATTCACCGGCTCTCTTTCTCCCTCTCTCTCACTGGATTTCTTTCCAAGCTTTCTTCCAATAATATAACCTTCCCTGACACCTCTGCCTTTGTCTATTTGCTCTCAGCCTCCAGGCCAAGTAAGCTGATAGGCTGTCAGAGGTCAGCTGGCTGTGAGTGATTGGCTTAATGGGTGAGGCCAGAGCCTCTGCCTGGGAGCCAATGAGGAGCAGCAGCCTGGCCTGTACCCCCTTGTTGACCTCCGCTAGCCTGCAGCAACAATGACACGCCTCTGCAAACACAGCCTGGAGCATGGGTAGCTGCCAACAGAGGTCCCCCACACACGTACAATCACATAAAAAATCTCACACAACCACTCATACACATAAACACGCACACTTTAAGATTATGCATTTGGCTCCGGAGTGAGGATCCCTCACATCTCTGCTACCGTTCCAGTTTCTGTCTCTGTGTGTCCTTATCCCTCACTCTTTCTTTCATCCCCTATGTCTTATTCTCCCAATGCCCATCACCCCCCCTATCATTGTAATGCTGTCTTTGTGAAACACATTTGTGACATCAAAGTGTCAAAAAGGCTAATCTTACCTCAAGTATTTGCTCCCAGTTTTAGGGATCAAGAACCAGGTCGAGGATAGATGGAGGGGAAGAGAAAAGTCTGGAGAAAGGCAGACAAGAAGACAGGGGAAGGGAAAGTGGGTGGGTAGGTGGGTTGGGGGCTGTAAAGTAGCACATTCTGAAGCTTGAGTGGGAAGCCCCAACACAACAATTATGGCTCGCTAATCTTCAAGTACAATACACGTCTTACACACCATGGCTTTCAGCTTTTTTAATTAACATAATCACATAACAAAATACTATACAAATGTGATGGTCATATGATTTCTGAAAATAATGAACCCCTCCACTTAGACAAGTAGACACGCCCTTGTGACCACCTGCCCAAGATTCAGAAAACGTTCTTTTAGAAAAATATTGATGAAAAAGACAATATTATGCCGCATTTTAGAATTTAAATATAAAATACTGTATATTGGCATCGACACTTTAAAGTTATTTTAATGTGCATTTTTAATACCATACATTTTAACAAACAGAATAAAAAGTGAGCAGATTACTTCCACCCACAGATACCTAATTTGTCTTTGAAAATGCATCATCCTCCAGTTGTGCGAGATAATGAGACAGTAAGACAGATAAGTAAATGCAATAACATGTAGCATTTATGCTATGAACAACACACACTTGATGGCTTCACAGTTCCAAGCATTACTTATATAAGGAGTGGGTGTAAGTGTTAATGAGGAAAGGGACACATATAATGACACAACAGGTCCAATCAAAAAACCCTTTTTATTCACACACGATTGAAAAATAAAAAAATAAAAATCACTGCTAGGTTGCAAATATGATCAAATGAGAAAATTCTAAGTACAATCGACTTCTCATCCATCTGTAATTTGTAGGAGCTGTCAGTTAGCGCTGACGTTCATTAAACTAAACATCAAGTAAAACCACACTCTACCCCAGGGAAAACACATGGCTGGCCAGTGTGTATAGAAAGGCATTACAGTGAGTGTCACAATAATATCTGTGCCTCCCACTTACTCTCGTCAAGACTGACCTTGTATAAACAGTGGAGGAATGGGTAATGCTCCTCAGATGTGGTCTAATTACAGAGTGCGTGGCTGGGTGTGTGGGTGTGTGGGGGTGCGCTTGTGTGCGTGTGTGCAAACGTGTGTTCCTTGTTAAGCAAGCAGTGGGTTGTGCATCAGTGTGTGTGAATTAATGTGCACAAACCAGTACAAGGGGGGGCACAGCAGTGCATTGTGCTCAGTTTGCATTGGGAAACAGTACAGAAAAGGTTTATAATTGGAACCCATATTAAAAAATCAATTAGTGTAACCTTACACTTTTTGTCTGAGATATGCATAACCAAACTTTTTTTTTTTTTTTTTTTTTACAAAACAAACAACATGTATCCAATGTCCATGTCAAAACAAAATTACAATCCCATGAGTAAACGAGTGATTATAATAATTACATCACAGAGGAAACACAGAGAAAGATGGACAGCCTTTCATGCTCTCACTCATGGTCAATTACATAAACACACAAGAGGGAGATGAAGCACCTAGAATAAAAACCACGCATACACACAAAATGATTAGCATTTTTAAAACCATCTCCAGCCAAAGAACCTTTGAACAATGCTGTGAAACATCTGTGGAAACAACCACATCGCCTGTAAACCCTTGCAATTATTTGGGCAAGTTTACAGCATATTTGTCTTCTCATTTCTCATACTTGAATAGAAAAGTAAAAAAAAATAAAATACTTCACTTCTTAAATTTCCCACTGTCTTAAGGTGATTCAAACAAGGTGTCTTCTCACAAGAATAATTATTTAAACAAATCCAGCACAGTGGCTCAATGAGGAATGACACACAATTTGTTGTTTTTGTTGGAAATATGTTTACCCATCGTGGTGCCAGTAAAGTGGCAACATATTAAACCTAAACAAAAAAAAAACAAAATAGACAAATAAATCATTTAGAAGAAAAACACCAAAATAGGAGAGAAAAGACATAACAAGACCAATAACGATTAAACAATGTCAAGCATTTAAAATATCCTAAAATCACGTGTTTATTGAAAATACATCGTAGGCCTTCATAATATTATATTCTTGTTTTTGTGTGTTTTATTTTTAATGATATCCAGTTGACAGCATGTTTTTCATGTATCATTTTATATTTGCCCAATATTACTGCACAAACAGGTTCATATATAAACCAATACATGTTATTGGGCTTGCTTACAACTGGTCAGTTCATATAGTTTGTGTAGACTCCTTTGGTATGTGGACTGAGTGAAAGATCAGAGATGACTATATTTGGTACAGAACGGAACCCTAAGCAATAAAATATGTTTTTGCCAAACTGCAAATGCTTTCTGGTTGAATAATGATATCTGGACATGTTGGAAGGGAATCCAAAGCCATGATGTAGGATTCTCCTTGTAAGGGACCTCATCAAAAGAACATGTTTCACATACACATATAAAAAAAATGAATGATCAAACAAATCCTGCTCTTTACGCTGAAGCTGATTTTTTTTTTCAACTTTGTTTTCTTTCTTTTTTTTTGTTTTTTAATCATTATAAAAACAGAGATAAAAACATATTTCTTTTACCCCTCACGAGGTACAACAAAATAAAAAGCAATGACATAAACAATTTAAAGAGTAGCTCTTTGGGATTTGTGTCACAGTTTATAGTGTGTCAACAACAGACATGGGAGTTCTTTGTGGCTAGTATACAAGACTACCTCAATGTACAACTCTATGTCATAAATTTTATCCAGAGGAAGTTATGGACTGAGATCATGAGTGCACGGTTTAATGTAGCCATACCAAATGCATAGGTATACATTACTAACAAAGAAATGTGACACAACAGCAAATGGCTTAACATTTTTTTTACCCTTTGTTCTGAAAGGGCCAATAACCATCATTTTAGTTTAGGCCCACAGAGTCTCAGCTCCCTCTGTTTACTAAGTAATCTGTAGATGAAGGCCTAATAAACACTGTTTTATAATATAAAAATGACTCTCCCAGACCTGACTCGATGCCCAGCCTGTGAACAGGTCCCTTTGGAGTCATCATGTGATGCTGAGGGCAACTGGAACAAGTGACAGAGGAGTAAAATGTGTCTAAATGTTTAGTGCACAAAATATAACTCTTGGGGTTCTCGGTGGAACATAATGGCTAGGTTAAGTTTGTGGGGTCTCATATCCCTCATTTTTAAAATCTATTAATTTATTTTTTTCATTCTTTTACCAGCTTTGGCATTTATTAGAGTTCATGCTGGGCCCTTTATACTTATTGTAACTTTTGCTACAAAGTGACTCAGACTGAATGTAAAGAAAATGAATGAATGATTGCTTTTCAACCTCTTTTAACAGCCCACTTTGTAAAAACTATAATTAATTGCCTTTGAAAGAAATCACTATATTTTTAATTAAAAAAACAAAAACAAATATGTGGAGATTAAAAAAGACAAAAACAACAGGGAAGCTTTGCAGCATGCTGTGTGAAAGTTGCATAATTAACTGCATGACAAAGAAGGGTTCATTTTAGTACAAACTATCATCAGTGGTAAAGGCAGCTTTTTGTTTCTTTGCTTCTGTAGCCATATTTTCACAATTGGCCCCACTTTTGCCCTGTCATTGTCATTCTGCTCATGTGCAAACGTGTGAAAAGAAATGATATGAAAAAGCAAAGCGGAAGAAAAACAAACACTGAGGATGAGAAGCAGGCGGAAGCCAGTAAAGCCTAGTGACCTGGGTCAACTCTCAGATACACATCACTAAGAGGGGCTATAAAAGTTCAAGAGGAGGTGTCTCTGTCGATCCAGAGAAAATAAACCCAGGCCTGACTATACAAGGACATCAGCATGGAATACACGGAGGCCCAGCCTGCGTAGCAACAACAAGCAACAGGAACAAAATCTACATCCATCATTCAAGGGCAGATCCAGTGCATCTTACATGAAGGAACACAATTTGTCCACATAGGTTTGCTTTTGCACATATTTTCCAGAATGTGCGTACATAAATTTTACTCATTGGGCTTTGCACCTTGGAGAAAGGATGTTTGCAAGAGGATTTCAGGGCACAAGGTGTCCAGATCTTAACACATGTTTATAAAGTGTGAGCTGTAAAAACAGATATGACTTGTTTGTTCTTTGTAAAGCTATATTAAGACACTTCATAATTTACCAACCAAAACCAGCATTTCATACATATTGCCAAATCTATGCAACCTTCACTGCTATAGGAATATACAAAGTGTGACTATATAAATATACCAAAACCACAGGGACTCCATGCAGCCAGCAAAAATAACCAACAACACAGGCTGTTCATCATCACTTATTGTTGTATGTACATGCTGTGGCTTTGCCGGAACATGATTGGTCGGAGCATTCATCAATCTGATAGTGATCAGTCCCATATAGGGGAGATTAATCATTAGCTCTGCAGGGGCAAATGCATGGCACGGCAGATAGTGATTATTGATGGGTTAATCCCAAATCCATGGCTTTGCATTCCGGCAACAGCTTTAAGGTATATCATGCTAATTTTTTTTATATTGCTTTCTTATTAAAACATTAGAATATGTTGCTAATATACAGAGTAGTAATGTTGCAAAGGGACAATTGGGCACATTTTGGTTATTGCATTGTCTTAACATTAATAAATTAGTGCACAAACCTTTAGCAGATTGTGATTTCGCAATTCAATTTGTTTTGAGAGTTAACAATTTCCCTGGGAATATGATGTTGCCACTAATAAAAGACTTGAATCCATCCTATCTCCTTTTTTTTTCTTTTTTTTAATCTCTGTTCTCTTTCCACTCTTTTTTTTCTGCTGCATGTAAGTGATGTTTTGCAGAAGTGCTTTTAAAAGCCCCATAGGGTAAATAGTGCTCGAAAAGTAAACACAAATGAGCTGACCTTGCCAGAGTTTTGGCTCTTGACAGCAGAGCTGCTTTAAGACTTCAAACAGTAAGGGTCACAACTATAAACAAATCTATCTCAATGCAAGGAACACGCATGAACACGCACACACATACTGAAAAGTAAAGCAAACACATTGCTGACAAATAAACTTAGTTTATAAAAATGCCATAAATGGGTTAAATATGGAAAGGCGAAAAAGAACTAGAAGCTTTTGGTGTTGGAAGTGGGGTAATTCTCTCATGGCTAAAAAAATATTAGTAGCTGAGAAATGACAAAAGAGGTGGAGATGAAGCAATAACATCACAGAGAACAGGGTGACTAATTCTTCACCAGTGTATTTTAGGCCGGATGTGAGTCATCTCATCTGCCATCTGTTTTGTTTTAACCTAAAGGTCATTGTTCAGAGTTTCTAAGTTGTGAACAGCAAGGACTGTATCTAGTAGACTAAGTAACCTGAAAATCCTTAACAGTATTTGCTTACGTTATGAACAACAACCTGTAGTAATATGTGTTTTTTAATATATCTATATATAACAATATATATATATCTTTCCCATCTCCTTCTTGTTCCAGTAGCCCATTTACTGGAACAAGAAGGAGATGGGCGAGAGATGCCTTGCCAGCAATCAGATACCCTGCAGGAATAATTAGCTGGCCAAAGGAGGAGATAAACACCACAGATGTTAAGACTCGGAAACTACTAACCATGCATGG
>JARVJO010000394.1:14544291-14566237 GCA_031762555.1 Cynodonichthys magdalenae | reverse complement strand
GCTCCCAGGCCTCTGGTAGAGGACCCGAGCTCAGAGAGAGACCACCCGCGGTGGGTGAGAAGGGAATTTTTTTATTTATTTATATATATATATATATATATATATATATATATATATATATACTGTATATATATATAAACACTGATAGGGCAGGGTAGGTATAGATATTCAAAACTAATTAAAGTATAGCTGCAAATATAAAATAATACAGTTTTGATTCTGAATAAATGGAGGAAGATTTTTTGGTCATTGCTAAAAAAAAAGTGTCCCAGAGTGGGTAAAAAGAAGTCAAAAATGTCAACACCTTGCAAAGTAATTGCTGAAGAGCCAACTGTGACAAATGTGCTGTTCAAAACTTCAAGGATACATTATGCTCTTGTTATTCTCTTGGACAGTAAAATGTCACTGCACCTATAACATTTATCAGTGTGCACAGTACTTGCCATCTCAACTCATAATACAAAGAAAACATGGAGCCTTCTTTGCTCTCAGACCTGAGCTATAGTCCTTGGAGAATCCTCCATTTCCAGACCCAGATGCCCTGGATTGGGGCAGTATAGAGAATGTGGTGTGTGTGTGTGTGTGTGTCTCCTTAGGGCAGTGTTTGTCATGTCGGAGAATCTTGTTATATACTCCATGTCCCTCAGCCCTGTGATAAGTCATCGTTATAGCTGGGAAACCTGGCAACCCAGTGATAAGGGAGCCATGTTCAATCACTACCCCAGCCAATATTTCAAATTCGATATTGTTTTCCTGCAGTAGAAGTTCCCTCCCTTCAGTCTACATACACTCACCACAGAAACATAGGGCCACTTCTTTTTTCTATTTCTGTCTTCTTTTGTCTACGCTGCTCTTTCCGTCTGTCTCTCCCAACAGGGAGTGAGAGGATGATCAGTGTCTGTAACCCTGCTAGAGAGAGGAGGTAATGTTAACATAGAGCAGCGCCTGTCATGCCAACAAGACATACTGTTCTTTACTAAGAAGAAGGAAAAGAGATTATTCGCAAGACAAGAAAATACTGCTCAATCTCAACTTTCCAAATATATACACACAAGCTCAGAGGGTTCATTTTGTTTAAAAAAAAAACTCTAAAGGAGATGAAACAAAACTGATGCTGACAAAATGTGTATTCGAGATCATAAAAGGTCAGAAATAAACAAAAGTTAATTAAAGTAGCTTTGTTACAAAAGAAGGAAAAAAGCAGCTCTGAGTGCTCTTAATTCAGATAAAGTGAAGTACACTAGCCTACTTCTCCTGAACTTGCAGTGTGAATATATGTGAACAACCCTTGAGTAAACATTCCTACATACACTCCCCTCTTTGTTTAGCAGTTCTGAAGCTCCTCTTGTAAAAGCCTACCGAAGCACCACAGACATCAGGTGGGGTCTGAACACATTTTGACAAGTGAGAAGGCCTGTCTTGCTCTCATAAGCATCATCCCATCAACACAGCGTCCTCTAAACTTCTTGTGAGCTCCCATTCCTCTGTCTAACTCTCATAATAAAAAAGCTGATGGGTTCAGCTTGGGAAGGCAATGCTCCTGCGGCTGTGTTTATACAGCTTTAAGAGAAGGCAATTGAGCAGGTGCATGGCGCTGTAAGTACAACCGCAATCCACCGCTAAGAGGATTAAAAGCTAGGATGATATCTTTCTAGTAAATAACATTTCTCTGTAAAGAAAATACAGCAATAATGGGAGCGCTTCTCATTCGTCTGGCTTCATCCGCTTTGCATTGGAAGACAAAAAGTAAGTGAGAGGGAGGGAAAAAATGAGTTTATTTGGGCTGAAGAAGAAAAAAAAAGAATAACAGGTGATAAGCCTCTCCAAACTGGCCTGTGTAATGGGGTTCTGCACGGAGGGAGTAGAACCAGAGATAAACAGCATGCTGGTCGAAAATACTTGCCTCTCTCTACACTATAATCCCAAAAGCTATACCCCAAAAAGTATGCATTATATGCATCACAAGCATTTCAAACATGTACTAACTTCTCTCAGAGAGTCCCATTCACGAATGAGCTAAGCTTCTGTGCTCCATCGCCTTCCAAACTGGCAAGGAGAGGATGCTCATAGCAAAGTAAATGGAGATAAATCACTAAGAATGACTTTCTCATCAAAATGCGCTCCGGAATGATCATAAGAGCATTTTTTTTGCTGACAAGCAATGCCAGCGCCAAAGATTGACGTTATTTAATTCCATTTAAGATGTCGCTACATGTTCAATTGTAATACAGCTGCCCAGTCAAAGTGCAATATTGACTCAGTGGTCAACATAGAGGTTATCTGTCACTCTCAGCAGGACTGAGCCAAGCCATATAATAACAGGAGAACACCTGGTCTGAGTCTGTGTGACCAGTCTGGCCTGTTATTCTTCCTGGGTGTCTTTCTCATTCCTTTTAATTTCTCAATTCCTTTGGAGCAACAGTCCATGTCAACTTGGGGGTCCTTCTTCTCTTGTTCACTCATAAAGAGAAAAATGCTGGATGTTTACACCTGCTAGGCCCACTCAAAGCCTAGGGGTGGAGTTTGTGAACTGCCCACTCTCTCCTCCCCGCTCCTCCCTCTCCTATAGGAAACAATCAGCCTGTTACGAAAGCATCAATGGCTCTCCCAGCTGGAGTTTCCCTTTGGCTACTGCACATAGATAGGTTGAAACTGCGCACTTGTGTGTGAGTGTGAGCATGTGCACAATCAGTGTTGTGATGAACACTGTTCAAAACACACTCCACGATCCAAGTGGATGGGTGGGGCAGAGAACTCTTTTCCACCTCAAGTCACACAATGTGGCCAATTCTGTTTCCCTCTGGAGTAGAGAGAGAAGGAGGGTAAAGTCTTGGTCTTGAGTGGTTATGAAGCCCTAGATCAGTGACCCAAGAGGACAATAGAGCCTCTCATGAACAGACCCTCCACTTACTCTCCAACATGACTAAGTTAATCCCCTGAGCTAGCATCTTACCATTAGAACTCAACTGTTGAATTTGCCTAGTTGCACACAAATAAAAAAAATAAATAAATGAAGAGATGCTTCAAGTAGTGAATCAAAGTTTAAATACAATATAATTACTGTAGTTATTTGTAATTATAAGTTTATTTTGTGACATTTGTTCTGATTAAATCAGGTAAAATCATTCCTTTACATGATGACTTTGATACATTTTTGATATCTAATAACTTTTATGGCCTTATAGCTAAGAACAAACAAACCTAAAGAAAAAATAAAACTTGACAATATGGTACAATAAAGCATTAACTAGAAGACTTTGGAATGGTAAATGTTTGATTAACCATTTTACAAGTAATGTTTGTGGTGCAGTTACATAGGTGTCTATTTTACAACAGATTTAAACAAAACAGTAACACATGATTTGATAGCATGTTTTTTTTTTTTTTTTGTTAACAAAGCTGAATAACCCTGTTTTAAACACAGTCCCAATATCCCTAGAAAGAGAAAAGTAAGGAGAAAAGAATAAGTTAGAAAAGCAATAATCCTATCAAATCCATGGAGGGCCATTACAAGACTTCAGAACCTCTGCCAGCAGGGATACAGTGCGTACCAAGAGATCAGAAGTCTCATTCTCTAGCCAAAGGGAAATATTCAAAACAGAGCTACTGGGCTTTTTCTGTTTTAGAGAAACCTAAAACTGCTGCAAAAATATTCTGAAACCCAAATGTAGTCTCAATTTTCTCTGTAAGGAAATGATCACAATGAAATATGTAACTTGCTATCCTAGCACCTCCTTGTTCCAAATACAACTGTGCCACATTCCCAAAGTGAATTCCCTCCTTATTAACTAACATTTCAGACAGTTGACTGACATTAAAACAAGAAAAATGAGGTTAGATAGATAGGACAGATATAATCTATTAACTAACTGACATCCAGACTTTCTTGGAAGTATCCTAAAAATAATGGGAGATTAGTGATTTTTTTTTTATGTCTTCAATATCCCAGCTGATGGTATGGTTTGATTTTTTATGTCATGACTCATTAAAATGTTGACATTATATCAACTTTAAAAAAATGGCTTTAGAGATAATGAATAAGTTTGCAAGTTCTCTTGTGTTATCAGCCATTTTTTTGCATGAAGTTTTTTTTTCTTATTTCAGGGTTAGTCTTGTGAAATAGCACAACAAAGGGCACCCTTTTTTACCCTTTCATGCAGCCTTTTAGCCCTCTACCTTCCTTCAGTTTTACCTTCCAGACTGACACGGCACATTTCTTTCATCCCAAAGGTTTCAAAGATTCACTCCTCCCTGAATACAAAACACTGCTGCCTCTTGAACTTTTGATGGTGGCTAAAAATGAAAAGAAAGCCAGAAACACCTCTGTATAAAGACATCACAGACAGGGTTCAGGTGTAGTTCACTTGAACTCCATCCATAGTCAAGGGTTTTTTCTTCTTCTTCACTTTCTATTTCTAGTTAGCCTTCCTTGTCTAGCTATCATTCTGGAGAAGAGAAAGGCATAAAGCAAGATTCATAAACACATGACAAAGCTGTCTATAGCCCATGGAAAATGGACAGTAAAGATAACTTATTCTAGAAATGCGGACCAAAGGCCTGAAGGTCCTGAAGAAATAGTTTTAATGATCATCTTCTAAAGAAGATATTGAAGTCAACAGGGGATAAAAGACACATGCATTTGTTAGGACTAAGTCTAAGACAAAGTGGCTACAAGGAAAGGATAATGTTCAAGGATCTTTGTATGAAGCATTGATTACTGTTTCCCACATACTTTAATCAGCCTGTACTGACACTTTACCAATGCCAGAGAAGGACACCCCATTGTCTTGGAGATAGAAAACACAAGAGTTTAGGTGGTCCATATGCCACACTAATTGTTTATTGACTGTTCACAGCAAGAAGGAAGATAATTAGGGTCATTAACTAGTGTAACTAAGAAGACACAAGTTGTCAATTCCAGATCCCACCAGGCTCATTCACTCTATTGTAACAAGCTGAGTGGTATAACTGGTGCCTTTCCATGGGAAAACAGCTGGAGAAAGCACTTCTTTTCTGTTTTCATTATTTCACTGCCTCCTCTGTTCTTCCTCCTCCTCTTCATTCCGTTTTTGTTTATTTTTCCTCCTACGAAGAGGGTCATATACATCCCCTCGTCGACCATCGTGCATTCCCTTTTTTGCCCCGATGTACTTTAGCTGTTGACGTGAAGACAAACACACTTGCAGATTCATGGAAAATGTGCAAGGGTGACATCAAGTATTAAAGGGGGTTATTAATACAGCTGTAACAGGCTGATGCAATGTGCATACACACAAGGGTAACGATCACATGCAATATACCATGTTCATGTATATATATATATGGTTGCAACAATTTATATGTAAATATGTAAATGATAAGCAAAAAAAGTTGTGATAAATTGAGAAGAAAAAAATCTTCTCAAGTTTGGATGAAAACAACCTACTTCTATGTTTTGTGGTGTTTTGGAATACCAGAACAGACTGCTTTGATACATTGATAACCTTGAATGTGGAGGTCAAGGCAGTCATGAAATATTTTAAGAGCAACAGTGTCAACTTTTATGTTTTACCCCACTCCCTTCGGTTGTGTTTCAGATAACTATTATCTTACAAGTCAGAATGTTGAGTAAAATGTTAACATTATTATTAGGTTTTTTTTTGTTGTTTTTTTTTTACTATTCCTCGAAATGAAGTTGTGAAACTCTTCAACAACTTCATTGATTTTTAAACCATAGCTCAAGGAAGAATGGCAGAAATTAAATACATTACCAATATGTAAAGTGGCCCTTTAGTTTCACTTCTTCACCTTGCTGTGTTCTCTGACAAGGACTTTCACTTCAAAGATAATGAGAAATGGTCCTAAAGGCACACTTTTTAATAAAGCACAGAGCCTGTTTGGATTTTCTGTATTGGAATTTGTATTAGGGAGGTGTTGAGGAGGTGTTGAAAAGGTCTGAGAGAAACTGACTTTTGTGAAGACGCCCGTGGGTCCTAAGGCTCCAGATCAAGTGAGCAAAATCATCAGTTACTCCCAGATGTTATCAGGTCACTACAGCAGTTATGCCTGAATTCCCCAGGGACAGACAAACACACAGCTGGGGAAGACATTTGGACACAGAATTTTTGACCACGACCAGAAGGAATAGGTTATGGGGGATTTTCTACTGCGTGTCAAATGTGTGCTAGTGAGACTAAATGTGTGGGTAATTGAGAGAACACAAGAAGAGGACTGTGGTTTGTGGGTGTGTGAGGGTGTATGTCTTGCTCAATGAAGACACGTACCTGTACGTTCATCCCTGCAAATGTAAATCAACCTCTTTTGTTCTGCCCCTTGAAACATGAGAGCTTCTGGAAAACAAGAGAGAGAAAGGTATAAATTCAACTGAAGGGGTGGCACTTTTAACATATGAAAAAAAAATACATATGACAAATGCAATTTAAAAAGTACAAGTTAAAAATACAAAACAAATACATATTGCTATTTACTGTAAACTCCAAACCATTGTTGCTAAGTTGGGGAGCAGAAGTAATTTTGAATTTGCATAAAAACAAAGCATGATCAATGAAAAAGAGGTCCATTGTTAGAAACTGTCAACAGAAGTAGAGCCCGCAAGCCCGAAGGCCCCGTGTCAAAACTGCTTATTTGGGGTGTCACTTTGGCATAACAGAGCCCCAAGGAGAAGGACCGGAGTTAACCTGCTACAGCATTAAATGTTACCCCAGCTCTTCCTTACCATGAAAGACATGCAAAGTGGCTTACATCAACCACAGTCATTAAGGGTATTTGATCCTGGATCTATTTATTCTGCTTCCTCCAAATCTCTGCAAAGGTTTAAAAATTCTATATGAAACAAATTTTTAGCGATGTCACGGTCTGACTGAATATTTGAATATACCCAGAACTCCAACTAAGACATGGGAATCAGGTAGTGGTGAAAAAGTAAGTGTTTATTTACAAAAGATGTGAGGTGCCCAGGATGGATCTGTGTAGGATGAGAGTTGGTGAGAATCCAAGTATTCATGATTTGTAAACTTTAAAGCAAGGGTTTAGACTTGGCTTACATGTTGTTCCTTAACAAGCAGGAGTGAAGGGAGAGGACTGGAGGATTCCAGGATGGCTGTCGGACTAAGAGCCCATGTGAGTGGTCCTGTTAGCAGGGATTGGCAGGTGCAGACCGGCAGGCTGGTGGGAAAGGATCTTTACTGAATGTTATGGTTCAGTTTGCAGGTGGATTGTTCCAAGCAGCCGGGCCCAGAGAGATCAATGAAAAAGAAGTTCAGGTTGAAACAAGGAGGCAACTCAGCAGACTCAAGTAATAGGAATCCCATACAATACAAGTTAGCTTAGAAGAGTCTAATCACAAGATACAGAGGTCAGATGTGGTATCATTAGATGGACAATGTTCCAGCAATGAGTTATGACTCCAGCCAACCTTAAATGCCAGAGGCTCCTCGTTAAGCTGATGACACCTGGAGCTACAGAGAAAATGTAACTGAGAGACAACAAAAATAAAACAGAATCCCCACATATGAAAGATGAAATATTGCAGTATAGACAAATACACACTAACCCATGCTTGTGATTTTATAATGTTTTGTTCAGCAAAGACATTTCATGAGTTTATATAATTCAAACTCAAACGGAACATATTTCAAGCCAGATACATCTTTCAGTGAGGCAACCAACAAAAATGTTTTTAACTTCATGTCTCCCTGTTGTTCCTTCCATTTCCTAATTTCTTAAATAATGTTACTCATTCAGTGTAGGCTTTTTCATCCATTATGGATCAATCCCATATTTGATTTTGTTTGTTGTGTGCCAAGTGTCAATGTGCACAAGTCAAAGGGAAGCAGCCCTTTGTTTCATCCTATTAATAAACACTAAAGCATTTAATATTTCATTTCCTCTACCGAAGGGCCTCTGAGGCGTCACCGTGTTTAACATCCGGTGTCTACGAAACTCCTCTCACTTTCTGTCTCTCCTGATCCCATTTCTGCCTTTTGAGTTTGTTTGCAACCAAAGCGCCTGCACAGGACTGTCATCTGTAACTTATTTAACAAGGGTTCATTCCTCTGAAAGCAGTTCCACCCGCAGGACCGACCGCAGCTTTGACTCGACTTTGTACGTCTATTAATAAATTAACTATTCTGTCACAATCTGAAGGAAAGATTCAATTATTCACAAATTGCAATGCATAATTCCATCAACCACATTTTAAGCGGGGCTATGAATATTGTTTTGCCATTTTATTTTGGGTAATTAAAGCAGTAAATCTTTTTCGTAAGGCACATAACACTGACTCTTTGGTTCGTGTTACAATGAAAAAGGAAAACAATACGCATTTTCTGGAATAGTGTAGCCAGCATTAATCAACAGCTACAGGTATGAATATGCATGCAGTGGTTTAGTTAACATCTCTTATTGGAATATAAATCACTCATTTATTGGCAATCTTTCAGCTGTGGAGGACGGGAACAGGCAGGCGAGAGCATGAGGGTGAAGGAAAGAAGCAGAAACATATTGAAAGGATGAGGATGGAAGAGAGAAGTTGGAAAGAGTGGGTGTGAAAGAGTTCGAAAGACAAAAGATTTTCGAGTTTGTATGTGTTTGCATGCACACACGCTTAGGAGATAGGGAGATTAGTTTACCAGAGCAAGCGTGTCCTCTGGCTCTTTTACACTCAATTTGGGGGAAACTGCATTCATTTGGGGAAACTCGTGCAGCGTCTCCCCCTCTCCACCGCTTTGTGTCTCACACCTTCTTCATTCGCTCCCTCCAGATGAAGACTCAGCGTGCTCACAGCTCCTCTGCCATATGTCTCAGCTGAGACAAAAGTGCCTCTTAGGGTTTTTTCTTACAGTATTTTTCTCCAGTCACACAGTATGCCTATGGTCGCTGCACCGACCCAATTAACAGGAAACCCATAGCTCCCCCAGGTCAGATAAAGACCTCCCCATACACACACACCTCCTCTTTTCCTTTTTGCTTTTATACATACACACAGCACCACACATGGCCTCTCAGTGTGCTCTCTGCTGCCCCTTCTGACCTTTGTGAACTTTACAAAGATAACAGCTGTTCAACATCCACTACACTAACACAAACAATGGCAACAACAATACACTGGACAATAATTAGGTGCATGAGGTGTATAAGTAAATATAAACAGTCAAATTTATATAACTTTTCTGTGAGGTTTGCTTGTGTAACTTAACATAAAAATCTTGACATTTAAAAAATGTAATGTTTATTATAAATTATTTTACTAATTTGCAGTTCTTGTTGAATATTTTTTTTAAAGTAAATGTTTCGAAAGGCAAGAAAGACCAAAATGACTTTTTTTTTATTTAATTTTTTTTTAAACATGTTCTTTACCAAAACAATATGTGCATGTATTCATGGCTACCTGGTATCCTTAATGCCAAACAGTCAAGTAGTGTGTGACCAAAACAGTCTGACATGTCAACAGAGCAGAGAGCAGAGGCTGAGAAAACAGGATGACTTCTGAGACCACAAACACATCAATCAACCTCCTGCCCATCCTCCTTCTCCTTCTCTCCCCATCTCAGGTCCTCTTTTTTTTCTGTCACACACACAAACACATGCTCGCACTCAAACACTACTCGGCTGTCTCAATTAACCCATGGTTAATCTTGGACCTCCCGTAGCAACTTCTAAAAGAGATCTGGGAAGAATGGGAGATGGTATCTGCCAGGAAGATTACAGTGCGACAGGAAGATCAAAGAGGGCCGGACTTAGGGCCCCAGCGATTAGCGGTAATTAAATAAAGTATGTCTGTTTAAACTTCATTAGCAGCTGGGCGTTTGCTCCACCAGAGTGGGCACAACTCAACCATCCTTAATTAAAAGATAATCCACAGGATCGCCCCTAATCTCCTTCCAAAATATGCGCTCTTCTCCACCCATGACGGAGGGTTTCAGTCCATCACTACCACAGAACAGTCCGGTGGGTGGAGGTGAGCGTTAAGGCTGCCAACAGTCTGAATAGCAGCCAGGCAAGTGGGTTGCTCCTCTCTCCCCTCTCCCAACCCCCCGACCTGGAGAGGAGCAAAAACGAAAAAACCTGCCCCCGATAACATCAATTTAGCATGCTATTATCTCCAATGGTGGAAAACTACACTCTGGCAAAGTCTGACATAAATCTTGGAGAGCTGGGGGGACATTGAATATGCATGAGCTGAAACAGATATGACACTGCTGGCACATTAATATTCTTGTCACTGGAGGTTTTCAAACTTTCAAGTCGATGACTTGAGTGAATCCAGTCTGGAGTTTCCATAAAACAGGGCAAAAGAATATTATACATAATTAAAGACCTACAAGCTTCTGAACTCTGAGGGCGAAAAGAAAGAGAAAAATGTGTTGCAGTAGATTCCATAGAATTTAGATGAATCCACAGTTTGAGTAAGGGTAAAAGGATACAACTGCATGGATCAAATACATTTTCTATCAGCGTCAATTTCTTGATATTCAGGGCCAAGGAGCACATGTTCAACAACTTCGTTTTTCAAAATGATGTGTGCGTGGGCGAACTCAATGTGCTGCCACAAGAGAACAAGTAAGACTGGGCACACCTACAGTTTACCTGACAAAGTCACTATAAGATACATGCATGTAAAGGAAGGAAACATTGTTAGAATACAGCTTTTTTATGGAAGCGAGTATGCTATCCTCATAATAACATGCTCAAAGGGTTTGTGAGCTAGAAAACTGCAAATGCAAACAGTTACAGCAAAATGTCTGATTATCTTTTATCCCTTCAATCTAATTAATCATGCCCCACGCTGAATTTATCAAACTATTCCAAATGGTTCAATCAATGATTGTCTTGGAATGGTTTTACTTTTTAATCTTGTATTTAGCTGAAGATTAGTTGTTTTTACCATGTTTATCTTTGTCTATACACTGTTGTGCCCAGAGCAATCCAAAACAAAATGGTCTTCTTGTATTTCCTCTTGCTTTTGGCGAACTATTTACTCACCAGCTGACAACTTCTACCTCTACCTTCTCATCTCTCCACATTATCAAATTGAAAGCACAAAAAGGCACAAATAGGCACAAATAGGCACAAAAGGCAACTGTTCCTGGACCCTAGTTGTCTTTGATTCGGTTTCGGGGAAAAAAACACTGTGAAACCCATCTCTAAATATTGAACCTAGATGTGCAACCATCTTCTAAATAACATGTTCTTATCCTCGTTTTGTTCTGGTTAAACCATGGGGTAAAACAGAATTATCTCAAAACTGAACGTTATCTTCAGACTGATCAGACATGCTTTGGGGTTAGACCCAAACTGTGTGAATTCTGAGCTCACAAGCAGAATGACTGAAAGGTTGATGGCCCTGTTATCTTGCTGTGGTTTGTTGGTTAAGAAAAGGGCCACAAGGCCTGGTTGCAACGCTGCAATCCAGGCCACAGTCTGTCTGGTTTGCCAAACTGACAGAAAAGGATGAGACAAAGCAAGAAGCTGAAACACCACAAATACTATCTATGGAAAGCTTTTAGTAGACAGAACCTAGTAAGCCTGACTCAACAACATCCCACACCATATTTATAAACTGCAGTGTGTAGCTAAGCATGAATTAAGGTCCAGCTCAGATGGATTTGACATATACAAAGTGACAGTGTGACAGGTTGGTGTGGTTATGTCGGTTGTGGGGCAGGGTTGTCTGAGGACTTTACAGAGACAAGAGACAAGTAGAAAATGTTAAGACCAACAACACAAATCTATCTATCAATCCATTTTCTTTATCTGCTTGTTCTTGTTCAGGGTTACAAAGAGCTGGTGTCTATCTTCCATGATCAATTAAAGGTACATCCTGGACAGGTCATCCAGTGCATCCACACAGAGTTGAACAACCATTCATGGTCACAAACAGACTGTGGGACAATAAAGATTAGCCAAATAAACATGACATGCATGTTTTTGGACTGTGGGAGAAAACCGGAGCATCCACAGAAAATCCACACGTGCAAACATGCAGAAGGAACACAGCCGTGAGTCGAAGCTGCAACACATCTGTTTCGATGCAACAGTTAACGGTCAGCCCTATCAGGCAGCCAAAACACTCAATATAAAATAAAATAAAATGTTCACTGTAAATTATATTAAAGCACATTTAAATCAGTTGATATGCCAATTAAAGAGACTTGCTTGCAAAGTGTTAACTGTTCATCATTGTCGGTGTTCAGTTCAGACTATGAAACAATGCCTCATCATAATAAAATGAATTAGGGCCATATGTGTAGTGCATTACACAACAAGCATGTTGCATAAATACAATGCACAGTGGTGTATGTACAGTAACACATTAGAATTAAAGGGGGTAGTCAATCAAAGTACATATGTCAATATAGAATGAAGCAGACATGATGGAAATTAAATATACACTACTACTTTCCAATGACTTAACTCCAAAGACTTAACTCATCCTTGTGCTTGTAATCGAAAAACAACCCTCTGATTCACTGATTAAAAAAAAACTGCACAAATAAATAAATATAAAAATTACACCTAACAGAGCCTCTTGTTTTTCTTCTTTAGACACATATTAAACTGACCTCTTCTTTTTACAAAACAGTTGCAACAGCAGTGACAACATTGATGACGTTACCTTGATCACCGTAGTTGCAGGGGCAACAGCACAAACACGAATAGCAAAAACGGAGATGAGAGTGTGAATGAGGACTTGTGGGAGAGAGATTACAACTACAGGCTGGTTAAAACATATTTCATAAATTGATCCAGCTCACATAACAAAGCTGGAGAGCAGACAGATAGCCTGACCTTCACCATCCCTTTAAGCAGACTATCAATAAATAAATAAAACCTTGTGCTTTTGACAGCTGCTATCCGTAGGTCTAAGCCAGCAACACCCAGGCCAAGCTCTTCTTCACCACTCTTCTTTTGCTGCCGCTTCCTCCCACTGGAATCATTGTGTGCTGTATCTCTGAAACTTCAGGTTATTCATCATTCTCCGTAATGTATCCTTTCTCTTGTTCAACCATTCTTCCTCCAACAAATTCATTTTGCCCTTGACAGGGCCCAACCTGTGTTATGACATTGGACACCCTGTGTGCAGCTGCTACTGTGACACTGGGCGACAGGCATTTAAAATCTGCCCATTTCCAACTGGACAGAGCCTTAGATAGAATACCCAGTCTGGTAGAGAGGAACAGATGAGGAATAGTGTTAAAGAAGAAGAACAGAAGGGAGGGAGTCAAGAGGTGTGCAAGGACAGCGCAGCTTTGTCAGACCATTACAACTGGCTGTGGGTTTAATGCTGTTTCCCTCCTGAAGGTGTTTTTCAGCTCCAGCTGATAAAAAGCCCCCGGGCAAGGTGCTTAGGTCAGGTTTTCAAACACAAGGAGTAATCCATCCCGCCTCTCTGGCCGATTCCGCCACTCTCATTTCCCAACTCGTTGCCTTAATTTGGCAGCAAGGCCAGATCCTGTTGGTGTCAGCGAGCTTAGTGATTGGGCAAATGCCATGGAGTTGCAATGACACAGAGAATTGTCAAGCACCTTGTACCATGCATAGCAGCTGCAGAGGCAGATAATAGAATAATTTCTTGAAAATAATTTCAAGAAAAAAAAAAAAGAATATCCGAGGCCTTAGAGAAAAAAAAAAATGTTTGTTTTTATTTTACCATTCATACCATTCTTGTAAGATGGATATCTCAAACTGATACACATGTATAGTGCACATCAGCTCATTTTCTTGTAAAATCCACACTAAACCCACATGAATTCATCACCAGCACTCAAAACACCTGCACTTTTCAGGTAGACCTATTGCAGAACACAACATAATCCTCTGAGACAAATTCAAATGTTATAGAACTAGCAAAAAGCAACAAGGGAGGTTTGTGAGGTAAAAACAAACAAACAAAAAACAGTCATGTCTTTGCCCCTTTAGCACCCACCCATCCATCCATCCATTATCTATACCCGTTTCTTCCTTTCAGGGTCACGGGGGTCACTGGTGCCCATATCTAGTGCGACGGGCAGGATACACCCTGGAAAGGTCACAAGTCCATCACAGGGCCACACATAGAGACAAACAAGACAGACAACCATTCACTCTCTCACTCACACCTAGGGAAAATTAACCTAACTGTCATGTTTTTGGCCTGTGGGAGTAAGCCAGAGTACCCAGACAGAGAACCCACGCATGCACGGAGAGAACATGCAAACTCTACCCAGAAAGGTCCCTGGGCCGGGATTTGATCCGGCGACCTTTCTGCTGAGAGGCAACAGCTCTACCAACTGAGGCACTGTGCCGCCATCTTTAGCACCCATTCAATAATATTGGGATGAAAGGGTTTGTACTAGAGTAGCACATGGGCTCCCAACAAAAGGGACATAAGGGGAGTATTTTTCTCTGGCTGTGTACATGTGTGAATAAAATGCCCTGCATGCATTTACAAAGACACGGGAAGAAGAGGATAATACATACTTGCAAAATTTCATGCAAACCTAATTCTGAATGCAGACCTCTGTGTTCATAGTTCAAATAAAGTCACATTTTATTTTGACAGAAACGAGCTGCCCAGTATCTATTGCTTGGACTGTATAGTCTCATTTGACCTCAATTAGTTTGAAAGCAGCCCATCGTGTGTCTGGTTGTGGAAGTGCATGTCAAAGTGTTGCCTCTGAGGTCATCTTTTATGCATCTCTCGCCCAGTTTCTCTCTCTCTTGCGCTTTCTCTCTCTGTTGCTATGACGCTGCCCAGCCTCAATGAAGAACATCAGTTTGTTGCTGGAATGATACAACTGAGCCAGGGCATTTTCACGGGCACTGAGCTTTTGGCCTTGTTCCACAACCCGCTCTGGTACACTCTCAATCTGCACTTCAATAAAACCTTTTCATGCTGGTAGAAAAGAAATGATTTTTTCCCCTGACTGCATCACAAAGAAGGGCAGGAACAATGGAGGCATTGGGTTGTTGCAGTCCTCGATTGAGACATTCTACTCAAACACAGCACATTAATATGAGGGCATTCCAGCTGTGGTACAATCTTCCCAGAGTGATCAAGATAGTTAGCATTACTGATACAGCTGCTTTCTGAAAGGAATAAATATCTTGAATTCTTGTCTGCCTGCTAAGAGATGCCACTCTAGCGAGCAGATATTAGCATCTCTGATGTCAGAATGTCGCACAAAGGACAGGCAAAGAAAGACTGAACAAGAGAGTCAGTCAGGACAGTTATTTTCGAAATCCCAAGCATCTAAATCATTTACTGATCCAGAGTTAACTCAATGTAATGCATTACTTGCATCACTAGGGTTCAGGGTGATAACCTAAGTACTACTTTTCAGCCTATTTCAAATAAAGAGGACATTGTTTTATAGCTTATTTGTTTTCAGTGTGAGTTGTTTGTTGGATGCAAGCATATAGATGCACGGAATGCTAACCTGTTACTAAACAGCTGCCTCTGTTGGGGCACCCAACAAGTGACACAGTCAGAATGAGGAAAAAAAAAAGAAATCAAGCTAAACAAAAGTCTATTCAAGTCTGGGACTATGTATAGACTTGGTGTCCCCCCCCACACACACACACACTTAAAATAAAAAAAGGAGGCCAAAAAAGAAGAGAGAGAGAAAGAGAGAGAGAGAATGATGAAATCAACAGAAGCAAGAAAAACAAGATTTATGAGTTAGCTGGTTGTTACAAGTGACATGCATTTTTGTTTTGTTTTAATGATTGTTTAAGAGTCAGTTTAGCTTAATTTGTGTTTGTGTCAATGCTTGTGTGTGTTAGATGAATGTGCGATTATAAGATTTTTTATGGGGTGGGGGTGTTGTCACAGATTGTTGCAATCTTGCAAGAAGTCTGGGTTCTTGTCTCAATGATCCCAGAGGAGATGGTCTTATTCCTAAACTTAGTTGATCCAAATCAGTTTCTTAGAAAGAAAGGGTCCTTGAGTTTCAAATGTACACAAACTAATCAGATAACAGTAGATCGGGCTAATAACTTACATAATAATATTTGTGTTATACAGATTGTGAGTCATACTTGTGTCTACAGAACAACACCCCTGCATTTCATGGAAGCAACTAGATAAAATTTACTTTTCACTGGGCGCTTGTCCTAATATTCTAATGCATATTTATTTATTAATTAATTAATAATTTTATTTATTTATTTAAATATTTGTTTATTTTTGTAGAATGTTTTAACAAGTACCAGAAGAAGATAAAAATGTCTTGCATGAATATGCAAGTAAAATATGTGATGTTCTTTTCTTTTTTTTCTTTCTGTCAAACTCACAAGTGAGACAACAATTTTGGTGTTTTTAATCATTTTAGTCTTCAGTCAGCTGAAGATAGAGGGACACTGCTTGCCTTCACCACAGGTCTCAGACATTTATTGCTCCTAAGCAGCCCATAAATCTGTAGCACCGGGATGTTTGCTAAAAGGGGGATATGGGTCAAAGGTCGGTTAGTCCTGTCCTTTGGCCCCCACACGCCAGATGGCACCTCAAGGTTTCTCAGGCTGTCAGAGGGCTTTTTTTCTCTCTCTCTCTCTTTTCGTTCTACTTTTCTTCCCAACACCCCGCTTCACACCCTAACTCAGCCCGTATTGTCACTCCATGTCTCTCCCATTCCCACTCTTACTTCCCAACAACGCACCCCTTTTTCTCTTTTCACCCATAAGGCACAGGCCAGCAGGAGTTTACTCCTCCTCCTTCTGGCAGTTGGAGATTTTAGTGCAGCCTAAACGAGAAGAGAAACATGAGCAGGCAGTGAAAACGGCTGTAAAATCCCAGTTAGTGTTGGGGAGGCACTTTGCAAGCACTGGCATTATCATCCACTAATTACTGCTTTTTGGAGGATTTTCCATGTTTTCTTTTTTTAACCCCTATTTCATTTCCCCTTCCTCCCTTCCATTTTGTTTAGCAAATAGCTTTTTTATAATCCTCGTTGAATCAATTTTCTGTGTCAAAATGAATAAATTAGCTTGCTTTATTTTGGAATAAACCATTAATACAGGAATGGCTGGTAATTAATTTCTTGTAATTGCCCCACTGGGATTGGTGTCAGTTACACCCACTCCAAGAAAATGCTGTATATTAGCTTAAACATGGCTCTTACTGTGCCTCTATGTGATTTTGGTCCAAACTTTATTATCAAAATCATTCAAATCACAGGAGTGACTTTGGGACAGCAGTACGAATGTGATATGGCAAGTCCAAAGATCTAAAAGTAAGTCAGTACTGAGAAACAGTAAAGTATAAAGACAGAATATCACATATGACACATGATCAAATGAAGTCTATACATTCGCTACTACATGTGGTTTTAATGGCTGGCAACCCATGTTCAGGATGTTTTTGTATGTTATCTGTTCCACTCGAGGATATGAAATGTAGTTAATACTTGAACTTAAGCCTAAGCCTCAGCTTAAAGCATCTCTGAATATAGTAATATCTCTTTGTACGTATCCCTCACCAAAATGCTTCTTTAGTTGTAATACCCACACCAGGCTGTTTAACATCTCTAATTTGTCATTTCCACAGGACAGCTGTGAGAGTAGACTGAATTGCCTTCTCTGGGCTAAGCTCCTTATGTTCACTTGTACATATTGGAGGATTTGTGTGAGTGAACTTAGAGGGTCCAGGTAAAGTGGTACCACTCCACTGGCTGTGTAAACAAAGGATATGAAGAAGCCGGCACTTTATACCTTCTCTCAGCAAGAATCTGTGGGTCTAGGTTTGCACTTTAAGACACAGAGACACCACATTAACATCCATCTCCCCTGCAGCCTGATTTGAGAGTCTTCTGCTACAGATTCTTCTCTGCATCCGGTGCTCCCGTTCAGAGAAAGAGCAAGGCTTTCCTGCAGCGTCGGTGCAAGGTGGCAGAATGTTGGCTGGTAAGTGTGTCACCCCGGCAGAGGTTGGGGCAGACTGGCACCACAGGAGTGCATCTATTCTCCTCCTCCATTTTTTTTTTTCGCTTTGCTTTCTCCTTCTCTTTCTCACCCACACCACATCAGTACACATGAAACCAGGGCATGCCCCCAGTGAGCAGCAGAACACACAGCTGCCATGAGTGGGCCTGGAAGGGCTTGACTTAAAAAAGGAAATTTAGAGAAATAGCTGTAACCCAAAAACAGCAGCAGCAAGTGGCCCTATTTTCCTGATAGAGATAAAGCAATGATAACTCGAGAAAAGGCAGTGGTTCCAGAGCTTGCCAAAATAAAGAGATCCATCCCCTGGGTCAGGATAGGGTTTGCACAATATACTGAATCATGTGGCTACCCAAGATTTTGTTGTCCTTTTTATGCCCAAAACACACTTTTTCATACACATTTAGTGTTCATGCATCAAATGCAAAGGTTGCCTTGCGAATTTACACACAAACTCAAACAATCACATATTCGCTTGTGGGAGAAAAGCCAGATAATTTGAGCTGAAGTTGACTGAGCTATTACTGACATGGTGTAAAACATATTTCTTTTTTATGACTTTAACAATATAATTCATTGAAAACAGAACAAGTGTGGTTCCTGAAAATTCATTAAAACAAACAGAAATGAGATCATTAATATATATATATATATATATATATGAATAAGGTGTCAATAAAATGCTCATGCATCATGTGATTTCTTTTATCTTTGTGGGATCATTGTTCACAGCTGTAAAACTAGCATATACTATACAAACATCTGCTTTCCTTTTCTGCTGCGGGTAAACTGAGGATGTTGCTTGGTTACATGGTTGAGGAAGAGGACAACATCCCTGCATGAAAGCAAGAAAATAACTATAAACCAGAAATACCAAAATTCTAAGTGAAACCAGAACTTTTAGATCAAGAGGAGGAAAGAAGTGGTTGACTACACAGCTATCCTACAGGGGTTTGCAAAAAATAAAAATAAAAAAAAGAGGACACAACTGTTTTGTCTAAAAGCCATTCTCCCTCATGGTGAGACATGTCACATGAATGGCACATATGTACAGTATCGAGTTGCACTTGGGATTTACATGTATAGCGCAGCATGTGCTGTTACAGCTTAAAAGCTGGAAACCTTTTTCCTTCTAAATATGCACTCAACAGGCACATAGATTGATGAGGAGATAATCCAAGTAAAATGTGTCTTGCTGAAAGTCTACCTTCAAACATTTAAACAGAGACACTCCATCAGGATTTGAAGTTGACAAATATGGTGAGGTCTTAAGAGAATCAATACTTTGGGTGTGGAGTGGTGGCCGTCTGCCAGAAAGACTGGCACGACCAATGTGTCTTCCTCTGGACAACAAGGTTGACTACTTAGTCTCATTTAAAGCAACATAAAAAATACTTGCAAATTCTGAAGATTTGTGTAAAAAATGTGTACACAAAGATTTTTTTTTTCCAATGATGCTCTATTTTTTTATTAATCTGGACCGGACATTTGAATTTTTAGTTTTCAGTTTGTCTTTTTTTATTGTGACAAATACAAAAATGTTATTTATTCACTCTCTGAAATACAACGATCTTGAGGTCTCATTTATATCTGTTTAGAATGACCTCAGAACAATCTTGGGAACTCTCCAGAAAGTCTGAGACAAATAAATCCAGCATAGTGCAAATTGAGATAAGGAAACAGAGAGCGATAGCAAGAGCAGCGGTGTGAGATCTCTAAGTCATGTTAAAGCGGCGGGGTAGGCCACTGTCATGGCAATGTGTCTGCGCGGGCTTCAGCCTTTGGCTCTTTTTGCATTTTAACACACCATAAATCACTCTCCCAGCTCAGCCCTACATTACATGAATGATATATTTTATTTACACTATAGAGGAAAACACACATGGTCCTTATTAATCATTGCCCACCTTTAATAATGAGTCAACTTCCACTCATTCATCACCACTTCCAAAGCAATGCCTGCAGAGAAACACACAGGAGGAAGAGGAAGAAAAAAACAAATATAGTTGGCTAACAAGGTGGTTGTGTAAGAAAGTGTATGTAAAAGGATTGGAAATGCGATTGTCACATTCTTATTGTATTAGAAGCCAATACTGTAATTTGGTAGAGCGTGGAGACTTCAGCCCTGGGGATTTTTGCTATTTAGTATGTCACTCTTTGAGAATAAAATACCTAGCTGACATGAGAACTTTTCTGCTCTCTGACATGTTTATACAAGCTTCCTTCAGCACCATTACTCATTCTCACTTGTCTCTCTTAGAAGTCTCCTCTAATGTTTGAGCAGAAGCATAACCATAGCCCTATGACATGAGTGTCATAGAAATCTGCCACATTTTCCAATGTAGCTGCATTACTGTCAAAACTCATCCAATTGAAATATTTAAAACCTCAACCTTTCTCCACCCCCTCATTCACTAAAAAAGATGTGCACTAAACAATAGCTTAGTTCCCATCTTTATCCCTAAAATAGACTTTGCCCCACTGCACGGACCTAAATTTGAAACATTGATTAAAAAATGTGCTGTTTTGAATGATTTAGAAAGCAATTATTTTTATTTGTTTTATGGAGTCCTAGAAAGTTGTACCTTGTCATTCAAGAGGGGTCAGAAAAGAAGCTCCAAAGCAATCACACCCCTTGTGAGAAATATAAAATGACAGTACAATAAGTGACAGCAGAAAAATGTAGTTGTCCACAAACTTAAAGCAACGATTCAAATATTTTGAATTGAGGTTCAGTGGAAAGGTTGCGAACTCCAAAAATGTGTAAATAAATAAAAGACAGAGAAAAAAAAATGCATCTACTTTGTTTTATACTTTCTCTTTACGACATTTTCTTAAAAATGAGTCAGTGTTTCTGCTTAATGAGCCAAGTAAAATGACATTAAAAATAGCCATATAATTTTTTTCTTTATTTTTTTTGAGGGAACTGAAGCTTTCATAAATTGAGCTGTAAAATAATAAGAATAAGATTTAGCACTTGGTCTTCATGAGTGTAAAAAAGAGAGTATGTAGTAAACGAGCAAATAAACGTCTCCTTTCCCATTGAAGGTGGTGGCCTCTTTTATGGTTGAACTTTGGTGAATTGTCTCATCACACTAGCGTTAGTAAATGACTTTATGAAGAAGTATAAACAACATCCTAATCAGTAATTAAATTATTTTTATTAAGATCTATGAGGTAAACTGGTGTAAAATTATGCAATAATAAAATGAGAAAATAATAAAGTTTGAGGTAACATACTTTGTTTAACATTGTGATGGTATCTATCTTGACAACCTGCATGTCTTCTGCTAAAAAAGTGAAGACAACCCAGTTCCATCCATCTGAAATCTTATCTTTTTGGCTAAATCCTGTTCTCACCTCCTAGAGACACAAATTCAATAAATTATTGTTAACATTTTTGTTCTTTTTTTCCCCTGCTTTTTAGGATTCCCTGACATGTTCACTCCCTTTTAGAACCAATGAAATATCGAAATCTATGATCCCATAATCCTATTAATATAGCTCTCTTGTCTGTGTTACATTTATTTTCCTCCTAATCTTCTTCACTTCCACTTTGCCTGGTGTCTTTCTTTCTCCCTCTCTCAAACTTTGGATCTTTCTATGTCCTTTGGCTGACCCTGGCAACAAAAAAAAAAGATTCCTTGCAAGGCTGAGATAAATTTAGATCAATGCCAGATAATGTCTGCTGTGTCTTTTACATGTAAGGCATTTGATGACACAATCATGAGTGCCGGCCGACCAAACCAGCCATCCTCACTTGCTGTATCCGATCTGTTGCATACTCAAAATGTGCCACCTAATTACAGACATATTATATAATACTACTACCTCAAATCTAGTAAATAGCATTAATTGAATGTTGCAAATTTTGTTTTAAGTCAATTCTACATTAAATGGCAAACTTTCATACTTTGACTAAGTTGGAATAAACGAACAACAGATACGTTTTGGGAGGCAGGTCTCATGGTCTGTGTTTTTCTGCCTTAGTTTTCCAGTGTTTTCTATGTTTCCCTGTGTATCTCTACCC
>JARVJO010000394.1:14506367-14529207 GCA_031762555.1 Cynodonichthys magdalenae | reverse complement strand
CACTGACCAGACAACCTACACAAAAAAAAGACCAAGTCAAGTTTTAAACTCATGACGCTCCTGTTCCAAGGCAGGAGTGTTAACCAGCAGCATCAATCTCCAGGCTTTAACTAATGCCTTCACAGATTTTCTATCTTAGCCCCATGTATATTGATTTTTACATTTTTTTATATTTTTTTTACACAATAGGTATTCAACTTAAATGCTTGAAGTAGTGTACTCTGAGATTTTTACACATTCAAAAGCTAAAACAGGCACAAATAAAATAACAGTAAAGCTGTATGCTTTCTCAAGTTAAATAACATATTTATCATATGTACAGTGAAAATATGATATTTTTACAACACAAATAGACCATTAACTTCTCAGTGATATAAGGCTAGTGGAAAAGTAAGTAATTAAGTCCTAAAATTGCTTGAAGATTAAGTAAGAAGGGTCAAAATACTCAAGAAAAGCAACTATTCCTGAAAACAATATACATACAAAAATGCTAAGGTATCACTTCTAAGCACAAGCCAAAAATAATGTAGGCTATAAGCATTGTACAAAATAAAACGATCTGCCCCACTCGGAACACCAACATCAACCAGTTCATTTGCTGAACTACTAGTTTAATATTTCACCTGTAGAAACACTGGTCTTGTGATATCTCCAATGAATAAATGTTAACTTGTAATCAGTTTCCTAGATAACAAAACCATTGTTTGCCTTTTCTTTTCATTCCAACCTGGCGATCGATCAGATCTGTATTGAATGTTGAAACACAAGAGTGATTGATCACTACCAATTAAATGTGCACAGGGTGTTTCCTTTCAAACCTCCATCCTGAACATCTCGTGCTTACAGATGCCCATCTGGACAAAAACAGTTGGTTGCGGTTACGTTTATATAATAATAAAAAAAGGTATAAGGATATCAGATCCTAGAAAATGATTTGAAATTTATTTTTACCGTTATTTCCTCATGTTCCTTATCCCATCTCCCTGTCTGCTCTTGCTTTCTCTCTGTCTTCTCCGTGCTGTTGTTGTTGGCTTGACCTCTGATCTCAACCCCTGACTCCTGACCCTGAGACATCTGATCAGTCACCACTCTGGAGGAACCAAATTAATAGTGGAGTTGCTTGCTAATTGCATAAGGGGCCAGCTAAGAAATTCATCACCTCAGTCATGGCCATTGCTTTACTTTGACCCCTCCCCTCTTTGGTTTCCCGGAGGGCATTTGGGGGCAAGCCCAGCTGTGCTTTTCCTATAAACCTCTCTGTGTTTGCTGTGTAATTATTCAGCATCAGCCCTTATTAATCAAGTCGATGCCCTTACGTTTTAAATGGAAATTGCGGGGATTAATACAAGCATTCATTTTGTCCAGGAAATCTTGATGGCTTTAGTCCACTAATCGAATTGGAATAAAGAGGCCAGAGCGAAGGGAGGGGACTTGATTGAATTAAGGGAGAAGGAAAAGCATGCATTATACTGTAACTGCCAGCAGGGTCCTGAATACAAACACACAAACACAAAGGTCATCGAGCATTGTCAACAATGACAATTTGATGAGTCATGAATGCATTATGGAACAAAAAGCAGAATTTGACCACAACAGGTTTGTTCATTTTGCAGATGATTATTTTTTTACTCTTTTTAGACAATGTTTCAAACTGGTGTGTGTGTCCATTTAAACTTTTGTGTGCACACATACATTTTATTTACACTGCAAAATGTCATGTAAAGAAGAATCAACATTAATAAAAAATAAAAAATAAAAAAACATGAAGATATTGGTGTGAAATTTTTACTTGCTTTCGGTAATCTGTTTTTTTTTTTTGTCAGCCACAACTTTGATCAGACATTCACTGAAATTGCTAAAATACTATCTGTTTTTTTTTAACAGCAAGGGATGTTTCCAACCATAAAGAGTAACTTTATTTGATGGATTATGTAAGCGTAATTTCTTAGTGCAAGCTTTACAGTTTTTTTGTTGCTTGTTTCTTAATAGGTGTGAGCACAATCCATTCAATCTTTAAACATCTAAATCCATGTTCATGGGAGAAAATCAATGTCTGATAACTTTATTGGGTTTGTGACCCTACATTGTTTGAACAAAATATGTAGTAAGCATTATACAGTATAGGTTAAAAAAATGGCACATGTCTGAAGCACATGTGCCAACATGCTGCAACAGCTTTACTTACAAATCCCCTGTCCGTTCTAACAAATCCACCTTTCCTCTCCCTCTTTATCATTCCACCTCTCCATCATGCCTTCTTTAACCATGTCCTCAGTCCCTGCAACCCAGATTGACAGACAGATTAGATTGGACACAGTTGATGGCGGTGGAAGCAATCAGATCTGGTGTTTGGCAGAGGTTTTGTTTGTGTAAAATGACACACAGGCCTCTCTCCATAAGAGATGCCATTGGCACAATCTCACAGGGCGATTACTATCAGGCCTGGTGGAGGTGTTCCAGCATGTCATTTGTCTATCATTTGTTTGTCAACTGACGACAGCTCTGTGTCTCTCCATCGTATTTGTGTGTGTGTGTATCTGCACTGGTGGAAATGCACATTGTTGTATATTTCCTTTTTCCTTTTTCCTCCCCTCCAGCGCCTCTCCTTCAGGTATCGTCTTCTCTATTTGATATGGCAGTGACATTTTTTGACAGCATGTAGATAGATAAGATTTGTTGCGCCTATGAGCCATCAAGGGATTAGAAATGCACACTTCTTTTGGCAGACACTGCCTACATGGCTTTCTCTTGACAATGCAAGATTCAACCAAACAGCTTTTGTGTACCTCGCCTTAGTTTTGCTGTGACTATGACAGGAGAAAAGCCACACACAGCTTGGTGTGTGCTACTCGGAAAATAGTGTCACACGAAGCCAAACAGGAAAACGAGACAGTAGAATAGATCTGTGAGCAATAACGCTCAGCTATATGCTCATTAGTTAACTATGATTTTAGATCATAATTTTGAAATCTATGTTAACAAATATCACTTAAGCCGAGGAAATGCCAGAACAAGCTGTTGCCTCTCACAGCCAATGTCAAATTCAGACTTGTGAGTTATTAATTTATTTATTTTTTTAGTTTGAAACTTAACATTGACCCAAAACAGAACATCTTGATGCCTTAAGATGAAGGTAACTGAGATTAAATTGCACTGACTGACCCTTGGAAAACCTTTCTTTCCTCTTTTATTAAAACAAAACTGTTTCGTTGCTTAATCTTCAACGTTTGAAGGTTTTAAAGCCTCTCTATTCATGGTGCATTGGCCAATGAGAGTTATCTCATGGTCTCTGAAAAATCAATCAAATTGGAATTGTTTACATCCCAGCCCAGAGAAGGCTTGCCTGTTTATGTGAGCAAAGTATCACAGCAAGAGAAGAGGGATGTATAGCAGACAGTCATTACATGTTCATGTCCACAGAAAGTATCTTTTAAGCCTTGTTTGGTCTGAGACTTTGACAGCAAATGCTATTCTGTGGCTGTTTAATATATATATACTGTATATATAAAAGAACGTTATTGGCTTCATCTCTAGACCTGTTTTTTTTTTGTTTTGGTTTGTTTTTTGAGAAAAAAATGCTAATGTTTTTGTCAGCTTCTTGTGTTTCTTTAACTCTTTATAAGACCTGATACTTTGTGTCAATTTATTTTAAGAACTTTTGGTTTGATTCTCTTGGCTCAGATGTAGCTAAGCATCAGGCCAAGCATCAGATCTTCTTTTTTTTCTCAAGGGGCTAGTTAACCCCCACATAATCTGGAATTCCAACAAACATCTCCCTCTCCTCCTCATATTCTTCAATGACCGCCATCTCTGCAACAGCCCAGAAACATCACCAAAAACCCCACCGTCACTTGGCCTGATTTATGGTGTCATTAATGTCAGGCTATCAGTGGACATGAGCGCATGAGACAACAGACGAGCCGCCCCAAAAACAAATAGTTTTGATTAAAGTCAAGGACATTCCGTACAGCTTTTCCGTAGAAAGACATTCATCACATTCGATGTTGACCCTCCCTTGCAGCTTTCCTCTCTCCCTTCTGCCTGTCTGCCCATTTGGTGGTGGAGGTGATTGTGAAGGCTGCAAAAACCCAAGGGCTGAACTAACATAGATACAGACAGCTTATGTGTGAGAGGTTATACAAATCAGTGAGTGGTGCAAAAGTTGGAACAGCAGGAATTTGATTAATTGAACTCTAAAGGGATTATAGTGTAGAGGTTTATTCGGACAAACAATGAGTCACAGATAGAGAGATAGATTCTAACATCCCTTTTTTTGGAATCAGGCAGTCAACTATTTAACCTTTACTTGTTTTAGTAATATCAGTTAATGTACAGCAGTAAACATTATTATTATTATTTATTTAATATTCAACAAAACTGTTACTGAGTCTGTCCTGTGATTGTGTTCAGCTGATTGTCAGTAGATGCAAAATTCTTGCTTTTTCATATGACTTCTGAATGTTATAAGTAACGAGAAGATAACAAATAAAAAAAAAGTGCAGACATCGTTTACACTTCCCACAAACCAAACATCTGTTAAAGTGTTAGGAGAAGGGTCAGAGTGGGGATGTTTCCAGGGATGATGGGAAAAGCACTTTCCTGCAGTTACTAACTTTTATCTTCCACCAAAAAGCTTCCAGTTTGTGTAAACAATTCCCAAAGAGTCTGCAAAGCCTTTCCTCTTTCATGCCTTTCTGGCCTGGCCACCCAGCCTGCGCTCCAGCCCACAGGACTCGACAATAACTAGGAGGTCAAGGTTTAAGGGGGAAGTTTAAGATGAAATCATGAGAATTGAAAAGGTCCACAAACAAATTAGTTAAAGAGGGGCGAAGAAAAACTATAACGGCAGCATTTAACATGCAGGCCAAACAGACAGCTTTAGCTAAACTTTAGCCAAGTTACATCTGTGCTTACTCCTTTTCTAATAAGTTGTATTATTCTAATATGCTGCTCTGTTATTCTAAGCCTTGCTGTTTTTAGGTCTCATTTTGTCACGGCTCAGGAGGAAAAGTCTGATTTTAATCAAGACAGCTTTAGGTGTTTTCCTGGACTCCAGATGTTGTGGCCCCCATCTTAGAAAACTTTTTTTCTTTTATTTCCTTCCCTCCAATGGAGACATAAGTAGAAGGTTATTGTGCTCCTCTCAAGGTCTCTCTTAAATGTCTCTCCCACTCAAATATTTGGACAGTTACAAGAGGAGAGAAAGGTATCAGGTGCAAGAGAAAAAAAATATATATATATTGGGACAAGGTTTTTTGAGACACCTTGCAAATGTTTGTTCATTCCAAAATATACCAGATAAATGTTAGTAACTATGATGATTCTACATATAGACATTGTATTTATGAATCCAAGCAGCATTGTGACATAATTAGCACACCCAATTCTGATTAGGACCATCCTTCTGTTTTAAGGAAATCACTGGATGGTTCGGAATGACACCATAACTCAGACCCTCCCTTGTATGAAAGTGTGCATGTGCACGTTTAGGTTTGACCCTATTTAACCAGCCCCACATGTGACACTCAGAAAGGGTCTGATTTCCTCACCCCTGCTGAGACCCATCCACCCCTGGTTCTCATTGAGGCTTGGTTTCATGCTCATGGCGCAAACACAAAATGGCAATAGAAAAAAAGAAAAAGGAAAAGAGAGAGCGAACAGGAAAGGACAGGAAAAGAGAACAGGGACAAAGAAAATAAATATAGAACAGAGTATCCTCTATACAGAAAAATTCAATCCATGTGCTTCTGCCAGTAAACAACATGCGGCTTTGGACTGAAAAAAAAAAGAGTGGTCTCAGTATTTTCATCTTGCAAGTGATGTGTGTCTGTAAATGCTGCTAACTTTGCAAAGAATTATACTAGAGCATTTAAGGCAGTGGTGTCCAAAGTCAGTCCTCAAGGGGTGTCCTGCATGTTTTAGGTGCTGCACTGGTTCAACACAGCTGAATCTAAGGAGTGCTTAATTAAGAGGCCTCCTCAGTATGCCATCACTGTCTGCAGAAGCCTACTAATTAGACACTCCTTAGGGTCAGCTGTGTTGAACCAGTGTGGCACCTAAAACATGCAGGACTTTGGACACCACTGATTTAAGGGAAGTTATGCAGACTTCAAGAAAAAATAAAGAACACAAATAAATAATAAGTCCCAGTGGTCCATTATGGATTCATGGCGCTAAAGATATTGAGGTCCACGTGTCCTTTTTTTGTGAAAAATGACATGAAAAAATGTTGAAAATGAGAGTGCAGCATTAATAATAAACGCATAAACAAATCTAACTTACCAAAGAATGAACATAAATATAATAAACCCATGTTTATGTAACAAAGTAAGCTCTGATCCAATCAGAAATGTGTTCTGGCTACCCAGCCACCAAAGCAGTGGCATAAATCTTGAGATCAGCCTGTATTGATAGGGGCTTGACTACCGATTTGGTAACATGTGTGCATATCCATTTCCCTGACAGAGACTGATTGCACATAACTGTAGAGGTAATAGAATTGTCTTTAAGGGGCCGGACATCATTTATTACAAGTAGAAGGTATGGCTACACCTGCGGTGCATCCCATTACTCTAAATATCAGTCCTCCTTTTGTCAATTAAACTCTTTTTTCTTTCATGACTTATAGCACTAAAGCAGAGGAGGTCAAATATTGCCCTACAGCTATTTTAAAAGGGCATATCACATGTATTTCAAAAAGTGATATAAAATAACTTACAATCATCTCTAGTTAAACTTACTGCAAAAAGCCCTTGCTTTTTAAAGTAGCATCACTGTCTCTGTTTTCTTTTTTCCTTTTTTTTTTTTTTTTGCCAACTCCTCAATAAAAAAAGGTTTCATTTGAGGATATATATATATTCTGGGATCAGAAATGTTCAAGCTAAATTTCTATAAGGAATACACTTTATTGGTGTTTGGAATTAGTTCTGCGGGACTCACAACGGTTCCACTGAGGGAACACCTCTGATTCAATGACTACCTATCGAATAAAGGCTTCCTGTGCAGAAAACTCCTCATCCTTAGAGTTCTTGTCATTAATACTGACATGAAGTGTGTCCCAATTTTGTCCCTCTCTCATCATAATGTCTTCTCCTCTCCTCTGTTCTTTTTCTTTCCTTATCCCCTTAAAGATTCCTTACTTGGAGGAAAGCGGGAGGAATAACGCCTTGGGATGCACCCCGGGGGAACTTATTATGTTGAGAGAACTGAGAGCATGAGGTTTTCTATGTTCTGTCTACCTGTTGGACTGTCTACCATTGATCTGTGAGGCAGGTGTCAATATAGGGAAAAAAGTCAAAGAAATGTTGTCATCATCAAAGGGCTGCAGAAACGTGTGCATGCAGAATAAAACTTTGAGATCTCTTGTGATGACTTTTAGGGTGAAGTGGGTAAAGAAAAATGAGGGAACTTTAAAAATGAGAAACTCTTGACAATGATGCCTTATAGTGCCTGTTGAAATGTTCTTGTTGTGGCTGAATGATGAAACTAAATATTCAGCAGGGGATACAGAAAAAGAAGTTTTTAGCACAACCATGTCAGTGACTGTAAATCTTAAGTAAACTAAAAAAGACATGTTCTAAGCACACCCATATTAAGTTCATATTTATATTTTGTATGCATATAGTTGTTTTAATGGTACAGTAAACTATGTTTGAGACATTGTGCCACAATATAAAACAGTGAGAGTATAATAGTATGAACTAAAGTGTCCTATAGTGTAGGATAATTGATTTGTGGGGGAAAAATATATATTTTTTATTCACCACCAAATACTTGCTAAACTTATAAAAACAGAAATGCAAGTCCAGGAAACATTTTTTTTTTCTGTCACTTTTCAGTCTACATTCTTGACTCATTTTCTCCACAGTCAACTCTATTTAGGACACTCCTAAAACCATATTTTGAATGAAGTAATATAGTGACCAAAAATATTTGATTGTCTGCACATAATTGCAAACACACAGTGACAGAGTGAGCCCTCTTATAGTATCTGTTTCTTAACAAGCCTTTGTCTTTTAGAGGCCTCAGAGTACACGGGGTTATCCAAGATCAGATTGAGACAAGGTCAGCCGACTCATCAGAGTTGTGTGAGGAAGTCTGGAGCCAGTGTCAGTTCAAATCATATCTCCTCGACACAGACAGGAAAGAAGCAATGCGTATGTGTGTGCTCGCGCCGAGCTGGGCTGGAATTGTTTGTACAGTACGTGTTATCTGAGCAACTGCATGCTCGGCAACTCTGTTCTACTTATCATATTTTACTTCTACCTGTCTATCTGCTACTTGACAGTCACATATTAAGTCTTTAATCCAACAGCATGTGACACGGTATAAACAGGAAAGAACGAGGCAGACTAATCACCAACCGGTTGCAGCAAATATCTGTTGCCTCCACCCAAAGCCTAGCATTTGGAGACAGGAGGTGGGCGCTGCCACTGATAGTCAAACATGCATACTGTACACACAGATATGCAGATTCAACTAATGACTTGACTAAGTGAAAAAGGTCAACGTAAACATTTGTTTGTTTTTAATTTTTTTTTCATTGTTAAAAACACACCAAGGCTGGCTGCACCCTAAAAGAAAAAAATCATATTTTTGTTTCTGTTTTGCTTCATTTAGCTACCACGAGTGCACACAGACCTCTATTCTTAGAGTGTCATTCACAGCAAGGGCAGAAAGAGGAGAAAGACTTATTTGGTGAAGTTCCCAAAGCTGTGCTGTGTTGCACAATACCATCAGCCCAGTCTGTGTTCTCTGCCTTTAATAATTGTGATTTATGCTCTAGCCTTCAGTAACATGCACGATGTCAAGTCCTTGCGCCCCATTGACGAGTGATATATTTCATATTGCTCCAAGTGACCTGATGGCTCCAAGACACACTGACATTCTGGTCCCCTCCCCATTCATCTCCAGCTGTAGTGTACGCACTCTGAATCGACAGCATTAAAAGAAAAGAGATTTGAATCATGATTCTCAGCAAGAAAGCAAACACTGACGCTTATATTAGTTTGGATGTAGAGGAAAAACACAAAAGAGAAACTAGGGCATGAGATGCCCCTGTTCTTGGATACAGATGCATCGGCAACACTTTATTTTTTTTCCCCCATGTTGATTTTGTCCTTGCTGCAGGATGCCTGGGATACGAGGGTTGTATTCTCACAGGAGGACAGTTTTAGAAAGTTTAAAGCTGCAAGCCCAAAGTAGAACAATGAATCTAATGACCAGGAGACTAGAAATGCTGAAGTGACCTGGACAAATAGCAGAATATATTTGGATTTTTTTAAAGCATAGTGATTTACTTTTGTTGGAACATAAAAGTTGGTGAGGAACAAAGTAGACATACTAGTTTTTTTCAAAAAGCAAACAAAAGCAAATTAGATTAGAATCTGATACTTTTAAGCAGTTAAGAAAAACCAAAACTTTATCTGTTTCATTTAAACAGTGAGTTATTGGAAAAGCGTAGTGTAGTATTCAGTCCATTTATTTGCATGTGTACTGTTAAGACTTAATAAAAAAGAGAGGTACAGTATTAGTGGCACTGTGAGTCAAAAATATTTTGATGTTTTATAGCTACAAATATGACAGTATTGCAAGTTGTATTTCAAAAGCTTGTTCTAGGTGTTCTTTTTATTATCAAGATGTGTGTTTTGCAACAGATTCATATTATATACATATTGTTCTATTTTACTTCTGCTGTGATTGAAAGGATGTCTTGTAAAAACAAACCTGAAACGTCAAAAGAAAACATTAATCATCAAAGTCAGGCTGTCATCTCGTCTCAGCTATGAAAGCCTGTCAATCTGGGATTGACAACAAAAAAAATAAATTTGACTTTGTATCATTCATTGTGCCAATAAATAAATAACTGTCTTTTGAACTATCATGCAGAACCAAAATGAACTATATCTACATGTATATACATGAAATATTTTGTTTTTTATTTTTTATTTATATCAGGTAGTGCCTAACTTTTACAACTATAGTTCTTATGCCTAAGTCAGAATTTAGTGTGAACACATTTAGAAATTTTACATGCAGAGAAACATCAATTTTTGTCGTATTATACCTTGACAAAACATGCATCTGAATCAAATGAAGAGGATTATGCATTTTATCTACCTTCAGCCCATAAGAACATCAGGCCAAAACACACATGCCACATATGGCAGGTGAAGTTGGTAAGGCTGATTGATCTCCTCTTCATCTCAACTGTTTTCCCTCACACAGCGTTAAAAAAGGTGACAAACCTGAAACTTGTACAAAGCTCCATCTCTTCACTTTGCATAAACAGCTTTAGGAGAACTGGAAAACGTGTTGGTTTTGTGACACAAACAGCAACAGTTAAACGTGTGCAAACACTCTGGTGAGTCGTACCCCAACACACACTTGTCTATAGAGCTGAATGAACACAGAAACAAAACTAGATACATTTTTAACATTTTATCTAAAAAAAAAAAGAATATAAGAAAGTAAAAGCTTAAATTGGTATATGTTAAAGGTCAGTGTGTGGTTGTATGAAAGAAAGTCAGCAATCTACCAACAAAAATATCTATCAAGTAAGAGAGAAAGTGCCCTTCTCCCGACCCCCGCAGAGTTGCTGGGAAGATGGTTTCCAGTAAAAAGTTTATTTGAGGGTACAGAAGATTAACGATCGTGTTTTCATTGGCTGCTCTCTAGTCGTCTCGCAATACTTAAAGGTGATAAGATCAGAATATTTATCGAGACTCCTCTCCAGGTCATTTGCTATGTTAATTTTATGAGCTTGATTCAGCCTTTGTTTCGCGTTGATGTGTTGTTTCTTCTTGAACCCTGGAGCAGGGGAAGAAGGGGGGATTTGTATACTTAGCATCCAGTGTCTCCAAATTAAAAACTCATGCATAATTATTTCTGCTGAGCAGAGGGGGGGGGCAGTGGAACAGTTAATTCTACTGGCTCCACATGAAAATTAAAATGTATTATTATTTTTTTATTATTATTATTTCAATAAGATCAGCCACTTGTTTTCATACTTTACAATTGTTTGTTTGGAAAAGTGTATCATCAGGAGACAAAAGTGTGCACTTATTGATTTCTCAGGGCAAAGTGTAACTACGAGTTGTTTTGAGGTTGAAGCCAAATTTGTATTCAGACTGGATTAACATGGGCTGAAGATGAGATTAACTATTTATTCTGGTGATGAACATTTTAGAATCACGCAACAGTATGAGAAATTGCCTTCATATTTAGTTAACTATTTAACAGTTCTCAAGATGTTGAAATAATACTTTTTTAAAGTGGAGTTGGATGAAAATGTTACAAATCTTACCTGTCTTATTTTATTTTTTGTAGATTGCTTTTTTAATAATATTGGCGTTGCAAAAAAAAAAAAAGGAAAAAAAAAACGTTGACTATGTTGAGGAAGTAACAGGTTAGTCCGAGCAGGGCCAAGATCAAAGTTTCTACCATTCTAAAAAACGTATTAATATTTATACTATATAGGACTGGGTGTTAAAATCTCTTCATTAATCAGCACAACACTGGTGTTGGACATGTCCTCTTGTGCCTCAAGTGCCTCCAATGCAAGCATCATCAGTTGTAGACCCCTGGCTCATTGGGTGTTTTGTCCTTTTATCACCACACACCCTCACCTGAGGCTGGCCACCCTGGAGGGACCATGAGCCATGAGGTCATTTAGCCACCCGTACTCTTAATAATCTTCTGTTGAACCTTAAACAAATTACATATTACTATTACTACTATTACTACTACTACTACTACTACTAATAATAATAATAATAATAGATCATGATGGTACACCATTATGTAAACTTTTACACTGCTATTAAATTATACCATTTACATATAATAATGTGAACTTGTTTTGCAAGCACAAACTGCAGCGGTAGACACTTTAGCCTACAAAGATTCTGGCAGGAAAACTACTGAAATAATTATGTAATTAAACATTAACAATAACTTATTTTAGTTTATTTTTCTTTTATGCTTACATTTTTAACACTTCTAGCAGGAATCCTGATCCTGGCTCCTCACAGATTAGCCTTTAGCTCGTCTACCCTATCACAATAAACTATGTTTATCCAAACTGTCAGAAGTCATTTGAAGAGCTATCTATAACATGTAAAGTGTCAATGTTTATTTCACAAAACCTCACTTCAATTGACCCTGAACAGTCCCTTTAAATAGGTTGGAGCAGAATAAAATAGTAATAAAACAAAAAGAAAAACCTTTTACCAGCCATATTTACTTAAAGCTGGATATTTTCACTTGTTTCTATCACTGTCAAGTTCATTAAGTGATTGAGCTGAATGAATTGAAGCCCCTTAAGCCTTGGCGGGCTCCTTAGGTTCGTAAATCAACCAGGGGGGTTAGGACATCAGGACAGGTCTAACAACATGAGCCAAAGCGAGGCAACTATGACCTCATTCCTGCTCCCCATGAAGAAGCTATAAAAAAGCAAACATTTAGCCAAAGATAAGATGATCCGATGATGTGAACTCAAACGTACGCGAACATCTATTACAGCGATGAAGCTGTCTGAGTGAGAGAAAATCTCTCTCCATGACATCTGTGGATTATTCAGAAATGACATAAATCTTTCAAACTGTTTTAAATCACGCACCCCCACCACCGCCACCCGTTCCATCTCTTTCACTCTATCTGCACTCACCATTAATGTCTGTATCAACCACAGGAGCCAATTGTTAAAGAGAGGTTCTAAGTGCACAGCCCGATCGATATTGATAATGCTGAAAATGTGGTAGGAAAAGTGAGCGAGAGTGGCTGCAGAAAGGAGAGAAAAATAAAGAGGGAAACATAAATCTGTGTGTAGTGAATAGCGGGGAGCAGCTGCAGTGGCCTTTGAATTGTCCCCTTCACCTCTATGGAAACATCATCAGCACTAATCAGAGCCCCGCTACAGAAAATGGACCCTCTTGATTTACACCGATCACCCTCCGCTGTGCCGGAGTCAGGCAAAAGCCAAAAAAAAAGAAAGAAAGTGACAAACAAGGACAAGTGGAAAAATGAAAGGGGGCGTAATTTGGTGAGTAATAATAGAAGCAGACGCAAATGTGTAAAAGGCCACATTCCTTCAAGGTCAATCTCAGGTGAAGTAAAAGGTTGCTTACAGGTCATACTGCGGGAGGGGGTCATGTAGGTCTCAATGAGAGTCAATATCACCTCCCAGTCTGCTGCAGACGTGTGGGGGTCGCCCCGGCTCTCACATCAATCCACCAAGCATGGACCAGAGCAATAAAAGAGATGGAGAGAGACTTAGCCAGAGAGAAAGGGTGAGAAAAAAAAAAGAAAATGTACAGGCAGATTGTGAAACAGCTCGCCTTTCAACTACTAACTGCTTTTCATGTAAATGTCTGGGACTGACACTTCTTACACATCCCAGCCCCTACCCTCTACCCCCATGCACACACACACACACACTCCCTCTCCTCATCTCTTTTACTCTGGTACACTCTCTGTCAGCAGAAGAATAAAAGAAACGAAAAGGCGAGGGAATTGGGCAGGAGGAGAGAGGGAGTGAAGGAGGAAAAAAAAAATGGAGAAACGGGAGAAATCAGACTCTCGCCGGGGTTGGTGAAAGGTCAGCGCTGACAGGCTCCGAGGTTAAACTGCCGAGTTAAAATACTGTTCATTATCCTCTGCAGCCTCTTCCCAAATTCTCCTCTTTTGTGTCACAGTCAGCGCCCAGCATCAATGTTCCCCACCCCAGGATTTATTAGACATTGTTGAGCATTGAGAAAGGAGACCTTTTCTGTACAATAGTAGCAGTGATCCTATGGCAAGGACAATACCGCTGCCAACACAATTACAGAGCCTGGCTTGACTTATAAGGGTAGTGGGACGGTGGTGTGTACGTGTGCTTTCCCAAGTGCAAGTGCTGTATGATGACAAACACAACCAGCATGTGGTAAATAGGAACTATTTTTGCTATGTTGACCTCAGCCAGAGAATAATGTAACAAAAGATTAATACAAAGAAGTGACATAAATTCCTGCATACAGAAAACAGTCTTATTTCAGTGCAGGAGAATTTAATTAGTACACAAGAAAAGAACAAAGCGGGGGGAATATCCATAACATGAATTAGGCTGAATCACATCATTCATTACTCACCAGAGAGCAATGAGATGTGACACATGGCAAAAGAGCCCTGCCTGAACTGGACAAATTAAAAACACTAGTAATTAGCGCTATGCAAAACATGTTGTAAGTTTATTACCTGATTTATGCGGCTTCCGGTTTATAAGGGCACAGTGAGCTGGCGATCCGTCTTCCACCTAGTGCGCTTAAGATTCCGAATGGGTTTAAATGATTTATTTAATGAATAAACAAATCAATCACCTCACACCTAATTTCCCTAATGATATTAAACAAATGAGTAACTGTACAAATTGTGCAAAATATAAGGTACTATTGACATTCCTTTTTTATTTAATTTTTTTTATTTTGGAGGGGGGTGTTCAAAACATCCGTCAGTTTTCATCTGTGCATAAAAAAAAAGGTAACTAAAAAAATGATTCCTGACACAGATTCAACAAATAAAACACTCCACTTCATTACTGTGATTGTATTTTTGTTAGTTTAATAAGAGGTTCATGTGCTGTCAGTAATATATCAAAGAGGCTCACCCGGTGGAAGATCATCTCTGTGTGTGCAAAGTTAAATCGACAAAAAGCTACATCCTTACCTTTATTCCATTTTCAAACTTTTCCTTTAACCAGCTTCTTTTGCTGCACTGGATTCACTCTGGCCACTGACTGAAAAGTTTATTTCTATTTAAAGAGACATATTGTTGGCAATAGAAAAAAAATCCAGACTTTAAATAACAAGAAGCTGCCTTCAGTTCTCCTTCTCACCCGGACATTAGCCTGATCTGCGAGCGCACATCTAACACCTAAATGCCTCGGCTTTATGTGCATATAAAAGCATAAATAATTCAAAATTAATCCCTGCTGAGGTGTTCTATGGGAATCATAAATTATACTGAGTGTATTCTCTGATGCAGTCCCAGGATCAACTACCGGTAACAGCTGAATGAGGTACTTATTACGTCCTGTGAAGTAAGATCTTAACTTCTGAATTTGAATTCTTTTGAATTATTGATGGGTGTTTTAATTAGTTTTCCTAATTTTTGAGTTAGTGAAAGTTTAAATTAATGAATAAAACTGTTATAATGTACGTATGTCTGAGCGTGAGTAGGTGTGTCACTTTGATGCACAAGAAGCACACACTGATGGAGCTGTCAGCTCATGTAAATCTTGCGGAGAGCTTAGCCGCGAAGCTGTTCATAGAGAAAATACAAGTGTGAAAACAAAGGGAACCGAGGACACCTGTGGAGATGTTTTGTTGACATTTACGACTAGTTTCTCAAAAGGTTTGCCCATCACTCTGTGGCAACACCGAGCTGCCCAGGAGGCAGTGATGGATGGCTGGACCAAAACAGTTAATCAACCTCAGCAGGAATGAAAAATATTCATGCCTGGTAATTATAGTGAGCGCTATCATGTACAGAGAGTGCATTTGGACCTTCTGACACCTGGACATAGGAGACATGAAAAGCATTGATTTGGAGTTGAACTTGAATATCAACTTCACTTAAGCAACATGCATAAAAAAATAAAAATAAAAACATTTTTAAAAATGATGCACGTTCTATGTTGGAATGGCAGTGGATCATCTTGCATATATTTATAATATGAAAGACTGCAAAGACTAACACAACTACAAGTGAAGCCAAAAACGCATGTCTATAGCATTTCAAAGCAATGTTAGATGCCTCTACTCTTGCAGAAGTAAGATGTAAAAATAAAAAAAAAACATAAACTGATCCTCAATAAAAAGGACTACTGTAACAAGTAAAAGAGAGAGGGGGAATATCCTCTTTGAAACGTGGCTGGAAATATACATATCAAAGGAGAGACATGGAGATTTCCTGTGCCTGTGCATCATATTCGTGTACCTCCACCCCTCCCCAACTTTATGAGTGAGCCGAGGGTCTGTTGCAAAAAAAAAAAAATGTTCAGGTAAGAGAGCCAGAAACCTGCTTATGATGCTCTGCTGTTCATAATCCATAGGTTCTATCAGCAGATTACTAGAAATAAAGTGTTGGGAAAGACGTAAAGCAGGACTCAGAATGCCAAATTAGACAATGATGGTTTCCGTTTGCAAATCACAGCGTTGCATATATTACCAGCTCAGTAAAGAAACAAAAATGTGGAAGGATGGAAGGAGAAAAGCTTAAATCTTTCTAACAAGATACAATATTGTTTTTGTTTCTCACAAGGACCGAGCATAAAACTAACACATTTTAGATTAACATATCATCAAATTTAACTATAGTTATAATCTATGAATTATTTCACATAACAGCTTGATGTCTCACTTGTCTTACTTGTATGTTGCGATTTTTTTAACACTGTTTTTTGACTTTCCACCCTTTTAGATGCCACTGAATGTGTGTAGGGCAATTCATTCGTCACACAGCTTTACCCATTCGAGTCGGACCTCTAAACGCTTCACCTTTTGATTTTGAGGAGGAGTACAGAATTTGTCAAGGGAGAAGGGAAGGTGCTTTATTGCTCCAAATTTCATCACAATAAAGGCTTATAGGGAAGGTGGCATAATCGTTGCCCTATAAATGTCTCTGTGTAGATTACATGCTTCTTGCCCGACTAATCCTGGTAATTGATGAACTTCTATGCTGACATTTCTTTTCATATTATTTTGTAATTTGTTTATTAATTATGATAACACTTATTTTGGGACCTCAACCAAGTAAACACGATTATGTGCTCTGTGGGGTGAGTGTTCAGCGCGCTAACGTTCCCAAAGCAGCAAGCTGGCTGGCTGGCTGGCTGGCTGACGCTGCCAGGGAATGTCTAATAGTCTTCCACTGAGAAGTTTAATTTATTTGCCATAAAGCTAAAAATAGACACAGTCACACTTAATTGGGCTCTGAATGTGAGCATTATTGAGTTGTTGGAATAAAAAAATAAAAAAGACCACAAACTATAGCCAAAGACTTAACATTTAAACAGCCGAAACACAACGTAGAGCCACCTCTTTTTATTCTTGTGTCCTGAAAAATGAACTATGCACATAACGTAAAATTAACAATGCATCTTTGACATTGTAATTAATGTATGGGAAAGAGCTTATCACAATGCATTCCAATAAAAGAATTAATGAAATAAATAAAAATGTTGGATTAAATCCCCAGAACACTAAAACTCTTCATACTTTTGGTATTTCTCATGATTTTTTTGTTTATTTTCTTGTGACAGACGGCCAAAATTTTTTTCTCTCTTGGAAGTACACCATCATGAACTACATTCCTGAGATGAAACATTTGTGTAGTTTATGATGCAGAGAAACTCTGAGGCAGCAGTACAGGGGGAGCATAAGGATAAGAGCAAAAGAAAATAAAAAAAAAAGATTTCCATAAAAAAGTGGAATAAATAGGTGCCTGAGATACAACAATTTGGATTTACATACATTATCCAGATCTATCTCTTTGGGATATTTCAGAGTGCTGATATGTCAGGAGGAGCTGAGAGATAAACTAAATATGACCTATGCTCTGCAGGCTCAGTCAGAATGAGCAGACGCCTGTGAGAATACTCAAGAAGCAGGGAAAAAAAGGATGAGAGGATGAGGACGAAAAGCCAGGAGAAAGAAGAAAAATGACACTAAAAGGCAGGCTCCAGCTGATTGATGCTCGGCTGTATTTGAAGATCAGTGGCAGCCTTGTGGTGGCAAGTACAGGGGTCAGCATGTGTGTGCGTGAAAATGTGTGTCCACACTCACTTGGAAGGGCATGTGGCTTCCTTTGTAGGTTTCACTGTCTGCATTGTGCTTGTGTGTGTGCGGGAACGTGTTTTCAGCGTGCCTCTGCCCGTCTCCTCCTTTCTCTCCCCATTGTAGAAGAGGAAAAGTCTCAGTCAGTGGGCAGCTGGGGGAAATCAGATGGGAGCAGAGAATAACACGCTCAATTTGGCCTGGGAGTGGAGCTGGGGCTAGAAGAAAGGAGAGCACCATGATGTATCGAGCCGTTTGCCAGCCGGATAGGGCGCATGGTGGCGGCCCTCTCTCTGCCTGTCAGCAAATACACATTTTTAACTCGCCACCAGTGGGAGTCCTGAGTATGTCAGCGAGTGTGCATGTGGAGGGGGAAGAAAAATGTGCAGAGTTTTTATCAAGAGCAATAACGTGGATCAGTGTGGGCTCCAACAAAGTTGGCATGAAATGTAAAAAAACGAATTTGATGCTGCAATGAACTGAGCATGGAAATATCCAATGTTTAAAAAAAAATTTGTTTTAGGTGTTTTATTTTGATACCATTAACATTTTTTTTTAAATGGAAAGTTTTTACAGAAACAAAAAAAATAACATTTTTACAAGATTTTTGTAAAACATCAGGCCATGAAAAAATGTGTAGAAGCTAAGTTTGAAGAAAATATTTCCATCATCTGAATCTATGCTCTTTGTTGATGGAATTAGCCAAAGTTTTATAGTATGCCAAAACAAAATTTGAACTCTTACCTGGCAACTATGGGTACTGCACTTTAAATGGTATAACATCTGGTTTATTATCAGTAATAAAGTGGAAACCTTGCTCATTATATTAATACAGTACTAAACCGCATTATGTAGATATTAAAGCAGAATGACTCAATGGAAAAAAAATTGCTCAGATTTATGGTCCAACCCTGCCACCCATTGTATACATTTAACACATTGTGAAGTGAAAAGCTGAGTTACCAACTTTAACTGAAAAAATACTAACAAGAAAAAATGGAAAACATTTTACAGCTCTTACATTCCCCAAATTCTCTAGACTTTGGTTTACTTTCAAATATAAGGAGAGATGCAATTAAAACATTCAAAAGTTTGTAATCACTTGTTGCTCACAATTAATTAAAAAAAAATATCTTCTCAAAGAAAATATTAAATTATATATTCAATTATATAATATGTGAAAATTAAATAAAAAGGATTGCATTTAGTTTTACTTGCACTTTAAAAAGTAGAAATACAATGGAGTCAGACTGTTGCGAGCTGATGTAATTTCTCTAAGTTTTCATTTCTTTAAGTTTATGCTACATTATATTGTACTACAAAACATGTTCTGTGTTGGTTTTGTTAGTATACAATGCTGTGTTTGTGTGACCATGCACACGTTCAGCAGTTTTAACTTTGATTACCCAGAAAGAGGAGTTCAAAATCCAAATATGCTCCACTGCATGCTGACCTCTGGCTTATCTTTTTAAACCAACTTTTAGTAGGTTTAACAGAAACATATCTCTCTAAAAGCTAATAAAATTCAGAGGAAAAACTCATAAGGCAAAATATTTTTAAAGAAATGTAAAAAAGTACTATTTTCCTTGGTATCACCACTCTCAGCACAGAGGGTTTCAATAGAAACCAAGGAACCCAGTATCTTTACTGCCTGTTGGCAGCATATAAGGCAGCCTGAAGGTCTCATTGCAACACATTCACACACTTATACACACAAGCCTCCACACTAAAGACATCTTTTCAGCTTGAGTCGAGGAAAGTGGGCTGGGGAGGTCCTTTGATGTGGGAACACAGAGGTCAAAGAGAACAGTCTGTGCAGCGCTAAATTCCATCCCCCACAACAGTTCCTTTTTCCACTTCTACTGCTACTGGCTTCAGTTTGTGAAGCCTATCTTCAAAACAAGTTTAAGAAAAAAATATTATCACAGTCTGAATATGTAGGAGTAAAGAATGGATAAATGCCATGTTTCTGGCTGTAGTCAACACAATTTCTTTAAAGATCCGCAGTCTGTGTTGCATTTAAGGTTTTTTTTTGTCCTCCCTCTTACACTTTTTTGGTCTTTTGTTTCTGAAACCTAAGGAGAAAGCAAAAGGTCTAACCAGCACATGAACTGATCTGAAATGTCATGTCTTATTAGGCGCAAATACAGGCCAAAGTCTGGCTCACTCAGACACCCAATGAATTTGTCAAAATTTTATGATAATTCATTCAATTACTCTTTAGACATTTAAATGATGGTGGGTGTGAGGGAGGAGGCGATGAGGGTCAGCTGAAGAGTGAGGAGAAGGAGAAGACGAAGGGGAGTGAACAAGCGGGGGAGGAAAAGAGGGATTGGGGAATAATCCTGCTCTTGATATTACACTCCCTCCAGAGGCCTTTTAAAGGCTCCCATCTCAGTGTGAGGCCTCCTAAACTTCTCTCCCCCTGCTTACCAGCTCAGCAGCCAGTCCAGCCCCCCCTCTCCAAATACCTTTGTACAAACATATCTGCTGCTGAACCCACATGCAAGGTAATTAAAACCTAAAGTACTGTATATTTATGTATGAGTATTCAGTTTGCAGCTCATTTTAAAGGATGTCACAGATATGTGCTGTAAGCATATATGCATAAACATTTAAGATTTTTACTCTTTTTCTCATTCTGCTTCGATGTGCACATCCACACTCACACAAAAGAAAATACACAAACAAACACGCACTTACACAAACACTAGAGCTTTCATTCCTGGGAGAATGACAATAAAAAGGCCCGTCGCGCCTCTCGACCCTTGACCCTATGACCCCTGGAGGTCTCTCACTGCCTGTGCTAGAGGGGGTGATAAGAGGTGAGGATGCAGTGGGGCCCTGAGAACACCTCCCCTCTGTAGGACCAGCTCAGAAAGCATCATGGTTAAGCTCCCCCTCTAGTGTTCGCCGGCCTCTTGTTTGCTTTCACCCCCCCTGCAAGATCAAGTTTTCAGATATTGCTTAAATTTATGGTTCATTGAGCCTAAGTTACTCACTATGAAATATTTAAAGACACAAAGTCTGTTTTGGTTTAAATATTATGCAGCGCAGGGATCTACAAGTTATAAATCATGTTAATGGTCTCCTGCTTAAATGCACTAAATGTGGTGTTTATGCTCCAAAAGAAGCTGTTTTTTTTGTTGTTTTGTTTTCTAATCACCAATCAGGAGCCCAAATAATTAACTGTCTGTTAACCAAATCTAATTTAGAACATTTTTTTAGCATTCAAGATAGAACGCATTACGTGAGGAGACTCTGCCTTAGCATCTTCTTTCTCAGACAGACATGCTTTAACTGTTGGCACAGTCAAAGCATCTGGTTATTATTGCCCTAAAATCATGCACGGTGTTTCCTATTCACACTCAAACCATACTAGTGCCTCCTTTTCTAGCTGAGCCATGCCCGAGGGCATGCTAATTACCTTCTCTCTTGTGCTAAATTACCCAACTTTCACTGGGACTCCGTTGCCTGTTTGAGTCCAGCACTGGTAGCAGACAGAGAGGACAGAGTGAATGATCGAGAGAGAGGGAGGAGCAAAGGGAGAAAATAGAAACAAACCAATAATCTTCTACATTGCCTTCTAAACGACAGCCACTCTGTCCCTGATGTAGACAAGTCATTTTGTACGAGCCTTTAAAACCCACTGGGCCAGGCAAGCATGCAGAGCAGGGCCGCCTGTTTCATAGATCTTTTGCAATCAGTTACACAATGGACCCCCTCATTTTATGCTGCTACATCATAAAAGTGCTCCTTTTGTTACATTTCCATCCTTAAAAGGGTCTTAATCCCTATCCTTTCAGACCAGTCTATGGCAAATTCCTCAGGGACATCCCATTCGCTGCAAGGGCTGGAGTGACCCACTCAGAAACCAGCATGCAGGGCTTTGAGCTTTTCTTCTGCTGCCACTCTCCAGAGAACATTAAATCGTACTTTTCATCCCCCTCACCATAGGGGGAAGCCCCTTAATGATGACAGAGAAAGAGAAATTCCTCCACTCTGTCCTATGACACCATTCTGCTGTCACGCAGGCGTCTCGGCGGACAGAGAATCAAACATGGCTTCCTGCAGGTGGAACGCCAGTGAAGGTCACAGTACAGTCCAAAGAAGAGAGAAGGTGAAAAGAGGAGAAGGATGGAGGGAACAGAAAGGGTGCACTTCAAAGACCATTCCTCCTTCCTTTTCAAATTAAGTCATCTGATGAAAAAGGTTGAAAAACAGCTTCAACTTCAACGCATTTTGTGATAAACACAACATTTTCTGTACACTAAAGTCATTTCTGCTCTATACTTTAGACAATTTTCCTTTTCTTAATGCTCAAAATACACATCATCTTGTTTGTTTCAATCCCTTGTTATGTTTTCACAGTTTTAAATGATAAAATTGATGTGTGCTTGACTTTATGAAGCAATTTGAAATGTATTATGCCGTTATTCAGACTGCTTTTTAGTTCTTCTCTGATTTATACCAATGCAAATATTAATAGTGAAATAAGAAAATCATAATTTAGGAACAAAATATTTTTTCAGCTCTAGTAAATTTGTTTAAATGTTCACATGGTTTGATGTATAATGTTAGAAAAGTGGGTACTAAAATTTGAATTAATCTAACCTAAACTAATCTAAATTACTTTTTTATGGTACGTAAAATAGATTGTTTAATGTTATTATTAGTTATTTATTATTACTGATTCATGTTATTATTATTATTATTTAAAAAATGTGACCAAACAAACACATTATGTACACAAAAATGACAACCTACCGTGAAGCTCTTTTGTTGGTTGTGAGTGTTTGATGGCTTTGTAGCCTTTGTGTCCAAGTGTATAACCCTTTTGTACAGGCAGGTCAGTCAGTTGAAGGAGTAATGCTGAGGGATTTGAGCAGGTGAGGATGTCCCTGATGGTTTTCAGCATGAGACGAACATGGACTTCAATAGTCCATAATCCTCTGGCTACAAGACTTACTCCTGTGTAATGGCTTTTCTGACTACTTGGATTTGGCCAATACAAAAAAAGTCATGGA
>JARVJO010000394.1:14494201-14506267 GCA_031762555.1 Cynodonichthys magdalenae | reverse complement strand
ACAAGCAAGGCACTGGTGTAGCAGCTCAGTTTGGAATTTTTCATTCCAGATCTCAAAGCCATGCCTTCCCCGTAGTTTTTTTTTTTTATCATTTACAACTAAGATCAATTATAATGTTGGTAATATTCATGTAAAGCCCCAATGTAATAGAGCTTGTCACTTTGGTCGACTTGAAGTAAACCAAAAAAGAAGAGATGGCATCAAAAGCAATAATTACATGCAGAGTCAAGGAGGGGTTAGTAAGAACCAATAATCACAACCAGCACTAACGCTAGAATCTGATTAAACTGCTAATGACCTGTCACTCAAGAGAGGGGCAGATGTTTATAGATGCCCAGTACCAACCGCACAGCTCATCAGTCAGAGTCACAACTTTGGCAGCCATATAACCTACCACACCCACTCACTTAGCATTGCCACTGCACAACTCGGAGGAAAACTGCTCTTGGGTTACTGATGATAGGTGTTGAGTTGTTGCCATGTGCTTTAATGCAATCAGAAAGAAGGCAGCTGTGTGTTTAGAATTTATTTATTCATTTTTATTCTCACTGTCTTGTGTGGCCACGTTGCAACACTACTGCTACCTTTTCTCGAGCCAATGCCCCGTATCTTTGCCCCATTTGTGATGTGGAAGCAGCCATTTTCTTGTGGTGACTCTCTCAGCTTTCACCCTGACGCGTGACACTCATGACAAATTGGGTGTGGAAGTGAAGGTGATGGGCTGTGAAAGCAATGCCCCTGCCCCCACTATACACACTGTGCACATAGCCAGACACACAAATAAAAAAATCACTTGTGTGTGTGTGTACATGCAATCTAACACACAATGCTGGCACTTGGCCCTGCTCTGAGACAAAGAACAAAGGTTGTGTTGCACACAGGGTGATGACCTACCTGAATGTGTATCGCACAAAGAAATAAAAACAGGAAATGGAAATCTTGACTTCCTTCAACTTTAGCTTTGACTCTAACATGTGCTTCACAAGAGCTGAGTGTTCCATTTCATTGTTTAGTTTTGCTTCTTTTTTCTGAATTTTACCATTTTAAAATATGACAAAAAGCATTTATTTCTCTCATGTTTAGCCTTGCTCTAGAACAGATACTGTAGATTCCATCATTTACACACATACCAACAACCTTGCCATGACTGCCGCCTGATATTTTTAAACAATTTATAAACCAATTAATAACATCAGCTCACCCACATTTATTGTGAAATATTTAGTCATTTCAACCAGGGGAAAAGTGATTAAACTGAATTGTATAGCAATTATCATAACATTACACTAATTCCCATAGAAGAATTTAAATTACATGGTTGGTTGATTGCATGATGAATTAAAAAAAGTCTTTTTTCCCTTACTAAAAACTACATTTAACAGAAATTATGATGAGGGCTGTAAGGCACATTCAAAAAACAGACAGGCCGGAACCAGACTAACCTATTACACAGGTTCTATTATCATAATCATCACCTACAGGGACTTAATCTAACCTATAGCCTTAAAGTGATCCACAAGTGGTTATAAGACAAATCATCACATAGTAATGCAACATCTTACAAGCTACCCAAATCAGTTGTTTGATAAGCAGTTTAGCTTTTTGATATTTCTTGACATTTGACTTTGCTGTAAACCAAGAACCTTTTGATTCACATCAAGAAAATCTCAGAAAACAATATAAATAGTCTTTTTGAAATGTTTTAAAAACATATTTCATCATATCTTAACAATGTAAAAGTTGAGAACTCATCCAGAATACCAACTCAATTTTATTTTTACATTTTTTCTATCAACATTATTGAGATGCCTCAGGACATATTTTATCATAAGCACAGACAAAATGTGTCAGGCAGGGTGAAGAAGTGCACAATAGCAAACAAGAGAAAAATGCAAACTAATTGTTTTTGCTGACTACATGAAGCCTGTCCGTCCGTCCATCTTCTTCCGCTTATCCGTGGTCGGGTTGAGGGGGCAGCAGCCTAAGCCGAGAAACCCAGACTTCCCTCTCTCCAGCCACTTGGGCCAGCTCGTTAGGGGTAATCCCAAGGCGTTCCCAGGCCAGCTGAGAAACATAGTCCCTCCAGCGTGTCCTGGGTCTTCCTCTGGGCCTCCTCCCAGTGGGACGTGCCCAGAAAACCCACCAGGGAGGCATCCAGGAGGCAACCTAACCAGATGCCCGAGCCATCTCAACTGGCTCCTCTAGATGTGGAGGAGCAGCGGCTCTACTCCGAGTTCCCCCCGGATGACTGAGCTTCTCCCCCTTTCTCTAAGGGAGAGCCCAGACACTCTGAAACTCATTTCGGCCGCTTGTATCCACGATCTCATTCTTTCAGTCACTACCCAAAGCTTGTGACCATAGATGAGGGTAGGAACGTAGACTGACTGGTGAATCTAGAGCTTCGCCTTCTGGCTAAGCTCTCGCTTCACCACGACGGACCGGTACAGCGCCCGCATCACTGCAGATGCAGCACAAAACCGCCTATCAATCTCCCACTTCATTCTTCCCTCATTCATGAACAAGACCCGGAGATACTTAAACTCATCCACCTGGGGCAGGACATCCTCTCCGACCTGGAGAGAGCACCCTACCCTTTTCCGGCTCAAGACCAGGGTCTCAGTTTTGGAGGCACCGATTTTCATCCCAGCCGCTTCATACATGGCTGCAAACTGCTCCAGTGAGAGCCGGAGATCACGATCTGATGAAGCCAATAGGACCACATCATCCGCAAAAAGCAAATGTGATCCTAAGGTCACCAAAACGGATCCCCTCAACACCTTGGCTGCACCTAGAAATTCTGTCCATAAATGTTATGAACAGAATTGGTGACAAAGGGCAACCTTGGCGGAGGACAACTCTCACCGGAAACAAGTCTGACTTACTACCGGCGATGCGGACCAAACTCTGGCATCGATCATACAGGGACCTAACAGCCCGTATCAAAGGCCTTGGCACCTCATACTCCCAGAGTACCCCCCACAGAAGTCCCAGAGGGACACTGTCGAACGCCTTCTCCAAGTCTACAAAACACATGTAGACTGGTTGGACAAACTCCCATGCACCCTCCAGGACCCTGCTGAGGGTGTAGTGCTGGTCCAGTGTTCCACAACCAGGATGAAAACACAACACAACCAATGCAACCCTACAACATCCGGGTGAATCTCATGCACTCCCTGTGCCCTGCTGCCGAGCAGTTTTTTAACCACCTCAGTGACCTCGGCACCAGAGATTGGAGAGTCCGACCCAGAGTCGCCAGGCTCTGCTTCCTCATGGTAAGACGTGTCTGTGGGATTGAGGAGGTCCTCGAAGTATTCCGCCCACCGACCCACAATGTCCAGAGTTGAGGTTAGCAGCCCACCATCCCCACCATAAATCGTGTTGGTGGCGAACTGCTTTCCCACCCTGAGACGCCGGATGGTGGACCAGAATCACCTCAAAGCCGTACGGAAGTCTTTTTCCATGGCCTCTCCAAACTTCTCCCACGTTCAAGGTTTTGCCTCAGCAACCACCCAAGCCGCCATCCGCTTGGACTGCCGATACCCATCAGCTGCTGACTCCCACAGGCCAAAAAGACCCAATAGGACTCCTTCAGCCTGACAGCATCCCTCACCGCCGGTGTCCACCGACTTACGGCCACAGCTCAGGCAAGCCGCTTCTACAATGGAGGCACGGAACATGGCCTACTCGGACTCAATATCCCCCACCTCCCCCGGAACGTGTTCGAAGTTCTCCCGGAGGTGTGAGTTGAAGCTCCGTCGGACAGGAGACTCTGCCAGACGTTCCCCGCAGACCCTCACTATACGTTTGGGTCTGCCAGGTCTGACCGGCATCCTCCCCCACCATCGGAGCCAATTCACCACCAGGTAGTGGTCAGTTGACAGCTTTGCCCTTCTCTTCACCCGAGTGTCCAAGACATGCGGCTGCAAATCAGATGAAACAACAACAAAGTTGATCATTAAACTGCAGCCTAGGGTATCATTGTGCCAAGAGCACATACGGACACCCTTATGCTTGAACATGGTGTTCGTTATGGACAATCCATGACGAGCACAGAAGTCCAATAACAAAATACTGCTCAGGTTCAGATCGGTAGGGCCGTTCTTCCCAACCACGCCCCTCCAGGTCAACAAACAAACAACAGTCAGGACCCGTCCCCCACACACAGGCGGAGGGAGGCTACCCTCTTGTTCACCGGGGTGAAGCCCAACGTACAGGCACCAAGATGGGGGGCAATAAGTATGCCCACTCCAGCTCGGCGCCTCTCAGCAACTCCAGAGTGGAAGAGTGACTGCATGAAGCATTTAATAAAAATCATATAAAACGTAATTATAATAGCATGTAAAATTATAACTGGAAAACAAAATATATATTTGTATAAGAAAATAAAGAATTCCCTATTGTTATATTGTCTTATGTCATGTGCTGTTGGCTTCAAATTGCTAACTAAGATGTACAGAAACTTGGGAGGAAAAAAATACTATTTAGATGGATCCCTTTTGCTGAAAGTAACATAATAAAAAAATAAAAATAAAAAAAACAAACATGCCAAATTTGTTTCATGGCACTTTTAGACAGAAACTTAAACATTTTCAAACTGTCAACCATAGAGTTGTGAATGTTTAAAAAAAAATGTCAATTTTTGTAATTGTGAATGTTTTTAGACACATATTAAGTGTGTGCTTTCAGATCATTTTCTATTTTGCATATTCACTCCACTCCCCACTACAGGCTAGTTGTAAATGTCAGACTTCAGGAAAGCAACACAAGCTTTAATCATCTGGATGAACAAAACATTGTAATGAAAATAAACTTTAAGTAGATGTAAACCTTGAAATTCCTCATGTTAGGTCACTAAAGATGATTTGCGATAAAGTTCAGTTAAAATAAAATATTACTTGTATTTTGTTCAATTTGTTCACTCAAGATTTTGGGTCTGGTCATACAAAATAATGACATCTTGAGCAAAAAAATGAATGAATAAATAAATAAATAAATAAATAAATAAATAAATAAATAAATAATGCAAGTGAGCATACTGTATATAACCGTTTTTCACAGTTTTAGTTGTTTTTACATTGTACCAAAGCCATCACATAAAAAAAACAACAAAAAAAAACTGCTATATAATATTGAAAAAGTTGAATACAACAGATTACAAAAGCGAGTGGGATTTAATGAAGAACAATAAAAACCTGCTGAAAATAAGCAGATCAAGTTTGAGATTCACATGATCAAACTTGTAACAATTGACAAGGCTTTCATTACTGGGCACACAATTATTTGAGAGAAGAAAAAATGCAGACCATTTAATGCACAGCAGGCTATATATTCACTTACAACCTCTATAGGCAGCAGAGAACAGCCTTGTTGCCTTTGATCCTTCCAACCAATTGTTTACAGAAGTTACAGAGGCCCTCAAACCTTTTTTTCTATTGGTATAACTTTTATTATAGAACTGTGGTGCATGTATGAGAAACTATCAAGAAAAATCAGCTTCTCAGAAAATGTTTCCAAGCATTTTCACTTTTCATATTCTGTAATGGAAACCGGTTTGCTGGCTTTGGCTGTAAAAAAACAAAAAACAACCTAACATACAAATGTCTTGCTTAGAATCACACAATTAAGTTTGTTATGGGTTATATTGCTATAACTGTGTCACTTTAAAAAAAATGTTGTGTTATTGCATTTATTCACTAAAACCCAAACAAAGCAAAGCACATCACATAGCATTTATACTGTAGATGATCACATTTTTTTTTGTAATTTTCATCAATATTATTTGAACCCTAAGAAGTCCTAAAAAAATATTGTCTCGCTTTTATCAATACCTCCACTCTGAAGTGCCTGTGTTTCATGTTTACATGTATATTTTTCCAATGACACTGGGCAGCACCAGGCTATTGGTCCTGTTTGTGCACAGTGGTCATTGTGTGCACGTCAGGCAAGAGCTTTTTGTGCCATTGTGTTCAGTGACAGACTGAATGAGAGGGAGTGTTCCTCAGTACCAGGATGTGTGGGAGACACCTGCTGGGCTGGGTTGTACCAGCTTGCTCTGGTCTGCTATTAAAAAACCTGTAGCGCCAAGGACTCCTTTGTTTAGCAAGAGCTGTTTGTGGCAACATGTTTAAGGCGTCATAAGTGTCAGTCTATTCATGTGATCCATATTGATATTAGGGGAAGGAAAATTATGGTTAATTGAAACCGGTTACAGATGGATGCACTAAAGCTGAACAGAAGGCATTTCTCTTAATTGATCGTTCTGTCTGTATTCAGATAATTACTTTTGTGAGGTGGAATCATCAGGTGTTAAATGTAAATAGAAACATTTCAGAATTTGATTAGAACTGTAAGACAGTAGTTAAAACAACAAACAAATCATCAAGCATCATTCACTGCAATAAAATCATTTTTTTAATCTTTGAAAATATTTACATCTTTTTTTATTGTGTAAGAATGTGTGCATATATCTGCTTTGTACCTGCGTTTAATTCTAATTCCGGGAATAAAGTAAACATATTTTATGGGATTCCAGGAGCAAAAATTTGGAGGTTGCTTCTAAATGCAGACATCTATTGACATACTTTAAAATGTTCATTGAAAAAAGGAAAAACACTGAGAAAACAAGTACAGGGGGAAGAGAGAGGGGGAGAAAAAGAGAGATAGGGAAAGCAAGAGAGGGAGGGAAGGAGAGAGAGAAAGAGAGAGAGGTCCTAGGAGAGAGAGAAAAAAAAAATCCATAATTGCACTCATCGCCATATGATTTTCTGCAGGCAATTTTCAGGGAGCTCACACTGACCTTTGCCTACTTAATTCCTGTGCAGTAAAGAAACAGAGAGATGATCACTGAGGCACATAATTACACCCTCATCGATACACAGATCTATGTGATAGACAATGAATGCAACAAGAGGATGAAAAGACAATACATAATATTCTCTCTCACACACACAGACACACACTTACACTCTGACCTACATGCATTTGGAAGAAAACAAATGCCCACACATATATCATCAACACATTGGCATATATTTCTATTGGGATGCAAAGTCAATGTGAAATGCATGGCAGGTAATGATGATGTGAAGGTTGGACGCTGCGAGCTAGATGGAGGACCCCATATGGCTCTCTCCGTCCGTGTCATTACCTTGTTACGCCTCTGACTTCCATTCAGAGAGAGAGGCAGAGAGGAAAAGAGAGCGAGAAAAAGAGAGGATCACCCAAGACCACGCTACAACTGAAATTGTCTGGGGTCAACAGTGCCATAATTACTTTAAAATGTCAGCCTGCAATAAAATACAACAGTTCATCTGGCAGAAAGCAAATTAGCTTTGACCATGCCGTAATTACCCTTTCCTGCAGAACCATTAGAAGAGATCAAATCTTCACATTCTCTGTTTGAGCAAAGGCCATCAGAGTACACTCCACCTGACAAGGATGCACATTTGCCATTTTGCTGGGGTAATTAATTCTTCTTATAATAGAAATTTTATATTGGACTTCAAAATGGGGGAGAAAAAGTGTAATAACCTGCCAGTTTTATCTTAACCATTTGATGACACCTCTTGTCTTTTGCTCTGCTCTTCATCCTTGCATTTCACATCGGCTGTTGACTGACATGTATGTTCAAATACTCTGACAAAGGCTTTACTGCTCCAATACATCTTTCTAATGATGTCTAATACAGAGACACTTATATCCGACAAGAGTTGCATATTAAAACTTAGTATAAATACATCATAATCCAGCTAAAAATTCAGGGTCACACCACAAATGAAACCGTTAGTTGCAAATCTAGATGTGCAACTAGCAACTTTTGCTGAATTGCTTCTCTCATGTAATAATCTTGCAGCTTACTGTTTTATTTATCTTTTAAAGGAATGTGCATTCTCTTTCCAAACACTTTTAATTAACTTTTATGAAGCAGAATAATAATAATAATAATAATAATAATAATGATAATAATTTTAAAATAGACCCTTCAGTCCCAAACAATAAATCAAAACTGTAAAAAAAGTGGTCTGAAAGTCTGAATGACAGAATTGTAATTGGAACAGCTGCTAAAATTATTTTTATCATTCTTTAAAAAAAAAAAATAATAAGAATAATATATTTTTAAAAAGCTACAATTGGTTGAGTAACTATTAGACAGAACAAATTACAGAACATTAATAAAGGACCACTTAGGAAGGAAGTGATGAGAAAATAAAAAACAATTAACAAAAAGTCTGTAAAAAAACAGAGTAATTGTAAAGAAATCTGATTTGACACAAAAAACATAAAATCTTCAAAAATAAGTAGCAGATTTTGTCAACATCATGAAAAAAAGTTGTATAAATCTCAGTGGACACAACTTTGTAAAGTGAGAAAAAAAATGGTGAACTGGCCCGGGTCCTCAAGATCAGTTTCAGGTTCTGTTTGTTGTGGCACAAAATATGCTGCTGTTTAGTATTATCATGACCAATTATTTTCTTTTGTTGAGCCTCACCTCCATAACTTTTCTTGTTTGAAACAAAAATGTGAATTTCTTAAATAGTTGAGCTAGTTTAAAAGAGATATTACGTCGCACAGCTTGGTGTGAATAATAACTTTGATGGCATGAAGTTGATGAAGATGATCACTTCTGTGCTACAATTGTTGCACTGCTACTGCTTCTTAATCTGAGTCTCAGCTCAAGAACATTGTAACCTTATCAAATTAGCTCTGGGCCCAGTCTGTCAGCCAGTGCTGCTGGGCTGGCAACCACCACCATGATTAGTCATATTGAATTATACATTTGGGGCATGTGTGACACCTTCCACATTAACACACTTCACAGAAACTCACGAGAACATAGACACACATGTGAAGGGACAGACATACTGTAGATACGGACATATACTCAAGCGAAATTGAGAAATAAGCACACATGCAAGCACACAGACGCAAATACACACACAGACAAATAAACACACAGTTTTGGTTTTGGAATAGGGTGATGCGGATGTGCGTAAACAGGATTAGGAGAGACGGTTCCACTGTCATACAGACCTCCAGATTGTAATTCTCATGCCTCTCTGACAGCTTGGCACAGCACTAAGTCACCTAATATTTGCTTTGACATGAAATCCAGACCTGGGCACAGATGAGGTTATCAGTGGGGGGAGATATGTGGGAGGAAACGCTTTTTGTCTCATTGAGAGAGCTTTTTGGTGCTATTGGCTATGCTCAGTTGATTGAGGGGGCAGGATGAGAGTGGCCAAGGGTACAAAAAATATATTCACCACAACTGACTCTGTTAAAGCTCCTCTCTGGTAAGTGAGGCTGAGGTGCCCAGAAATATGTGAAACCTACCTGGAATAAACTTAGATTACAATCCTCTTCATTAAATTTATCTCCTGCGACATAAACATTTAATACGCACACCAGCAGTGTGCATGAGACTTCCAGGGCAGCTTAAATGACTGCAACCTGTAATTACTGTTCCAGCACTTGATTAGAATAATCTGATTGCAATTATTCAGTGACTTTAAAATACAAGCCTCGAGCTACAGAACAATAATTCAAGGGCAGTGATTGGGAACGTGTTTCTTTTTTGGCTGTAAAATGACGTTTTAATCGACACAGAGTGAAAGAGGTTCCCTGCCAAGCAGCCAGCTCCCTCAATTAAAGCCCATTTATGCAGCGAGGGGGAAGACGTTGTGCTGCGATGTAGAGTTAATCACCGGGCAGACACTTACAGAGTTCTCACGGATCAGAGAACTAACCCTACCAATGGGTAAACAGGCAGAAATGCAGCACACCGGGAGGGCCACCAGCGACACGCACATGCACCGCAACATTCAGGCTATCAGTTATTAAATCATCCATTATGTTCTTCCACTAACTGTACATAAAGATCTCAAAAACTTTATGTTGAAAGATCTTTGCTAAAGGACTGTGTTTCATTGGGAACTAATTCGGACACAACTGGAATACAAAAGTGCACTCTCGAGAAAGACATGCCAATTATCCTCCATATTCAGCTGCTGCAAAACTAGAGAACTGATAGCATTTAACAGACACCTCCTATGTATCTCATCACTCTAAGGAGTCAGTGGTAGATTAATTAAGAAAGTAATATGAGTTGAAGGAGAAGTATTGCCCAGCTGGCACTGATTCCATGGTCAAAGTGAAGGACAAACATGGTGACTGTAATCTTTTTCTAGGCTTCTAATTTGCATGACTTTATTTCCTTGCTCTGATTTACCCGAGGAGAGGCGATTTTTGTCCCTGCCTTAGAGGCTGACCCACCCTGGATGATTAACAGAGCTGATTAGTCTTTTTAATGCAGACATGTTCACAGAACTTAACTTGTCCTTCAGCAAGCATGCATTGTATGGGTACAATGTGTGCACACATAGCACACAACCATTTACTGTAATAATGCAATTGGAGGGCCCATGGGTGCTGTCCTTAAAGGTCAAGTTTTAAAATAATTAAAAGCAGAATTGACTGTCCATTTTAGTTTTGAATTCTTAATTGTAACCATCTTCAATTATCCTGTTTCACTACTGACTGTACTGTACGTTATTAACAAAACGCGTTAGCAGGGAAGCATTAATCAGTATTACTCTTCCTTAACCTCAGTGAGTGGCACAATAGGAGACATGCCCTCTTTAATCAGCTTCATTGTGTTATATCACCTCCACTCTAACTATATCACTGAGAGTTCAAAGACCTTACGCTACATGTTATTGCTGAAACCATCTTTAATCAGCAGCATTGGTCTTTGTTGGATCACGGAGGTCTATGCTGTAATGAAAACGGCAGCTAGCTCTGATAGCAGCCTAATTGGGAGATAATGAGCCAATAACATCAATAGCTAATGACATACCAAGTGAAAGTCACACCCCCCTCAGGCCACACAGAGGCTCATTCAGAGCTGATGGAGTGCAGAGCTGGGAAGTATAGACCGAGCCCTGTACAAACAGGCTGTCTTGATGGCTTCATTACGCTAATGAAAGGTGCTGGTTGGTGCTTAAATATGGTGGACTGAAGGAAATATAGGGAAACCTGTTATATTGCACGGTGTAATGTTTTATTTTAGATAAGTGATGCTAACTATTCTTTCATAACAATAGTCAGATCATTATTGTATTTCGTCTATGAGTTCTGTCTAAGAATATTGCTGTAGAGATAGAAAAAAAATGCATTTAAACAAAATCAAAACTTTTTTGGAACATTGTTACACTTTAAATGTAGTTTGTTTATTTGTCAGAGGATGAGGAGGATGTTGACAGCTTAAGCGCTGTATGAGTGTGTGGGCGTGGGCATCGGAAAGTGGGTTGAAAGAGGCTGAACTTTTGTCAGGTTTCAACAATAAACTAGCAAACAGTTCTAACAGTAAACAAGCTTGATGATGCTTAATCACATTAAGAGAGACACCAAGCATGGAGGAGCGACCCTGCTAATCCACACTGTGCCAGCTCTGTAACCTGCACATAATCCTAGAGAAAGGGAGCAATGATGAGAGGAAGAGGAAGAAGAAAAGGGGAGTAAAGAGGGCAGAAAGCAGCTTTGGAATTAAATCACTGTACATGTAAGCTTTAGGAAAATTAATGAGGTGTTTCAAATATATGCCCTGTTGTAGTCTTTTTTTTTTTTTTTTTTTTTTTTTTAATTGTCCGGTGTGGGAGCTTTTTATTTTAATAAAGGGTTTACCAATGTAAGCACTCTAAAATAATTACATATAATTCAAGTATTTTCTCACAAGTATTCTAGACAATTACATAATAAAGACCAATCAATCACATACAATAACCAAAAGTAACATTTTTTCTGTGTATTTTGTTATTTTTTTGGTCTGTTTTGTTTTTAAAGAGTCAATATTATGTGTTTCTCAGGCATGTATATTAATTCTATACCATAATAACGTAACTATGTCACCATCAGAGTTGTAAAGTAACTAAGTACAAATACTTCGTTACTGTACTTAAGTAGATTTTTTTGGGTATCTGTACTTAACTTAAGTAATTATTTTTCAGCCTACTTTTTACTTCTACTTCTTACATTTTCACATAATTATCTGTACTTTCTACTCATTAC
>JARVJO010000394.1:14482679-14493908 GCA_031762555.1 Cynodonichthys magdalenae | reverse complement strand
TTTACCAAAGTAAGTTTTTGGTAAGATACTTGTACTTTTACTCAAGTATCACTTTGTGGTACTTTATACAACACTGGTCACCATCAGTCATTATGAAAATGCTGTTTATATGTATAAATCAAAAATAAACTTGACTTCACATCATAGCTGTTTCTAAACACCTTGAAATTGGTCTCTGTCTCTTTAAGAACCTCCTACCATCCGTTTCTTCAAGTCATCACAGTAACTTCATGCATTTTAAAACCTGGAGTGTCGTAGCCTGTTGCAATACTAAAAAAAAAAGCAGCAACTTTATACAATACTGGTTTTGGAAAATTGCAACTCAGGATACAATTGAACCTTACCGTCGTACTGGAAAGTTTTCTGAAGAACCTGTGTGAGTACAGAGACATTTCAGCTTGATAAAACATCTATCTTGTCATCCTCAAACACACACACATCATTGTTGAGCTAATTTATTTATTACTAAAATGTGGTTATAAAAGTTATAAATGATAACCGTAGATCACAGATAGACCAAACAACTAAACAAAACAATGTGAGTTTTCAGCTTACCTGAGCAGACGACAAAAGTGTTTGTTTCTTTTAGTGATAATCTTGTTATTAGTCCACTGTTGAATTCCTTTTTGTTCATAAGCTATCATCCATGAAGTAAATAACTTTCCTTTTTTTTTATGTCGGAGATTAGTTACTTCCAAAAATGAAGTCAAACCATTTCTTTAAAAAAATGTGTCATCCTTAGTACATTTCCTCAAAGGCATTTTTTAATCCAAAAAGACTGGACTGAGAAGTATTACGAGCTCAGCAGACGCGCACATGGTTTCACCGGTTGTTTGCTAGTTGTTGCTGCTGATAGCCTGCAGGAGGAGCTGCACCTAAAAGGCGGTTCTAGACCCAACCGGTCGTTTTTGCTGCCTCAGGACACTACAGGATTTCTCAGACAAGCATGAATGAGTCAAAGCAACACTCTGTGTATGTTTTTGACGAAGGGATAACATAACATATAAAGCTCAAAAAAGTTGATTTTACATGATATTGCCCCTTTAACCACTCAAACTCATTTTTTTAAATATTTGATTCAGTAACTGAACTTAAAGGTACAAGATTCTAATTGATGTTAGAAGTTACTATTTTTTTTTTCAAAACTATTACATCTACAACTAAGTAATTTATAGATTTTATTGTCTCTATATTACATTTGCACCCACCTGTAACATGCTTTAAGGAGAAACTATATAATAATAATATTAAAACAATTTCTTCAGATTGTCCTTTAAGATATGTCCCCATGTTTCTGGCTATTATAATTATGTAGTGGTCATGATGTATTTGATGAAAAAATGCTTCATCCAAAGTGCACCAGAGTTGTCACCATGCAAATATAGTGAATGACAGACACTGACACCAGATAAAGAGAATGTTGAAGTTTTTGATTATATCAATGTATGCCGCAATCTCATTGCACAATTGACGTTTGATTTCAGTCTGGATTTATGTTACATGAGCAACAGAAAATGTGTTTTCTGACAAAATATCAGAATTGTGAAACAAAATTAGGAAAACGTTGACTCTAGAGAACCAAGAAATACACTTTCCAAGTACAAAATGAAGTGAGAAGCTATGTAAACTGGTTTCATATTACAAGCTCAAAGAAGAGTTCACCAGTTAATTTAAGTATGAGTGTGAAATTCGTCTGTGAAGTAACAAAGCCAGAAAAACAAAATGCAACCACTGGAGCTCTGCTAATCTGGAAAACCCACACAAACACACAAAATAAAACAAAAATGTTTCACCAGTTAACCTAAAATGTATTATTTAGACTAGGAAAGATAACCTGAGAACAGCTACAAAGGGTGAGAAGATAGCAAAATAAGAACAAGTAAAGGAAGAAAAAAGAAGTCAGTTCTTAAGGACATCTGTAAAGTACATTAGTATGTATAAATACATAAGCCTCAAACTAGGAACAATATCTTTTTCGACTTGTACATTGCTGTTAAAAGTCAGCTTAAATTCGAAGTGTGAATATACTGCATACCTTTGTCAGGAAGTAAGACAAAAGTTTTTTGAGACATTTATTTATGTATTTCACACCCATAATTGTCCTCCAACTTAGAAGATTCATGAATAAAATCATAGCCATAAAAACATGGCTTCCAAATTCTTTCAGACAGCAAAAATTTGATAAAAATGTTGGTTTCCTAAAATGCTTATTTTACAGAGGGTGTTCAGAAGATGTGTGCACGAGGAAAAATGGCTTTGTCTTATGGAGTATCCTGTTGAACTAATATCATAAAGTTGCGCTTTCCTCACTTTATTTTCAAAACTTTGCTAAGCAAACTTTTTTTTCTTTTTTCTGCCAACTCCTGTGCAGCTGAGGAAAATTCATCATTATCAGCCAGTGGATCAAAAATGAGGAGGGGGTGAAAATGACAGATACAGCAAAAGTTAAGAAGAGGGAGGTGGGTGGAGACGATGAGGGGAGTGAGGATATAGAAAGATTGGAGCCAGACAATGAGCAATGTTGCAGAGTGTTACCGTGTGTGTGTGGGTGGTGAAGTAGGTGTGTGTGGAGATGTATGTCTGTGTATAAGACTGAGGAAAGACCAGGAGAGTTCTTTGAAGTAGACCTTAGGAGTCAGGGACCAGCCGGACTAGGATGTATTGCCTAATTTACTAGCACTCCTGATTCTGATGTTTCCTTCCCAGGTGCAGCTTGAATCACAAGTGCAGCTACGTACCATCCTGCTCTGGCTATTTTTTTTTTTTATAAATGACATAATCATCAAAAAACCTGCTCTCATATCAGCAGCAATACACATGTCACTATATATTCAGTGAGTGGGAAATATGTTGCAAATAATAGGATTATTCTGTTTTTAGACACAAGTTTTAAAAAACATTAATAATTTTAATAATGCCCTCAATGGTATTGTCACTTCAACATATCAAAGGGGTTTGAGCCCATATGTGATCTTGGAGGCTGTGTTGTCTGGTTTGCAATGAAATGGTAGGGTCTTCAATGGCAAACTGGTAACAGTGGAGGGGTCAGACAAAAATCAAAATCCTCAATGAATCAATGCTACAACAAACATAAATTTTTGCTCCCGACAAGAAAATTGTGATACTCTTTGACCTCTGTCTGACTTGGCCATTTTTGTTACACTCGAAGACATTCTGGCAAACCATTTGTCAACTCAGAAAAGAAAAACAGGACCCACCCAGTGTATGCTTGGTTTGAAGGGAGAACCATTCATCCAAACTGGGGACATATCCAACACCTAAAAAGGCAATGTTTGAAGATTCAAGAGAAGACAAGTGAATTACCTTGGAAGAGGTCAATCAAGGTGGTCAAATGTTGCAGAAACTGGAAAATGGCCTGTGGAGTGGATGACAAGGAGTGGTGTTCATTTTTGTTCTTTTAATGGACTAGAGAGTGTGCCCAACCATTGAAGGTACCCACCCCCCCTATCAGATTAATTATTGAACTTCAGATCCAAGAGGAGAGTAGAGGTTTTTGCTCAGACCATGAGACAGTGACTCAGAGCTTTTCAGATATTTCTAGGAAATGTTGTGTTTATGATTAACAATTAATATAAATGTATGTTGTTTGATCATCTAAATGTTTAACATAACATAACAGCTTTTGTATAAATGCATCTCAAAGTTTTGTCTTTTCATTTTAAATGCTGGAGTGAGTTATGATTTTTTTTGTTTACAGTTTGATAAAACAAGTTATATAAACTGCAATCTGAGACATAAAATATTACAGCTTATCTTACTATTCACACAAAACAAAACTTGGAGCATGTCTAAACCTTTTTTTATCTCAATTTTCTATTTTTGTATGACATTAGAAATGAAAAAAATACATTAGGTTTCTCCTTGAAGTTTAGTACAACTCAGAAGATGAAATCTGTAGTCTGTCTTTTCAACACTGGGAAAGTCAAAAACAGTCGCTGGTCTCTGATAACCTGCACTGCATCATGAACCATATGTTCAACCATGCGTACAAATGCTCCCCTCTACAACCACACACAAACTTTAACTTAGAAAACACTCTTGCACAGGTTGACCTCTTTGTGGCAGCAGCTAATGTATTACAACAGTCCTCTGGCGCATGGCCCCAATTTGCTAAGCATGACCACCATAGCTTTTAGTGTAGGTGGTGTATTATTCCCAAGTAGATGTTGTAAAACTAAAGAACTTGCAAAGACATTATGTACTCTGGACTGATGTAATATGTTATTATTTTTCTCTCTCAAATAATAATAAAATGGCCTCAAGTGGAGGAGTTTAAGTATGTGGGTGTCTTGTTCACAAGTGATGGTAGGATGGAGCGGGAGAAAGACCGACGGCTTGAGGCCTCGTCCGAAGTAATGAGGGCGTTGCTTCAGTTGGTCGTAGTGAAGAAAGAGCTGAGTTGAAAGGCAAACCTCTTGATTTACTGGTCTGTCTACGTTCCAAGCCTCACCTATGGTCACGAGGCGTGGATCATGACTGAAAGAACGAGATCCTGGATACAAGTGGCCGAAATTAACTTTCTTCATAGGGTGGCCGAGCTCAGCCTTAGAGACAGAGTGAGGACCTCCGTCATCTGGTGGGAGCTCGCTGTAGAGCTGCTGCTCCTCCACATCTAAAGAAGTCAGTTACGTTGGTTCGGGCATCTGATTAGGGTGCTTTCTGGATGCTTCTCTTTAGAGCTGTTCTGGGCACATCCCACTGGTAGTAGGCCCCGGGGAAGACCCAGGACTCGCTGGAGGGATTATAAATCCTCTCTGGCCAGGGAATGCCTTGAGGTCCCCCAGGACGAGCTGGAAAGTGTCACTGCAGAGGGATGTCTAGGCTTCTGTTCTGAATCTGTTGCCTCCACGACCCAACTATAGATAAGCTGAAGAAGACGGATGAATGGATAATATATAATAATAATAATAATAATAATAATAATAATAATAATAAATAAGAACTACCTGAAGAGACGTTTTTTTTTTTGCAAAATGCTCTTGTGTTTACAACCAGGAGTAAAGCTTGTCAGTTAAAAAAAAAATACATAAAGAAAGAAACATGAAGTATAATCAGGCTAAGAGGTGAACATAAATGATGAAAAAATGTTAAGACAAAGTTATAACTCCAAAGCTGGACTGACCTGTTTCCAAATAATTATGCAAGGGGAAAAAAAGTTTTAGGTCCCTGAGAACAAGAGTAATTTTTACTCTCTTGCTCAAAAAAAGTAGGACCAACTATGAGATGAGAAGCTTGGCCGCATTGTGCTGGCCTACTTAAATCTATCTTTCAATTCACTAAATGCGTTATTTGACTTGGCAAAAAAAAAAGAAAACTGGTTTGTCCCACAAAGTAGCAGGGAGTCTGGCCTGCATTTGCCAAGTTTGCTGCACTCTGGTGAACCGCAATTGCCTTGGCTGGTGACCTTAGCCTTCATGGGTGGCTCACTGTAGTGAAAATGAAAAATAAGGAGAATCTCAAAGAACAAATGTGGGAAAAAAGCATAACCTCTGACACAGTTAAATATTTATTCTTAAACTGATTTTGTAAGCATGTGTGACATTAGAGAGATGAAGCAAATCAAACTTATAGAAGAAACAAAAAGACAACTATTTCCATTACAAGCTAAAAAAAGATGGTTTAAAAGCAAGTGAGGCCAATTTTATATTTGCTAATCTAGTCAAAGGAGCTGGGTCTAATGATAATTATATTTAATGTATTTATTTTGTGAAAACCACAAGAACAACTATAATGAGTGCATGTAAACAGAAATACTGTTCACTGGTTATAAAAGTAGTAAATAAATACAAATGTATAAAAAAAATCTAATAAAATGTCTCACTTATCAGTTTAGTACACAAAACCTATTAGCTCAGACACAATAAATCAGTATTTATTATCAGGACCGAAATGACTCTAAACTCATAAACTATATGCTGGAAACAGCTGATCCCTTCTTTGGCTTTGAGACACACAAACAATTAACTGCTTTAGCTAAATAAACTAAATATGAGTGTGGCATTTCTGAGACACGTTCCATCTGAAAAGTGAATCTGTTATTTTTTGGTTTTGTACAGTACAGCTTCCAAAAAGACCTATGTTCTTGATTTACTAAAAATGTCCTCATAGCTTTCCATTAAAATCTAAAACAAAAAGATGATCATGTGTTTCATTTCCAGCAGGGTTCAGCATGAGGTCAGCAGTACTATAAGCTCTGCAATTAAACTTGATGTTCTGCATTGATGGGTCTATTTGTGCTCGGTGTTTGCCAAGGATCCATGCCATTATGTTTTAGAGGCCCAGACACTTGGGAGGACAAGTCATGACAACCCCAAAGGGGAATTCGTGGCTGCCAACATGATAAACCTGTAGGGAGGAGCCCAAGACACCCAGCTCCATGAAATTCATCCTGAAAAACAAGCCTCGCTCTCGTAAACTCCCAGGAATTTGAAAATAAAAAATAAATAGACAGATAAAAAAAATCTTTCTCATGTCCCACTTTGAAGAAAATAAAAGCGAACATGGAGACAGAAAGATGTGGTGTATGGAGGACAGAAAGAAAGGATGAGTGTCTGAGGATTGCATTTGAGGTTAAATTTAGAGAAATGCTCTCTGGCAGCATTCACAAGGTCAAGACCTGAAGGCCTGGAGCTCATGAAACCATCTTGGCAGGACTCATGTTGGTGTCCTTTATAAAGTTATAACAGTCTGCTGGGACTCATCACTTCCCCTTTCCCACAGCTGTAAAACTGTAGTTTTATTTTAGTTTTTTTTTACAGTTTATCTTTTATCAGATATCTATTAGTGAGTAGACAAGGAATGTAAACTTTTACATAATTTGGAGCAGGAGTAATTACTTCCCGTAGTTATATTTACTATAAGGATAGTGATCCTCAGAAGGGGATTAGTAATCAAGGAATCTGATGGTATAAGCCCTCCCACTCGAGGGACGGGGTTTCTTTCCTTTCTGCCTTTCTCTTGTGAATATTTCTACTTTGGATTCAGTCATTTTCAATAAACAAGGGAATTCTAATAATCACTGTGACAAATCCCCCCATCTCCTCTCGTTTCTCCTTCTATTTCAGTTCAGTCCCCCTCATAACGATCTCTTACATGGGAAAAGCAGAAAAGGCATGAAAGGTATACGATGTTGATCCAGAGGATAAGCCGAAAAATTTGTTTTATTTATTAAGGAAAACCTTTGCTCCGATGTATGCCATGTAAAGCTTTCTAACAAATGTGCTGTGGTTGCTGACGTGGTTTCCTTGTTTTAACCTTTAGTGTTATTCCAGAGCTACTCTGGCCCACAATAAGGCATTGGTTAAATAAAATATTTAAATCTGGGCAAAACGGACACAAGAGACAGAAGTTGAATGATTAATGTAAAAAAATAAACTACAATATGTCTAAGAAGACAGAGCAATGACCTTAAATGTCTTAAAACTGCAAAAAACTACTTAGATGTGATAAATTAAGGGAACTAGTGGTTGATCAGAGAGAGAAAAAGACTGAGACAGTAAGAAAAAAACATCTGGAATAGCTTTCTGTCTCCCCGTTTGCAGGCTGAAACCAAATACCCATATCAGATCTGAATACTGTGCTGTGATAATAGTTGAATATTCATTTTTAGTGCGAGGGGAAGACAAACATTCTCGTCCTTAATGACATCTCCTGGGAGGAAGTTCATTACACAAGGTTCTTATGCAACAAAACTCTGTCATTTTGGGAGGTCAGAAAAGGTTCACACTGCTAACATTAGTGCAACTAGGTTAGTGACACCTTCTGCATAAATAGGATGCATTAAACAACCGTGATACAAGTTCTCAAAGTAAACTCAATCTTGGTATTTTGACCTATTTTGAAAAACAAACACCAAATTAAACTTTATGTATGTTCAGGCAATACGAAGTACATGAGTGCATTCAGGTAAATAATTTAGTAAAAAAACATATAACCTCAATATTTTTATTCTATTGGTTAAAATTTTGTATCAGGAACGTAAATATACAGTATTACATTGAGCATTTGTTCAAGTTAAATGCTGGAAAAAAAATAAATAAATAAAATAAAAAATCTATATGTGGTATTTATCGGGGATGCATTTCAGCTAAAACCACAATCAGCACTTTGCATCATTTCACTTTGTTGTTGCCTATGTACATTTGTGTGTATATTTTTTGTTTACAAAAATATCCATTAAGCAAAAAATTCCCCTACAAATTGTTTTTACAAAAGTTTTTATTTGATATAATGTTGTAACTTGATTGTAATGTTTTTCGCATGCGCTCAAAATATGAAGCTAGCAGTTTGTTAGCGTAATTGCTGCTTTATTTAAACAACACTTTATCACACAATTAGGCCCATATGAATATCTGATCTAATCTGTCGGTCTCTGCAGCCTTACATGTGTGACATGCTGTAGGGAGAGAAACTATGACATTTATTAATAAACGCAAAGTTTATGGCAGAAAAATGACGAAGCAATGAATATGATTAGGTCAAGTATCAGATAAAGGATTACATGATGAAGCTTCAAATCAGTTTGAAGAATTATTAAGTACTAACAGTAAGACGATGGATACATATCATTTTCCCAAACAAATGTCTTCTGTGTTTTCTTTCCATGTACATGCTCAACAACCTTTTATATTTTGGTTATGCAGCTGTATGTCAAGGTAAATTTGTTGTATCAGAAGCAGAGCTGGGTGAGTCTATAAGGAATAATATGAGGGAACAAATGGACAGGAAATTCTAGTATTTGTTAAATCATCTCACACAGTAACAGGCAGGTGTACAGTATGTATTCCTGAAGGTAGGTGTGTGTGTGTGCGTGCGTGTGTGTAGGGGGGGTGTGTGCGTGCATGTGTGTGTCTAAAGAAAACACTGCAGATGTAGCTACACACAGTTCTGTACACTGATTGATGGTTGCTGTCCATGCAGGCCTACATTTTTGAGTGGATTGGAGTCACAGCACATGAGCAAACACAAGATGGAAGACTGTGGTACTCTCCACTACAAAGACTAGCAAGACTCCCAGCACCACATACACACAGTGAAGAAACACAGTCACACACCACACCCACAGATCCACTTCCCCACCTCCACCGCTTGAAGATTTACCTGCCAGCTGCTGCCAGTCGCAGGGAAAGATGGGCTTTGTTGGTTTTGTGAAGCCCACCGACAAGACCCCCCTGGAGACTTCAGGTCTCCAACAGCACAAGCCTCAGCCTTATCCACTTTGCCGCACAGGCAATCTGTTTTCTATATTACCAGCCTGTATCACTGTACTATGCACTATAGAACAGCAATTGAGCAGGAAATTAAGTTAGGGGATCGGTATTTGGCGATGGAGAACGAGCTGGTGTGGTCTACTCTCTCCACATACAAGGATCATTAAATATCACATGAGTTTTTTGATAAATTTCCTTTTCTCTTCTATCTGCTGTTCCCATCAGCTCACTCCCCTCTTCCTCCTCTTCGTTTTTCTTGGTCTGTCTCTTTTTCTTTCCTCTTCAGTTTCCCTATCAACGTCTACCCGTTCTTCTCTTGTCGTGCTGTATTTCTAGACTGTTGGAAGCAAAACACTGTAATGGATATTTAAACAGCTTGAGATGTGTCGACCTGCAAACTACCTCCCTGTGGCAGAGAACTGTAACAGGGAATTGAGACGATAACAAGAGAAAACATAGGAGACAATTTTTTTTTTCATATATATGCCTTCCTCTATGGGTTTCATCTTTTTAGTCCCCCTGCTTTGTTTATTTTCTTTTTTATCCCATGCCTATACCAACAATGCAGCCTTTTTTTAGTTAGGTGGGGGCATTATTGACCATTTTTTATCCTCCTCCCATGCTGCCTTTTTATTATACCACTTCACAACTTTTTCACTGAATTAGTATGTTTGACAGTCAATGAGTCAAGCAAAAACTAGAGTGAAAGCAAAAGAGGTTGGTGCACCACAGTATAAATTTTGGGACAGTCAACTTTTACTGTGTGCACACAAGTTTTTGCAGTGCAAACACACACACACTCAGAATCACACATACCAGTTCTGTACTCCTATGTGAATCCTTAACATATTAATCATGAACCTCATTACCAAACTAATAATTAACTTGTATTTCAGATTACTTTTAGAATAATTTTGAGTGTTTAAATGACCCAGATCTCAAACTAAGAATGGAATGTATTGTATATTCTTAGAAAAGATTGATACCATTACTGCTGTTGCATATTTTTCAAATCTTCATGTGGCGTCTGTAGATCTGATGGAGCTGCAACACATTATATGGAGAATTGTATTTAGTATTCACGGTAAGGTTTAAATTGCTTACCATATGACCAAAACTATTTATAATTAATTTCATTCAATTTGATAATTCCAAAAAATTCATTGCAATCTTTATAAGGTTGATGTTCTCCTCCTTAAGTAAATGACAACTAGAGTTTCTTACTCCAAAATATTTTTGCTCTAATCTGAAAGCAGAAAATGACTTCATTGCCACCATACAGACAGGTGGCAGGAAAACATTAAGTTGGAACAAAGACAAGCTTTTACTGCTACAATCCAACTAAATTAAGAAGTGCAACAAGCACGATTACATGTGGATCCTGATTTGTTAAAACACACATCAGTGCATTGTCAAAAAAAATCCAACACATTAATAATTATAAATTGATGAATAAAAAGAAACATATATTAATTTGTACAACCATCTGCGTTCACATGGTGCATACATGCACTCAGGCCTTGTGCACTGGTCAGGTTAGTGTGAGGCAGTCAGGTAGATAAGGCACCAAACAGGTTTAAATCCCCACTGAAGCTGAGCTGATGGACAGACAGGCTACCATTAACAATGTGGTGGCTTGTGAGAGCAGTAGATGATGGAAAGATACCCTGGCATTTGCTGTGTTAAGAAGTGGCCCTTAAAGATTTCACACTTCCAATTTCTTTGAATTATCTGCCATCTCCAGCTTGTCACTCAGCCTGACAATCTCTGATTCTTGCTCACTGAAGCACCATGCTGGCTATTGACAAAGCAATTCACAATGATACAGCAAAAGCCTGATAAAGCATTAGTCAAACTGTACTAGTGTATCCACAATCATGTCCACAACTCTTTTTGGACTGCCTCAAAAACCAAATAAAACAATTCAAGTGATTCACCTAATTCAGAGGCTTTTGTTTTAGTTCAGAGCATGAAAATGCTTCACTGTCATCTATGACCC
>JARVJO010000394.1:14457232-14482669 GCA_031762555.1 Cynodonichthys magdalenae | reverse complement strand
GTTACTGTTGCCTTAATTTTTTACCCCCCCCCCCCCTCAAAAAAAAAAAAAAAAAAAAAACAGGGCAGAGCCATATAGAGTGGAATGTTATGTGAAGATAGTTACTTTTCATGTTAGTTAGTGCAATTTTTTATTTTAATTTAATTGAATTTAACCATGTAGATTGAGATTAAAAATATATTTATCCAAAGACAGAAGCACACAGACATTGCCAAATCCTAAAATTACAGACATCAATGTACAATTAAAAAAATAAAGATAAAAAATAAAGTTCAAAATCAGTAAAACATTTACAAACAAATGCCTCATTTATAAATTGGCAAAGAATACCCTTAAAAAACATTATAAGAGATCAACAAATCTTTCTGCAGTTGATTCCAGTCTGAGGGAGCAACAAAGTAAAATAATATTTTGTCATAATCTGTGGTACAGTTAATAAAATTACATTAACTAAAGGTTTCAACAAAGATTAGCCGACCTAAAACACTTACTGTGAGTATTTTTTTTTCAATTTATCATCTTATATTGAATAAAGGTGTTATTGCTAATGTCGTTAGTCCTTTTTAGAGTTTTTGCAATTTTTTTCTGTGCTTAAAGTATTTTTAAATTAAAAACACTAACACTATAAGCATTGTCAGACACTATATTGGGTTATGTATGCTTTCCGCAAAAATTATCATACATTTGAGACGCAAACTGACATTTTGTCAATTTATCTTGCTACATTGTGGCCTCTAGAATCAAAACTATTTGTTCAGGTCCACTTATAAGGCAGTGGCAACAGCCAAATGCTGTCATGAGACAGAACAGACTGCTTATCAGATTTTTGGTTTGATTCTCTCGCTGTTCCAGACAGGCCATGATAGAAATATCATAACAACCCCATTACCCTCAGCATTCAGAGCATAGTGCATAGCCTGTGCTTTCTATGAATTATTAAAATCAGACAGATTACGCTGCAAGGCTGCATAACTGCTGGTCTAGTGGCACACTACAGAAGCTGCTGAGCAAAATCATAGCACCAGAAGTGTTGTTTTTTTCTTTCTTTTTCTTTTTTTTTTCTTTTGGGAAGTGTTTTTGAAAATATTTGGAATCATACTGAGGGTTGTGGTTCATTCAAATAGATGTCTACGTATATAAATCAGTATTTTAAAGGAGAAAAAAACTGTTAAGGTAACATATGTAAATAAGTTTGAGCATGGACATGTGTCTTTTTTGTGTTTGTCAAGCAATGAAGGAGGAGGTGAAGGGCATAGTGTCAGGGCTTGTCTGACATGTGGCCTGGTGGCTTGGCTGGATGGTTGGTTTGCTGTGTGGATGGCTGGTTGGGTGCAGCCCAGCTCAAGCCTGGCAACTCTCTCTCTCTCTGTCTCTTTCTTTCCCTGGAGTGATGGGCTGAGACATTAAGACAGGCGTTTTAATTAACTGTGCCACTCTTCCACCTGCTGCCCTCAATATGTTCTGGCCCCGGCAAGCTGTCTTTCAAACCTCTGACTCTCTTGCTCCATTTTTTGTTTTATATATCCCATTTCAGTATCATTTTCTACTTATTCACTTCTTTATCTCCCTTTATTTCCAATTTGCAAACCTGACCCTTCATCACTTCCACTTTGGCTCCACAACCTTCTCTTTTTTTCGACTAGGTTGTGTATGCCTCTGCAGTTTGACCTTAATAAATCAAAACTCATACCAACCGATAAGGTAATTTCATAAGGTTCAAATGATGGAATTAGCCAATTTCCTTTTTAGAATTTGGAGAGGATTCATCTCTACATGTGTCCCATTTTACTGTCCATTTACCTTGCACTCAAGAAACGCACACACGCACAAATAGGGTGCACACAAACTCTCACGGTTCTCAAATCTATCCAGTAATTCAGTTCTGCCCAGCACTCATCAGGCTATTCATTAAACCCTGATTGGAGATGGATATGTCTGTTCCCTCATGACAGAAAGGAACTGGGGATCAAACTGAGGACATTACCAGATTTAGAAGAACAACGGTGGTACACAGCAGTGAGTGTGTCTGTGCAAATGTGCGCCTATAAATGTTTGTATTAATATGGGTAAATGTATGCCTGGTACTTCAAGAATCTCATTTAGCACCACAATTCCTATAGCTTAATCATTTAGACCATAAATTGAGAATTAATTTAAACAGGACGGAACAACTAATGATCCACTTTTAGCACTCTACTTAAATTGTATTACACTTTTAATAGGGTTAATAATCGACAGCATTAGCAACACAGGGAAACGACAGTACAAAGTGTTGCATCAAAAGGATTAATGTTCTTCCTTCAGAATTAAAGCCAGGCATTGGAGATACAAGTAAAGCTAACAAATGGCCCAGCTCTGGCTCCAGGATGGGGCCTCAATTGCAGCCATAGGACAGTAAGGAGACAGCAACGTGGGACAATATATCAGGCAGGCAGACAGGGAGCATTCATCTGGCGCGTGAGGAGGAGTGACTTTGAAGTTCTCCACAGTGAGGTGAAAGAGCAGCCGTGGCCTCAACCTTCGTGTTTATGTAGCCGCACTAGCCTTGGGAGAGCTCTTAATGAATGATGTGGATAGATGGACGCCGCAGATAAAAGCACACACTCACACATCTGTCTGAGGGCCAAAATACGCGGCAAGGATTTACACATTCTTTACGTTGAGGTCGTGTAGGATGTGTGTACAAATCATATAAGCACATACTCAAGTTTTACATGTGCTTCTAACAAAAAAAAAAGCATCAGTCCGAGAAAAGATGTATTGTTTTAGTGGTTTACAACATTAGGTGTCATAAAAGGAGTTGGGATTAACATCCTGCAGAAAAAATCCATCTCTGGGAAGGTTAATATCAGCACTTTTTTTTTTGTTTTCCAAGAGCTACCACAAGCTTATCCAGAACCTAATGAAAACAGTTTGTCATTACGCACAACATCAACAGTTTTATTTATTGAATAAAATTTTGAAAAAAAAGTAACAACACACAATGGGTGTTATTTGATTGTTTAATGAAAAATAATTTAAGAATAGGGAAAAAAAAAATCCAAAGAACAAAATACCAGAAATATAGTTTGAAACACACACAAAAATATGCATTCCGTTTATGACAGAATTTAAAAACGCAACCAGTTCCTCCATTAATTGCAAAGTACAACTGGGGCTTTCAGTGCCCCGCGGCTTGTCTTCACCAGCATCTCTCACCAGAACACCTCCAGGAGCATGTTGTCCTTGTTGTGCTGCAGCTGCACGAGCGCCTCTGGAGATAAATTATGAATGCAATGCAAAAGCTGTAAAATTTGTTGTATCTTCTATTATCTTCATGTTAAAGGCCACAAAAGCTCTTCAGTGAAGTCAGCCATTAAGAAATGACAGGTATTGCTATCAGGCTTCTTTATAGGCTATTACCTGCAATGACAGCAGCTGCTGCTGCACCACTGTACGGCCTATCACATTATTTGCAGCTAAAGTCAGCTACTGTGTCATTTTGCCTCATTTTCTTGACAGTGCTATCATAAATCCATTGGGCTGCAGGGGAAACTGTCGACTACCTCGATTATCTTCATAGCCTGAATGAATTCTGAAATGTATGTAACAGGCAATGACTGTTATGGATCAGGAGGCAGGGCCATATTCTCTCTATCTCTCCTTCCTTGTATCTCTCTTAGGTGATGTGCTGATTGGGTGCTTGAGGGCTCTGATGTGAGCATAAAACTGAGTAAAAGAGGTGAACTTCGAAGCATACACTGACAGGTCATGACGACTGACTTCAGCTTCATTTCTTAAGGATATTCTCCAGCTGATTTGTGTCTCTTCACACAAAACAAACAAACATACCATAACACTAGGTAAATCAGCAATGACGAGATTTTATTTTATGAGGAACAGTATTTTTAAAAAGCAGAAACGGTAAAAGTGCAGACAAAGCAAATTGAAAGGAATTGAAATACCTGCATGTTTGACAAAAAGATGCAATTCACTTGACAGTTGTTAGAGGAATTGATGTTAGAATTTAGTTTTGAGTTTTCAAGTGCTTTTAAGTTACATTGAGTCCTTGTTTTGTTGGTGTTATCTGTACCATGTGTCACTGAGTTAAAGTTTAATACATTCTTTGTACTTCTTGTTCAAGTTGAGTTATGTTTTTGCAAATATATTGGTTCTATTGCACCTTTTAAAACTTTTTCAATTTTATTTGAATAACATTCTTCACATGTTCACATTGTTATGTGCAACATTTTTTGTACAAATAGTTAGTTTAGTTAATAGATAGTTTTTCTTCCTCTTTGGTTCACGTTGGATTATTTTATGCCCTAAATAGCCTTTCTTCAGTTTAGTTTATCATCAGTCTCTTTTTATCAGATTATCTGCTTTCTTGTATTGCTATAGTCTGTCTTTTTATTATTAATATTGTTAATAGTCTTTGAACTACGTGTTTTAAAAATATTACATTTTAAAGATTACTTGTCCCTGAACTTACCAATCTTTGTGACTGTATTTTGGCCTTTTCACAACTCTCAACATAAACTGTTAATTTAGTTTATTCTGCACAACACATCACTGTATAGTACCTGTCCATACTGCATTATACTGTACTTTAATCCACTGCTGACCTTTATCCCAGGTTTCAACGACTCCACATGACCATGGGCTGCCGTGGTTTCATTAGAACCCCAGCTGATTTGTCCACAATCATTACGCCTATAGGGAGGAAAGTATAAACACATAATTAAATACATAATTAATAACCTGCAGGCATCCTCTTCTTACTCTTGTTGCATTCTAAAAGCCTATATGACACTGTTTCAAAGCACAATAACAGTGTGCATGATTTTAACTCTTTAGGGTACAACAATAAATTAAATAAGTTCAACTGTGAGCAGATTCCACATGAGATCGAAACATATGGGTTTCCTCCCATATCCATGAATGCTCTTCATGATAATAATGAAACACAGGCCTATCAGAAGTGAAACACCTCACTGACTAATTAGACTCTCAGGCTGCGGTCTGGCAAAAGAAGAACAGAAAAGTGCTCGAAGAGAGACTTGCTCGCCTGCAATTTGCATCTGCCACTTTTTACTGCATCTGTTCCAAGTGCCATTCAACGTTCCCTCCGTCCTTTTGTTGTGAAGTGTAGAGGCCCAACTATTTAAGCTCACCTCCTACCTACGCAGAGCTTTGTTCCTGCTCCTCTGTGGGCCAGTAATGAGCCAACCGCCACAAAACGGCAAGGAAATTAATGAGTCATTACGAACGGGGTCCAGGCCTCTCCGCAGCCTCTCCGCCTTCACCCCCCGTCCCCCCCGCGCCCTACCCACATGTCCGCACGTAATCCTCTCCCTCACTCCCCCTTTTCTCTCACTTACCCTCATCCCGTCAACCCATAGAGAAAGACCTCAACACCTCCCTATCAATTAGAGCCTATTACAGGGCTCCCATGCTAGCTGGGTAAAGAAAGAGGGCCTTCACAACTCAAGAGTGTGTGCAGGAGAGATTGCGTGAACTGAATGAGGGAGCCTTAAGGTGCTCCTTTCACACCTTGCCCTTATCCATTATGCCAGTGTGTAAAGCCCCATAGAAGAAATGTGCAGCCCCAAAGAGACATGAGGATGAAAATAAGTCAAGGGACGGATTCTTGGTCACACCTTTTTCCCTTCTCTTTCTACTTTAGTGTTGAATTATATCATAACTAGTCCTTAAGCAGAGCAACATGGTCACTGTGCTCCTCCTTTACATGGAGTGTATAAGAGCGAAAAAAGATGTCAAGCTCACATGTTAATAATCCGCATTTGTACGCACAGACAGAGACAGATATTAACAAGATGAAGCAAATGTATGAAAACATATGAAAATTCATGACGTTATTGATTTATTTTAGTCTCGCTCACTCTTATCTGCATAGCGTTACCCAGGGCCATGCCCGTGTATTAATGAGGTTGTCAGTCTTTGTTCTGAATAGAGAAAACTGTACTACTCTGCCAGCATTTTAGAATTTTTTGTTTCTTTTCTTTTTTTCCCACCCTGATAGGATATGTATCAACTTTTCACAGAAGCATTCTATGTCTTTGGCTTTTGAAACTGTATGGCACATTTCACGACAATCCCTCTGGGAGTGAATGGGTGAGATCACATGGGTTTGAGGTGGTTTAGAATGGCAAATCCTGCTGAAAGTGTCATTTCCAGCTGTAGACATCAATTTGGTGTGTGAAACAGAGGCCCAAGAGAGCCCAATAGCCTCAGAGATACCTTACATGAGCAAAGGGTCTGGGGATCAGTACAAACTCACCTGGATAAGACATGAATTTCACAAAAAGTGCTTCGTATTCATGAAGCGACGTGTGGAAAAAGCAGGAGAGGAAGAATCTTGATAGACAATTTAAAATAGAGTGCTGATGAAATCTAAAGATCATCACTCTTGAGGTAAATAATATAGATTTGCTTTTATTTTGAAATTAGAACATTAGAATGATTTGTTGCTCAGGATAAAACAAATAAAATGCTTCTTCTTTTATTTTTTTATGAAGAATAAACTTTCTGTTTCTTTTGACTTTGACGGCTTTGCATACTCTATTTGTGTAGGCTAAAAAAAAAGAAGAAAAGAAACAGAGGAAGCTGATCAATGACCTCCATCTGTGGAAGGCAGTCAAAGCTCATAAATATGGTTAATAGAGAGAGAATAAAACACTGACATGCATAAAGAAAAAAAATCGGAATTATTTGTAGCATTCTTTGTGTGTGTGTCAAAGATTTTAGTAACTATAAAACAGTGATCGTGGGCAGTGGCATTAACTCTAATATAAAGCCGCAATTAGTTTCAGTAGTAGCAAAATGGCTGATAATTATCCCAGCAGCTCATTAGACTTGTTTTGGCACTTAACCCACTTATATCACCACACAGGCAATAAACACAAGGAAAGATGTAAATACATGCATGCAGACGCTTTGAGTTTATTTCCACCATAATGAGGCAGATAATGCACAGGTTGGCTGCCACTTGTTTGGAGGAAAAATGAAACAGTTCTGTACAGATTTAACAGAGTTGTGGTATATTACAAGAATGTTTTGCACAGGAAAGAGTTACACAAATGCCAAAATGAATAAATAAGCACCATAAAAACTAATATAAACTAATCAGTAAGTTTTTCATAGTGCACTGATATTGACTTATAATTATATATTTATTACCAGGGCAGAAAAACAGCTTTTCATTTCAGTAACATTTAAGAAACTAATATTGCAAAAGTAGAAAAACAGACACGCAACTTTAGGCAAAACATTGTGTGTGAAACTTGAAGTATTATGATGTTGTCTCTTTTTATTTCTTGAAAACATGAACTGAGAAGTAAAGAGCACAAAAAAGGCAGTCAATGCACCTGCAATGAATCTTGGCTAATAATAATAGAATAAAATCTTTGGGGTCGGCTGTGAAAGTTTAAGCTTCAATGCTGTAAAGTACAATGCACCATAAAATATTAATGCGTGCGGTAAAATTATGCCGGCAGTAATATTTTAGATTGCTGCTGTCTGTAAAAGAGACATATCTGTATTTATTTACAAGCATGGCTATTAGATGGGGCGGCTTTGTTTGAAGGCATGTTTATGAATGTCGACTCTGGCTCTGAGGTAAGTGGCTATAAATCTGCAAGAAGATCTTTGTAAAGTTCCCTTGGAGGACATAACTTCACATCTAACCATCTCCTTCCTTCACTTGACTTTTAAACATTTAGATGTTGCCGGGCCAACTGCATCCAGAGCAGCTTCTAAATTATGCAGCTTCCATTTTGATAGCACAAGTGTTAAGTAATCACGGCTGTTAAACTGCGGCAATAAATTTGTCTAGGATGGAAACTTGGGGGTGTTTAGTCTTAACAAAATGGATTTCTGACAATTTGCGACGTGCCAGATGTTGTTTTATATATATCAAAAAGGACCTTTAACCCCTAGGATTAGCATCTACCACACACAAATATACATACCCTTTTGGCAAATCACTGCTTTTTATTTTTTATTTCCTATATAGTATTAAACTTCTCTGCCAGATATTTCACACTCTACCTCTACAAAGTGAAAACTAGACAAAGCTGAGTGCGTGACCTGTGCTAATGAGAGAAACATTACTTCTATGATCAAAAAGATCACATTTCATAAAGTTTACCTCACCTGCGGCTATCGAGGCCAGATGGAAATGTTCTTTTTATCCCCGCTGGAGAACCTTCAGCTGATGACTCATTCACACCTTATTTCCCTTTTTCCTATTTTTCCTCTGCAACCTATTTTTTTGACATATTTACGTTTTTGTTTTGGCTACAGGTGCTGGAGTTCATATAACAGGGGTGATGGCATTAGTAATAGTGCCGCGGCGTCTGACCTGGAGATGATGGACATAGAGGTCTGTGTCCTCTGGCTGCGATGATTAAAATGGAGCGAGGATTAAGAGAACTGATTTCTTTCCCAGTTGAGTTCAAAGGGCTTAATCAAAGTGTTTCATCGCTGAACTCTTGCCCTTCACTTTCAATGCATAATTAACTGACAAGTGGCGATAAGGCTGAGCTCTGTGAAAGAAAAAAAAAAAGTTTAGTTTTGTATTTTTTATTCTGCCTGACAAAAAACACAGCAACAGTTGATGGCATCACACACAAATTAATGGCTGAAAACTTTATCAATCCACCAGTCTGATTCCTGCAAAAATACCTTTTTCTCAAGGAAAATGTGTGAAAACCGACAACTGCTGATTACGCACATCTGTTTTTATCTCTCTTTTTCATTTCTTACTTATTTCCCCCCCATATTTCCTCTTCTTACTGTGCCCTGTTGCTTTGTCATGACCAGGCCTCAAGTCTGAATCGTTTATGCATGAACCTCAACTATTTCTCTTGTGTTATTGTGTTTCTGGCTCAAGCTGACATTAGATATCAGTTCACACCTTGGACACACAAAGAGAGGTGCTAAACAAGGACTTCAGGACATGTCACAGCACACTACAGGGTGTGGGTGTAAGGCAGAAGATAAGACACGGCACAGTGAGCAGAATTTGCTCACTCAACAACAGGAATTAGTAACATACAATTCCAAAAAAGGTTTTAAATTGATATTTGAACTGTTTAATATCTGTCAATTGTGTGACTATTATTAAAAAAAATAAAAGCAAAAAAATACTTTTTAGGTTTTTTAGTATGTCAGTTAAATGTAATGTTTGCACACTGGTCACAAGGATGAGCTGCTCTTGCATCAAAATATGTTTACATTGAAAGTTAGAAATTCTACAGGGTTGTTTCTGCCTTTTCTTTCTTAGTCAGTTTCTGCTCTTTAGCTCCTGCCCTACTCTTACCTGGTCCCAGTTGTCATTTAACCCAGGTGTCTCCACTCTTTTCATTTTCCCTTATCCAAACCGTCACTGCATTTCTAGATTTTTGCTGTATGAGTTCTTTAGCCATGTTCAGTTCTCGTCCTTGGCTCCTTGAGTTTTGTTCTATTGTAGTTTTGCTATCACATCAACATTTTGTTTTGTTTAGTAAATCTTAAGATTTTACATGAGTTTCTTGTGTCAGCCTGCATTTTTGGATCCTAACCTCTACAAACAAACACTTGTTTGTTTTTGCAGGTACATTAGAAATAGTCTGTATTTGAAGTTACTAGAATTAGGTAATGTTCAGTACTGAATCAGCCTTGATTACCTGCTGAATGATACCAAATGGTGACATTTATCTGGAGATAGGAAGGTTATGTTTTTTTTAATTAGGAGTGGGAATGAAAAAGGAGTGAAAAGGCTATAATATGTATTGCATTACATATATTCTGTTCCAACAGCACCCCCCTCCCAAAAAACAAAAAAGCAACAACAACATCTCTTCAATGTTTTAGAATATGCACTTATCTAAATGGACAACATATTAACATTTCAGTCTTTAAATTTAAAAAGAATATAAACAGTAATTTCAGTTGTCAAAGACAATTTGTTTCCATCTGTATCTTAAAAATTAAACTTGCATGAACTTGTTGGATCTCAAAAATGACATTTTTATAAGCTCATGCTAATTTTAGCAAACCAAAGTCGATGACAATGAGCACAAAGAAACCTTTTTTGAAGGGGCTATAAATTCATCAAAGGTGCTTTTTTTATGCCCTCATGTTTGAAGGTATAACTTGAGGCTTAAAAGCCATGAATATTTCAATCATTTTTTTTAATATAGAGTTTTTCTCCACCTCTCACTTCCTGTTTTGTGACTGAAAATCATGTGGAATCTCCTACACTTTATGCCAGTTTTTCTTCCAGTTAGGATCTGGCTGCTGTTGTTTTCCAATGAGCAGAGCTGTGCTTTTCTTTCTTTTTTCTTTCTTTTTTTTAAATTCATTTCGCTGTAAGGCAGAGTGTGATAAGACAGAACGAAGACTTCCCTCATAACGAGACACATGCCAAGTCTGACATAATCCAATCTGGTCCATTTTCATCAGCTTTTGTCTCGTGTTTTTTGCTTCTCTTTTGGACTTCCCTTTGGTTCCAACGACGGCTCAAAAACCTGAAATGACACAATTCGGTCGCACTTGTATAGTGGTACGGCTGCGATCCAAATAGCTTTTTTTGCAGAAAATCCTTGAAGACCCACACACGTTTAAATCTGGCCCTGGGGGCAACAGGCTCTAAACCACAGAGATAAAAAAAAAAAAAAAAAACATCCAGGCCAAAAGCCGAAATATATATTTAAAAGAAGGGCTTACCATAGCAAAAAAAGGCATGTCAAACTTGTGGAAAGGAGGCATTCTGACTGAGCAGTAAACACAAACCAGAGTGCCTGTAGGAAAGCCATGGAAAAGCTCTTTGCACATTAAAGGACCCAGCCTCACACACAGACAGCAGAAAAAATAGACAATACAGTAATAACAGGCGAGGCGTCAGGGTGCGGAAAAGTGGTTAAATGGTCATTTGTGACAGAGACGCAACAAAAACATACAAACATTCAACTTAACTGCATACGTTAACATCCATGTCATAAGTTGGAAAATACTTCCTGCAGGTTAACGGTCTGCAATTAGTTGAAATACTTTCTAATTGTACAGAGCTTTCTGGACAAATTTAGTTTGCATGTAAAATGTTGTAGGGCATGAAAATTGAAAGCATCTAGACTACAAAAGTGCAAAGTACTTTTACAATTTATTCATGTTACTGTAGAAACAAAACTGTTTTCTGGTAAAGCTCAAACCACTTTGCTTTTTTAACAAAGACAGCGTGGAAAATATATGTTACCCTCCTGCTGAGAAACCTTCATCGTGATCATACATAATAAAGATTTTTGTTTCCTCCTCAATGACAACTAACGAAAGCAAAACAAATACAACTGAGAGGTGGGGGAAAAAAGCAAAAAGACGAGTGGGATTCTCAAAAAAATAAAAAATAAACCTTGCTTTTTTTTCCAACTCTCACTTATGCCATAAATGCTTATAATTCAAGTGTAAACAAAATCAGTGCTACGCAGGAATGGTGAAAAGCCTCTACTCTTATTATAGGAAAAAATAACAAGCTCTTATGAAGGGATTGATTGTTTTCAAATTGTAGATCTTTGTACGAGGAGTGTAAAGTAGAGCTAAGTCTCCATTATGGGATGCTGCCGCTACATTGCTTTTGATTTTCTGTCAACATCCCTCTTACCAACCAGGCACTGTATTTACTAAACGCATCAGGGCCAAGAAATGAATTGAAAACAATGTTCGTCTTCTGCAATCCAAATTGTGTCACCAGCTGGAGGTATTGCAGGTTTTTTTGTGTGTGTGTTCTGTGTGACTCATTCTGCCAACATTTAAGAAACACTGAAGGACTCTTCTGAATAGCTGACTGCACAATATGAGGGGAGTCGCTGTAACAAAACTGAACATAAATTAGGAGTGAGCCATGCAAGCCGACAACTCAGTTCTACACAGCTCTCCTTCTCTTATGCAACGATTATACTTGGTGAATGAGTCTTCCTCAGACTGTCTTTAACAAATCAATGAATGTTTATTAAACGCTTTTTTTTCTGACAAATTATTGTTTTTTTATGCCTAAACAGTGTTTTTGCAGGTATTAAAGATTCAAGCATTCTCATTTAGCGAAAAGCATGAATTCTATAGAAAAAAAAAGATAGACAGACTGAATAATAAAAGCCTCAACTGTTTATAACACACACCAAAAACCTTGAGCATGCTCTCATTTTAGTAGATTACACTTACCAGTCTGTAAAAACATACTAAAAATTGCATCTTTGTCTAGTTACTCATTCTTCCCCTAATTTGCTCAGAGTCATTGCCCTTCTGTCCCCTCTAAATACCCCTATAAATTTAAATGTAATGCTCCTAAATTACATCACTTACATGTGTCGTTTCTCTTCAACTATATTTATCATCTGGCACTTCGGCCTTCATTAACAAATGGCACTCAAGACGGTGGCAGCAGTGAATGATTCCTTATCGCTGCTGCTGCCGGAGGAAGAGGACACAGGTTGATCTGTGTGAGAGTTCTCCATGCAGCGTGAGAGAGTTTCATTCCAATAACTACAGATCCGGGTTCACAGATTTAAGCAAAGATGTTGACAACTCAGAATGGATATCTGTGCCAGTTAAATTATTTTGTTTAATTTAAATGTAATATGTAAACACCCAGGAGGCCTGGAGTAAAACAGGATTTGTGTTTTTCTCATGAAAACAGTTCAGAATCAGAACTTTATCCTGTAGCATTTCTGTACCGCACACTCACATGCGCATGAACAGAATCGCTCCTTTACAATGCTATCCGTCAAAAAAGAAAAAAAGCTAAAATACCTACTGTCCAATGAGCATCAGCCAACTCGTTTGGCCATTAACATTATTGGATTTAATTGGCTGTCGTCTCCAGCATTGTGCAGCACACAACAGGGCACATTAGTACGGTACAACCTCTGTAATATTAGAGACTGTTCATCACTAATTTATAGTCCAACTATTCTTCTTGCTCTGGCACTATCTCCTCATCTGCACTGGCAAAGGAAACCTTCAGTTTAGCTATTAATTATCATGACAGTGAAAAGATGCACAAAGCAAGGGTAACCCCCTTTTTATTTCCTTTAATAAACATTTTAAAACAGCTTCATTATAATAATGTATTTTGATTAACGATGTTTACCACAATGCTGGTAGTGAAAATTGCTTTCCCATAAATTAAACCAATAAAAGTTAGTTGATGAATTATTGCCTAAATGTAAAATGTTACAGTCTAATTCATTCACTGGAGCCCCACTCTGTAAAGAATCTACACAATCTACATATTTGAGGAATAATCAACATAATAAATCTGATTTTTAACAATTAGTCTATTATTGTTTTCTTTTAGTTTGTTTTCTACTTTTTTATTAAAATATATGCAACCATGTAATCAATTTCACTTCTTTGTTTTTATACCAATACATAAACATATCAAATTTCTATACATACACACACTTATGTATTATTTAAATTAGAGTTTTGTGAATTTTTTTGTGCTTTGTGGGAAAAATGTTACTTAAATTTGTTTAGATTTTTTTAAAGTCAGATTTGACAAAAAAAGTAAAATATTACCAAGATGTCAATGTTGTAAAAAGTATCAGATTTAAAAAAAAACAAAAAAAAACAAAACTTTTTTTATTAGTGTGCAATGCAAAAGAAATTGCAAATATAAACATGGCAAGTTAAACTTAGAGCACACATTAATGAAAATAAAGAAATTATTTTGTAATAATTGCACCAGCTGACATTGTTTTGCTAATGACACAGATGCATTTTTATCACAGCTTCTCTCAGTTCTTTTCTTTTCTTTTCTGATAACTACATGCTCATGCTGATTTCAAACAGCGCTTCTGGTGCCTCTTATACTCAACAGAGAAAGAAAAAAAAAAGGAGGTGTACCCTCAAGGTAAAATTCCCATCTCTCTTAAAAAAAATATGAAAAAAAATGCAGAGGTGGGAAGCTTTGTGAGGCTAGTCAAAGATTTTAACATGTCTCTGTTTCATCTAAATCACTGACAACAAAATAGCCTCTAGCGTGAGTCTCAAAGTTAACTATGACATCTGGCATGAGCACTGAACACCATGACAACAGACACGACTAGACACCACAGCATTATACGATCGGAGAGCAAGAAACAGTAAAGGAAGGAACATGCATGTTGTTAATGTTGATTGAATGTGGTGCAAAAAGATCAGTAATTACCATTATTTAAACAACACATTTAAACAAGTGGATTATAACACAGCATATTGTGAAGATAAGCTTTGTTGTACAGTGTTTGTGATATGCCCTCCCCCCCCTTGAGTTCAAAAACCTTGGAGCATATGGCAGTAATGAGAAATTTACTGTAAAATACCTCAATTGTAATAAAGTGCATGCTCAATTGATTTACAGTGACTATTTGTATGCATAATGCATTCAAGCATAAAGGAGGAGATGGTACATGAGTCCTCCTGGGTGCCCTGGGGCTATTGTCATGGTGGGCCTCACGGTTGGGGACTGTAGTGCAAATGTTGTCAGCAGAATATCCTAATGCTCCAATTTAGGATGGAACTCTAATCGTATTGACAGACCTGAAAAGACATGGGGATGAAAACTAGAGGCAGGACTGAGCAAGAGACAAGGAGGGGCAAAGAATAGCCTGTCTCTGGTTTAATAATGAACAAAATGGCAGGTGATACTCAGGACACTGTCACTCACTTTCCCCAATCAGGCAGAAATGATCAGTTTAATAGATATTCATTTAGATTCATTATTTCACATTTCTTTCTTGTGTCGGTCAAGACCCTTCTCCATTCAGACTTATCTCTGAAACATATGTTTTTTGTTCAGGAAAAATGATGGGATTTTGACAATACAAGGGGAACAGTGAAGCCAATTTTGCTTGATGTCACTGACAGATTAGCATGTAATTACTGTCATGTGAATAATAGCTGTAATGAGAGAAGTGCATGAGGAAAAAAAAATCTGATGGGTTTTGCAAACTCCAACTTTACTATAAGTTGAAAACTTTATATACATGGATTTTGTTTTGATTTTCTTCCTCCTACAGCCTTAAAAGATCTAGAATGGATTGTCCAGCATCACCCTCTTGTGGAGTGAAAATAAAATGCAAGGCTTTCTTGATCTCCTCTCTGCAGACTGCTGCAGTAGCCTTCGCCCAGCTATATCTTCCCTCCAGTCTTTTTTCCGTCAGAGAGGCGCAGCCGCTTCCCTTTAGCCTACTGTCTTAATTTCCGTCTCAGGTTTTTGCACAACCGCAAACTCTCAGACAAATATTTAGACGGTCGATTTCCTCCCTCTTTAAGAAACTGCCTTGCAATCTCGCACAGACAAAATAAAAAGCTGAAAAATCAATGGGATGAGCTAAAATGCCAAGTGAAAATGTTCAAACATAAACAGGTTCATTAGGAGGCTACATATGGGGAGGGGTATTGGCAAAGGTTCGAAATGCTGGTAGAAGGGGGTGGGTGGTGGCAAATGAGGGGAGGGGGGATGATAATGTATGCACAGCCATAGAGCTACTATGCATATGCATATGGGTGGAGAGAGGGATTACACACAGGGATGAGCAGAGATACAGAAAAGGGTTTTAAAAAGAGGGGGAACACTCGGGACACAATGAGGGAAGGCGGAGCATTTATGTTTACCAGGAAAGAAATGGAGAGGAGAGAAAATGAGAGGAGAAGATTTGGTACATCGTGGCAAAAATGGGCTTTGCCTTGTGCTAAACAAAGTGACCTCTAGTCTGGGCCTTGGAGGGGGAAGTGGGTGTGGAGGGGTAGAGTAGTTAGAGCAGCCAACTCGTACTGTTCCCTTTAGGGAGCAACATTGCACCAAAAAGCATGGACAAACCAGGGCATTAATATCCTCACACTAACCCCTTGACAATACCCCATTATGTATGTACGCCTCTGTGCATTACACACCTTGAACTAGAAACAATTGCGCCCTTTTTTCTTTTTTCCCTACAGCACTTGAACCAAAGCCAAGAAATGCAATGAGCACATTTTATTATATATTTTTAAGAAAAAAAAAAGAAAACAGAAGCAGAAATGTGCACACAAGCACACACCACTGAACACCTTTGCTGTGTTCTTTACATAATCAGTTACCTTGTGACACCTACCTTTGCTGCAAATGACTGTTTGCCTTTTATTCTGCTTGGTGTTTTCTCTCTATCTTTCCCTTCCAGCCATGCGTATCATCTCTAATTACCATTCGCACAGATTCTAGCCCGCCATGCTAAAATCCAGCCTACAGTATGAAATAAATAAAGCAACTTGTTGGGTGCAAAGGGGCACATGGCAACCAAATCTCAAGGGAGAGGGCAACAGAAAAAAGTAAAAGAAAAAAAAAATCTAAACACAAGCTCTGGCCGTAGGGTAGCAGCATCAGCACAGTATTATGATGTTTCTAAATGGGGAGTGTGTCTCCTGACACAGGTCCCTGTCCAGATATCGATTGCTCCCGTGGACGCTACACTAACAGCAATGGAGAGCCATTGAACTTTAAAGCAAATAGTCCTTCTCCCCCGCTCAGCATCCTCTTGCAGACGATCAATACAGGTCGGCCCAGCACGGCTAACACCTCTATCTGGAATAATGGCCTTCCTTTCAAAGTTACTAGCCAGGAAGAAATACAGACAGGCTGGAACAAGTTAGGAAAGGAGGTTCCAAGAAGTGAGGAAAGTCAGAGATAAGATTATAAACATATCTAATGTACCTTGCTTTCATATTGTACAAAAACAACAAGAACTGTAAATAACTGAGAGCAAAAAAAAATAAAAAATCACTAATACAGCCTACACTGACATGGAGGTAAAACACATCTTAAAGAATAACAATGAAAACATTAATTTAATGAAAGTATTTTGACTAAATGTAAATACACAGATGTTACAATGTAAAGTTTGGCAGCAAGAGCTGAAAAAATGTTGAAGAACTGAAAAAAAAAGCAGCTCGCAGTAGTAAAAGAGCTGATGCTCGCCCATTGTCCTTTAACAGTCTTCCATTTGTTTGCATGCCTAATAAGTGGAGGTGGGCTGGACATCTATTTGATCACCATTAGCCCCGTATTAGCTACTGTGACCCTAATGTTCCCCACTCCATTACTCTGCAGCTGTGGCTGGAGATGGAGATGATGATCCTGAGAAAAGAGGAAGGCTCAGGGGTTCAGCATGGCTGGGCAGAGATCAAGTGTGAACGACGAGAAACGCCCATCAGCCATTCTGGATATCCCTGGAACCTCTCGGGACTCAGAAGGGATACACCCTGCATTCACTTCAGCCTTGTCCAGAACCACACTGACAAACATAATAAAGATGCTCAACGTGTACAACACATGTTATAATAGATCTTTGATCTGTTTAATAGATCTTTTATTGTGCTATATGTCCAGTCAAACAGGTGGTTTTGTGAAGTACAACTAGATTTGTGTTACTGTTCTCTCAGGCATAACCTGAGGAAGTTCATTCTGCTCCTAGTCAGCGACGGCTTACAGCGGAAGCTGATTACGGCATGAAAGGGATCAGATGATTTCAGCAGGAAAACTTGCTTTTTTTTTTTTTTGCTTGGGAGATGCAAATGGAAAAAGAGACAGACAGGAAAAAAAACAAGTTATTTCAAAATAATGCAGCATTGCAAAATGTTTAAAGATGTCAGAAGTCAGACAGTTCTTGGCATCAAGAGCTAAGAGTGTGGGGAATCGTGTAGCCAAAGTAAAGGCCATTTCAACACAGAATGTAACTAGAACCTTGACTATGGTGGCTGAGAAACTCAAAATCTCTTTGCTTGCGGATTTCTGCAGCAGCAAGCTCCTGCGTAAAGAAGTGCTGACTGCTGACTGAGGAAATTTTGTCGATCACAGAAAGAACCATCGTGACACAAAGCCTTACGCTCAGGCAGGATTACAGCAAACATGTTTGTTTCAGCTGCGCAATAGAAAATAATTTCTGAACTTTGCAAAGCCTTTTTAGCACGGCAATTTTATTGTAGAAACACACAAGACAATCTATAAATGAGTTTAGCGTATTCAGCACAAATTTGACTGAGTTAAGTACAACCCCTATTTGAAAATCATGGCTGTCATTTCAAACCAAAGCCACAAAGTTAGATTTTTTTTTTTGTACTTTGTTTTCGGTGAATGGAATCAACTATCTGCAAACACCAACGTGAACTTCATCAGCTAAGTATTAATCACAGGGAGTCTTCAGGACAGACAAGATGATGGCGAAGAGAAGGAATGAACGCCTGGATGTTCAGCATGGCTGGGCAGAGCTCAAGTGTGAACAGCGGAAACGCCTCCCTGTCCATTCTACAAATCCCAAACTCTCTCTGAAACCGCCGCATGATTACCAGGCTGTGTTCAACACGACCCCCCCCCCCTTCCCCGTACAACACAGACACCTAGCACAAAAAAAAGAATCTAAACTTATAAATAACTACCCTACTGATGACCATTCTGCCCTCTTATAATTCATAATGGCATTCATTCAGAACATTTTTAAATAATGTTTATAAAAAATACATTGCCTAATGATTGTTATGCTGCAGCTTTCACTTGGCAATGCCTCTTCCAAGTAATTCTTGAAGTTATTAGATCCAATTGCACTATTTACTGCAAGGACTGGCAATAGGGCATCTGTAACAGGCTGCCTTACACAGCAGCACATTATGAGTGTGTGTATAAACATTAGAAACAAGTGGCTTTGGCCTACAGCTGAACCCATGAACTATTCCTACACACATCTCACCTTTAATCCTATGACCCTATTATTTCTCCTCCTATTGAAATTTCACCAAACAGAACACGTTTGATTTCCCTGGCCCTCCAATCTTCTTAAAATGTTATTTTAAGAAATGTGGAAACAATTCAACCTCCATTTGATTTTGGCGCTCAAAATGACTACCACATTGCTCTGACAGTGTGTGTGTGTGCCCGAGTACATTTCCCCCTGGGATTCCACTGAGAGATTCCAGGGGTTGTGTGATCCAGTTCCTCTCATCATGGCAAATTGACCATGTGCGCTCTGACGGCCAGCTGAGTAATCTCCCTTCGTGTCAGGTTTAACACACCTCTCTGCAATCACAGAAAGAAAAATAACTTTCCGAAAAAAAAAAAAAGTCATAAATAACTTGGCAGAGGGGGACCCTCACTTTCTACTTGCCCTTTTAACCTGGTTGAGAAAACAGTCAATAATAAAGGATTCACATGAGTTTCACTGAAATTATATTGCTTTGATCATAGGAGAGCCAATATATGTCCCAAGGAGAGTAATACTAACCTCAAAAGTAGAAAATAGAAAGAAAAATATCAATAATAAGGGCTATAGGGAGAACTTAAGCTGTGTAAAAAGATTATTTTACAGTTGAATAATGTGACAAAAGAAAAAGTACGGAAACAATGCAAGGTGAAGCACAAATGTTACATCAAGATAAAATGAACAAAAAAAAGAAAAAACTGTAATTCTCATTCTTCATCACTGATGTAAACCTGAAGTGTATTGAAACCAGGAGAACAGTGATCATGATTCTTAGAGAATTACTCTTGGCTCTTGTGTTTCATCACACTGAGAATCCACTTTGCTCCAAAACATGTCCCCAGACTCCATCAGAAGTGATCTTTCAATCAGAAAAACCTGCCCATATCCCAAAGTGTAAAGGGTGAGACATAGGGTTGGGTTAGTATTCCAAAATGTGAAAGTCTGTGTACATTTACCCAACCACAAACCTGTGTAAGAACAATTTTCTGTGTGTGCAACAGAAGCGAAGAAGGGAGTAACAGAGAGCCCAGGAGAGAGAACGGGAGGAGTGAACGGGAGGGAGGGCAGCTGAAGGGTTTAGGGGAAAAATGTGGTCATCAATTGCTGGCAGCAGTTCTAGGGAGAAGATTATTGGACGGTAACCCAGCGGCAGATGTCTGATGAGTGTCTATTAACCTGCTTCCTACATCTCGTAGGCCATGTCGCTGATGAATTCAGACCAGGAGGCCTTGTCCCGCCCAATAGGAGGGGTCGGTAATCCCTCTCCAGGAAATAGCTGCCAGAGACTTCAAGCTCTGATTGGTTGTATCTGTGCTGCTCTGGCACATCTAACAGAACAGGGACACTATGGAGGAGATGTGAGTCAACCCCTGCTGCTTCCTGTTTATTGCTCCTCTATCAACATTGCTATTCCCTACTATATCCCTCTTTTTTTTCAATTTTTCTTCAATCCTGCCTCAGTGTTTTAAAATGTGTCCACCCTAACATTTCTATATGTCTTACAATTCACAGCATCACTTTTGAGCATACTGCTTTGCCCCAAACAAGCAGCGATATCTTGTCTTTGACCACACTAAATAACTGGGAGGATCATCTATTTACTTACAACAGGGGGTCTACCACAACCCAATGACAAACCTTGTTTTGACCTTGTTCAACTAATCCCCATTTCTGTACTCTGAATATGGCTTTTTTTCATTACTTGAGTTTGGCACGGATCCTTCTACTAGTTACCACTGGTTCAGATCCAACAAATTGCCTCACAGAATGGAGCATTGCCCACCTGGTCCCCATCACACAATCTTATGAGCTTTTAGGAGATAGCAGCTGAAAAAAGTTAAATGTATCTTTGGAACAAGCATACCATTATGACTGCTTTAAATACATTTAAACAAGCAGTTTTAAATTATTAAGTGCCGAAATATCAACTGGAGTGTATTGCCCTACCTGTTTTGGTTTATTAAGTTTTATGGAGATGATGTACAAAATCCCAAAGTTTAATATTACTTGTCATCACCTCACATTAAAGTCTGCCAACCTCCCAAATTAGTATTTCTTTTTCTGAGAATAAAACACAGCATGTCTGAAAGGAAACTATTTAAAGTAAATAATAATTTCCACCCAGACCTCTCAGCGTGCCAGGTTATTCCCCATTAAACCAGTTTTCAGTAGCGGCCCACTAAGCAAAGCCCAGGGCAACATGACTGGCTTCAGGCAGCGTGGAGTGCAGAAGGATGGAATATGGGGTGCGAGAGCTCAGGGTCTGTGCTCCACATCTGTTCCTATATTAAAGGCATATGGACTAGGCCAGGCCAACCCACTCATGAGCATGCACGGAGCCCCGTCCTGAGCCCAATCAGTCTTGATGGGGCTGATGTAATGGACCTACTTTGGCCTCCCTTGTCCTCTTCAGCACAGAGCAACCGCATTGCAAAGCTGCAGGGCAGGCTTGATAACAGACCAAGTTGCTGTCAACACCTGCCCCTCAAAATGTGGTGGGATAAGGAGACACATGCAGGGGGAGAGACAGGTTGGAGATAGGGATAGATGGTAGAAAATAAAAGAACTGGAGGGGGACTCTGAACAAGCACTACATGAATGATAAGGGCTGCCAAAACAATAAAAATAAAAAAAATAAAAAATGCAGAAATTAAGTTTAGAAGAATAGAATAAATCATTGATTCAGAGACAACACTCCAACATTTGATTCATAAAATAAATATAAACAGGTAAATAATAACACAAAATGGTTTTGATTTGCATCGTTTAAAGCATCTGTTATTTGCTTATGTAACATAATACTTCTCTATATTTCAATTGTATTATTACAATTTTAAGAGTAATATTACAATTTACATAACGTGTATGGCAAAATGCAAAAGCTATCTAGGCAATAGCTGCTACCAAATTCTTTCAACTTGTGTTCATCTAGCAAAATAAAGAGGTCTGACTGCGAGGAGACAAAGCACAGATTGTGTGTCTAACTGTGGTTGTAGAGTAATCAAGAAGAGGCTCATTCTACCCATGTCAGAAAATTAGGATCTTGTGGAACAACATGTCCCTTCCACATTTATCAGTGACACCACTGCGCCTGGACCCGCACAATTGTGTTTTCATCTGCTCTTACAAACGACCATTCATCTTGGTTGAGGTGTAATGGAGAAGAAGCAAAGGGAAGGAAACAGGATCATAGGATCTTACGCTTAGCTGGACAGGTATGGTGGTGAGGAAAGGGTGGCCTGGCTTGATGCCTGACTTGGATGACTGCGAGTCATCTCAGGGTGATGAGGCTTGTGTGCAGCTTGGGTTCTCAAAGGATAAGGTGTAGCCACTCTGTGGTGACCCAGGAGCTTGTCACAGGGGATGTAATGAGGTCAGATTACAGGCTTGTCCACAAACTGGCTGCAAAAGGTTGGCCCGTAATCCCACAGTCATTAAAGGAATGCTTTGTTAAAAGTGGATAGACGAGAGAAGAAGAAAAAAAGATGGAAAGAATGAAGAAGAGGGGGGAATATAAGAGGTGTGTGGGGGAACTCAATAACACTTGATTCGATATGAAAAGCCTCTTGTTGCCACCCAGGAGAAGCCAGGCTGGGAAGGATGTGAGGGAAGCCAGCCGAGAGACTCCTACAACCAGGAACAAGACATGCCTTGTTCCGGGTTTAAGGAGCAAACAGATTAAGATGAATTGATGCAAGCTTAGCGACTTTGGAGAATGGAGAAGGAGAAAAAAAAAAAAAACGCCTACAGATCAATAAAGCTTAGGAAGCAAGCAACCAAAGACAGAATCTCCACTCACATTCACAGGATAAAACTCAATGACAGAAACAGTCTCAGATCTCACGTATATCCCCTTTTTGTTTGGTTTGGATAAAACAAGGTTTAGATAAAAGAAATGGATAAAAAAGTGATTTAAACAAAAGTGTTTTTAACATTTAGATTTTTACAGTCTGCTCAAGATAAGAAAAATGTATTTGAAAGTGAGTAAAACGTGTTACGGAATTCCTAAGTAAGAACAGTAAAAAGAAAAAAAAAGATTTCACAATTACACCAGCTTTTATATGGTTATTTACTTTTCAGAATTTGCACTTCTATGGATTGAAAATCCAAGTGCCTGCACACACTGTGTGCACAAGAACACACGAGAGCTTTAAAGTAAACCATGTGCAAATCACACCAAAAGTCCTAATGCTAGCGTGCTAACATAGATCCAGTATCCCACAGTGCTGTGTGACAGATCAGCGCCTAAGCCGGCCTGGCGGGACCTGCGCCCTGATGTTTGCAGAGATCAGAGAGAATCATCTGGGTTAACATGGTAATTATACGACAAAGCCCCGCTATCTCAGGCTGGATCTGATACTGTTTTTTTTTTTTTTTTTCACTTCTCTGCTCAGAGATCTCAGGCCTCCAGTCAAGAGGAGCGACTGTCGTCTTCCACAGCTAATCTCTTAAAAGAAGTTCCGAGTTAATATAAAAGCATTTTGTGCATGCATGAGTTTAATTACATAAAATATGGACCTATCACCTATCTGTTTTTACATATGGCAAAAAATTTAAATAGAATGTACAATTAAAAAAAGATGCATCTGCCTTACAAAACAAGTTTTATTTGTGTATAGAGCAATTTTATAAAAGTACACTTGACCTCTGACTCAATTAAAAATTGCTATTAATTTAATGTTTTGCTGAACCTCATTCTCTTTCACTACAGAAATTCCATAACTGTTTAGACTAAGCAAATGTACAATGAAGTGTAACAACATCCCTGAAATAATCAGTTTTGGAGCACCAAAAATAAATTGATGGTGGGGGTGTGCCACTATGACTGTTATTTCCCAGTTTGTCTGTTTGTGTTGTTTTTTTTTTTTTTTTCTGTATTTATTGTAATGTGCATTGGCTCTGTGACCGCAGGTGTGCCCTTTCACCCCAAAGTCATTAGCCTTTGCAGAATGGGTCTCCAAACTGCACTATGCGGGCGCAAAACACGTGCAGACAAAAAAGAGAGACAGAGAGCAACAGAGAGAGCAGGAAGAGGTGGACGGCTCCAGGGCCAATTACAGCCCCAAGAAAACAAAGGGCTATATTTCAATGATTCCTCCAGCTGTGCTGTTTATGAGCTGTGTGCTTAGTCTCTATGACCTTCACCTCCACACTTGCCCTCTCTGAGGAAAAACAAGCTGAAATTGCCTGATGTTCAATCTCTCATTTCCACTTGTTTTTTCCTATATTTCCACATTTTTATTTGGTAGATTGCTGAAAATTTATTTGCTTTAGGGCTCTGGTAATTTGTGTTACTTATTTATATCTATATATGAAGGCAAAGCACTTTTAGTGCTACCACAACGGTGTGTCCTGTTTGAAATAGCCTTAAATGTAAAAGTAAGAAAAAATATGGGCTAATCTAATACTTAATAGCAAGGTGCATGCCATATGTAACCTTTATAACTTTGCTTGTCAGTCAGACCTCCACCAGCAGCACACATGCACATACGTGCATGGCCATTACAGAGCTCATAAGCAGGGTCTGGGTATCAGTCACTGTGGCCCTTTGACAGGTCTAACCTTCCCAAGCGGCAGGATACACCATCTTCACTGCACTGCTATTGACCAAAGCAATAAGCCATTCTATATGGTGTATTAAAGTAATTTTCCACATGCTACCTCAGCACGATCCATTGTTCATGCAAGCTCTTGCTGACCATGAAGAGAGGTGGAGGGGAGGGGGGTGACTTCCTGTGCTGCCACAATGAACAACAATACATAAAAATTATGTTTCTTTTTACATTTGATTTAATTAACACATAAATTATATTGCTTATGCTTTAAGAAAAACTATTTATATCACAGTTACTGTCGTTAGGGACAGAGTATCCAGCAAAACTTTTGAGGCCTACATCCTTAAAACCCAGAAGGCATGTTTCATCTTAAAGTTCTAAACACCATCTCCTATTTTAAAATCTTTCAAATTTGTTGGTTTTAAAAAGAAGTGTGTGTTTTTGTTGGCAAGCAATGGCTGTGTAATATGCTGGGGCCATCTGTGTAGTCCGGCGGCTGCCCTCCCCTGTTCCTCGTGTCAGAGGTGGTGTTGGAATCACTGTGTACCTCACCATGGCCTCTGCTGAAATCAGCTCCAGTCCGGGACCATGTGACAAATGATTCCAATCTAGGCTGAGCGCCCTTGACTTGACCCTGACCGCTGTAGACAATAAGGGCAAGCTCAGTCACTGGAAAAGATGTTCTGCGCTAATAAACCCAAGTGCAGACCAGGGGTAGCAGTGAGCGGCGGCACGACTCGGCGTGGGGAATTGCTGTGGGTTCAGAGAGAGAGAGAGACACGGAGGGAGGGAGAGTTCAGGTTCTGACCTCTCAGGTGCAGGTTGATAATGAGTCTCCCTGTTTGCTCTGTGAAAATGACCTCAGAGAGATGAAAGGAGCCAGAGCACAACAAAGAGCCCCATTCTTTGCTCTTCTGAAATGGGATCATTCCTGAGGATTGGCTTATGAATGCACTTTCTATTTCATTGCTTTTAAAGGGCACTTAAGCCCAAATACAAACATGTAAAAGTAGTTGGGCTAGATGCTGCCACACAGCCACTGAAACCATGCACACCACCTCCCAGACCCCACACAGACACACAAAACAGCCAAACCTAAATAAAAGCAGAAGCTTACTTTAACACGTACATATACG
>JARVJO010000394.1:14391056-14457217 GCA_031762555.1 Cynodonichthys magdalenae | reverse complement strand
GATCCAAATCCTGCTTGTGCCTCTCCTTGTCTCCCTAATAAACCCTAAAGATGAGTGTGTTCTTGCCAAGCGTGGTGCCGTAAACATGCCACTCCAGAAAGGTTCTGGGCATCCTGCTAGTTATGCTAATGAACTCCCCCCACCCTCTTCTGTTTTTCACTTTCTCTTATCCCGCTGGCACAGCCTTCAATCTTCCACAGTACACTGCTCAATTGTCATCCCCTGCCCCTGTTCTGCTGGCATCAGACAAGATAATACACAGCAAAACGAAGATCCAAGAACCCTTGTAAAAAAATATGGCAAGAGAATAATATGGTTATCATTTCTTTGAACTGAAAACCAGGCCATTGTTATTCATTTTTGTGGCCCAATTTGTAGCAAAATATGGTACAAAATACGATCATCTCAACAATGCACATGCATGGATGACTAATTATAAAGGACCACATTCCCAAAGGTAAGCAAAAGGGAAGGAGAAAGGGGGGAAATCGTAACATAGTTAAACTGAACCTAACTTGTGTCTGATGAGCTTTGAGTAAGTTGAGTTGTTCACAGTCAGAAAGTAGAGGCTTCATGTAGCAAAAAAAAAAGAGGCAAACTGTATCAGCAGGTTCTTTGTCATGGGGACTTTAAGGACCTTAGTGGAACTTAGAACTGAGAGGTGTAAATGCTGGGCACAACAAGAACCACTGAAGTCTGCTGAACACTGCTGAGAGTCAGTCTGGAAACCGGGATTATATCCTCTATCCTTTGGCTCTAAAATACAAAACCCACTTGCAACTGCAGCCAAAAGTTTTGTTTGTTTGAATCCATGTGTGAGTAGGTGGGTGAGAAGGCACATTTGTTCATCTCAACAATTGTGTGTGAGCGTGTTTCTTCGTGCATCTTCAAGGTCCTACGTGCATGTTGCTTTTTCAGAGTTGTTCAGTAAGCCAGGCCTCTGACATGTGGATTTGTGGCTTGACTGCAGAGGAGTTTATCACAGATAATTACGTAAGAATGTGCTGGAAAGGGAACAAACCACGGAGGGTATAGGCTGGCAGATGCTGAGCTTCGGCCTACACAGTGCCCTGTGCGCCCTGCACTCCAGACTCACACACTTCAGCCCCCACCAGTCCTCTATGAGCTTGAAAGGGCAGCAGAAAAAAACATAATAATAAAACACTGAAACAAAGAAGAACCAAAATTAGTTTTTCTCACCCTGCAGCCCCCTTACCTCTCTTTTATCTGGCATCGTTTTCACACAGCACCAGGTTTAGTGCATGCACAAGTGTGACTGATTCAAATGTATTGTTTCAAATGAGTTGCACAGCTTTTAAAAACAGACCAGCAGCTTCACAGTAAACACATGTGGATATAATAAATAACGATATAAATAAATATTATGATATATGTAACAAATTGTGACATTATTAAGTTTTAAATTCATTTTTTTCCCAAAAGTAATGTTAAGTAAACATGTAACATTTTGAAAAAAAAAACTGATTAAAATTTTGTGCATTTTACGTAATCTTTTTTTCACAAGTGTCATTGAATTTAATTACAAAAAACACAATTAATAATAAAAAAACATTGATGTGTCTGATAACTTGCTAAAATTCTCTTCTGTAGCAACCAGAATTAGCTGCCAGTTGTCCAACAGATAAAAAAGAGGTACAACACTCCCTTAGACAAATAAATACACCAAAAGTTTTTGTCAACATACCATTGCACTTTTCCTTATTTTAAGGATGTACAGAACTTACAAAAGTAGCTGTGACTTGATTTATTCTATATTATGAGGAGAGCTACAAGTGAGGGGGAAATTGAGTCTCCTTTTGCCAAGATTCCACTTTTCCACTCCAGTGTTTGATGGATATGACTCCTGATCACTACACAGCAGCCCTTGAATCAAATGAGTGACCCCAAGGTGAACATGGCACTGTACAGCCTCATTGCAAGCTCATTCAGCCATTCATCCACTGTAGACATCATTGCATCCATATTTTACAGGTGTCCAAAGAAATATCACTATGCTTTACAAAAGGTGTGTGTGCAAGTGTGTGCTTGTTAATGCAAGTGACTTGGAAATTGTAAGATGCAGAATGTGGGTGATGACCAGTATTTTTATCACGTTTTTTTTTTTTTTACACTGAACAGTTTTTTTTAGTTACGTTTTTAACAAAAAAAAACAAGTTGCGTTCTGCATCACCTTGAGACTGACTTCCAGGAGCACAATATTTAAAGTGCCAGTTATTTTTTATTTATTTATTTATTTCTTCTAAAGCACAGTCTTCACATTTTACGTGATATGCTGATGCATTCAGTGTGAATGTTCGCTGATGAAAAGAAGGAAAGGGAATGTCTTTAGAAGATGGTGCCTCTGCAATGTTAGTGGGGGAGGGGAGGGGGGGGGGGGTCATATCTATGTGTTGGTGTAGTGAATTGAAAATCAAGGTTTATAAGGGCGCCGGCAGAAGACTCTCCTCTGCCCTTTCAAGATAATGAAAAAATTCGAGCCGGAATTAAAATCTGACCACTGCAAAAACTCAAAGTGCACCAAGGTAGGAAGATGAATAACCTTGTCCAACCGCCAGCTGAATTCTGGGTATCAATGCCTTTTCAATTCACTTACTTTTTGTAATCATCAAGGTCAAAAGGCAATTTCTGTAACCACAGAAATAAATAAAACAGGTTGGGAGCGAATTAAATCGAAAGGGGAACAAAGTCATGCCTCTAGCTAGAAAAAAAACACACAAAACAACAAAAAAAAAAAAAACAAGAGTAGAAAATCTCACATGAAAGCTAATTTTAGATAACATCAAGCTTTGCTATTTGACTAATTGGAATACACTTTACTCCTTGTACAAAAGTGCCTGTAGCACTTTAAACATTTTGTGCTAAAGATTTTTTTTTTGTCATTTAAAGCATTATTTTCCAGTCCATGACTGTGTCCAAAATATGCTGATAGTGAATACGGTGGGTTAATCCAATTGTTTACAATTATTGCATTACATTAACAGTGCACTGATAGCAGCAGTTTTATTTTTTCATGTCATGATTTCATTTTGACTAATAAAAGCCTAAATCTAACCCCTTTGAGCCATGCAAAAGGTTGCAAAAAGACAGACACAAATTCACTGTCTGGTAAACAAAATCAAATAATGATAAACTTTACTTTTTTGCAATTTTTTTTTTATTTTAATGCATAGTGACACACATAACTAACAATCTGACTTGTTTATTTGCACCAGATGTCCAATGATTCAGGTCAACAAGAGAACATTGCACCTGGTATGTACATAGGTAGTTGGAGTTATGTGTCCAAATCACTTTATTTTATTTTTTTGAAGCTCAACACTCAAAACAGACCTTGCTCTCTCATACCTTGCCTTGGCTCGGGAAGGAGTCAGAGTTACATTGTGTTCAGGAACACAGCAAAATTAATTACAAACCTAATCAATGAGTTAAAGTGATCTGTATACAGATGACTTTGACACCTTCTAAATAGTTTGACACTAATCAGCTCTGTGGTCTTTCACTTTAAAACATGCAGCATTTGCAGAAAAATAAAATAAAAATCTGCAAAGTTAGTAACAACTGGGTTTTTTGAAAAGAAGTTGTTGGGGTTGAGCAGTTAATTCCTCAAGGTGACGTCCAACCCCATCTACCAGGCTCCTACCTCACGGCCAGAAGGGGTCTCATTTGTCTCGCTCCTTTGTTGGGAAAAAAAAAAACAGTTCTACCTGCTTCTTGCACATTGCAAGGAAAAAATATATATATACATTGTTCCATAGAGATGACATCAACCTGCTCCTAGTGTCCATGAATCTACTCTCTTGTCACGTCACAGAATATCAAGTCCATTTCGACAACCCATACCAGCACAGTGGATGTACTTTTGTTGAAGAAAGGGGAACGGTTTCTTGAAAAAGAGAAAAAAAAAAATAGTTTATTACTGTTTACAAGGCTGTTCCGGGTGCAAAGCAAGTACACACAAGAAAGAGTAATGATACGTTTTAGGTCAATATTTTACACAATGATACATTTTGGGAGGTGCACCTCTACGAGGACTGGGTGAAACAATAGGTGTCATAACTGTCCCGTGCAGCTTATTCATCACCCCTCGTCCTGTAATCTATCTCCCTCTCCCTCGCAAACATCGTTTACAAACCTGCGTTAAACGAGAAACCATCTTTCACTGTGGCACAAAAGGTTGGCTCCAGGATGGTGATGTCTCCCTCGCAGACGCTGCAAGGTGTAGCAAAGCAAAACACCTTCCTCAAGATGTGTTTTGAATAAATGACAGGAAGATAAACCTGGGAAAATGTTATAGAGAGCTGCTTATATTGAGTCTGTGCAACAGGAATTTAAGACATTAATTTTTATTTTTATTTTTTTTATTCTGTGCATGATTCAGTTGTGGATGAAGCCCAATAATCACATATTAAGTACCTCATTATTAAGGTTTAATTAAAAACCACAAAGCTGCAAGCTGATGGTATATAATACCATTGTATGACTTTGGCAGGATTTTTTTAGACATGACAATTGAAACATATGGTGTGATGCAAACAATTGGGAACCAATTGAAAGGTGTGTTGTGAAGTCATCCGGTGGTGCTCAACTAAAATTATTACAGAGCTGACAGCCAGGAGAACTTGACACTATTCTTGTTATTCCCCATTGTACAGTCATACTGCAGCAATTATTCAAAATCTTTGATTATCCTCAGAGAAGCAATACAATCATGGCTGAAAATCAATTTCAGGGACATCAGGAATTTATTTATTTTTTTAAAGCTAGCACCATGCCAATAGGGCCAAGGGCTTGTACTTGAGAAGAGACGCTTTTTTTTGTTTTTTTCTCATCATCGTTTCGCTTTTCCTCTTGCAGTGGGTAATCAGCCAACAACACCAGAGAGCTCGCCGCGAGTCAGCGCCAGATCCTCATCCTGTTCAGAGCTGCTAGTGATGTGGAGCCAGGTAGCATCCAATTAGTGCTTCGTGCAACTTAATGCAAAGCGCTGGCTCTCAGCTCGCCGAATCCAACTAGTTGTCATAGAATTTCCACGCTTCTTCCGTCAAATTCATGAACATTTGCTGATTTGCTTTGCCTTCTTGAGGCACTAGGAACTTAAAATAAGACATTTCCATCAATGCTGCATCGTATATGGCCATTTTCTGCTAAAACAGATTGGTCTGATTACTGATGAGACGGCGGGCATGTCAGTGAAAGCTGCTTGATGCTTATCGACAACTGTGTTGCCTTAGAACCACATTTACTCCTTTACACACAGAGCAATTTGTTATGGCACAAGTTCTAAAGGTTCTTAATAGATTTAAATCCAACAATAAAAAAAAGAAATGTATAATTTAGGGACATGTATTGTTTTTGCTAAGCAAAGGTGCATGTAAAATTCCATCTTTTCATTTAATCAATGTATCTCTTCAGTCTTGATTTGTCCAGATGTTGGACTTCTGCCACAGATGAGAGCAGATTAAATCGGATCCCAAGCCATGTTTTCTTCTCCTTACAAGACTGATCTGCTCGATGAATCATTCAATGATATGCCTGAGATATTACAAAGAAGAGCATTGATGATATTTATCCACATGTCATGTATTTCAGCACCTTCTCTTGTTTTTTTCTCCATGAGACTATAAACAGCTGTGATAAGCACCTTCACCAGCTGTTGTCTCAAGCAGCAATCAGACAACTGTGTTTTGCTAGTGTCATAAAACGTCTTTGAAGAAACTTTTGCCCTCACTTTTCTTCTCTGTCAGGCTTTTATGGGCTCACTGCCCATTTATTTGTAACTGTATTAGCAGACCCTCTGCAGCCAAACAGTGGAAAATCCATTGCTGATGTCCTCTATTTCCACTGCCTCAGTTTCAGTCACCCACATGCATATGGAAGATGAATACAGGTTACCATCTGAAGTTATGCCAAATACAACAAGAGAGCAGCTTTTCAACCATGAAATCGTCTTTGCAGGGGGAGTGTGGACAATTTTGGATGAGCTAGAAGCACTTTTATCTTTGCAAAATTTCCTGACCTTTGTTTTATATTTCTGGCCATAAAGATCAGGTAAAATGCTATCATAACAGGAAAATGGTGGTCTATTATCTCCCATAATTCCTCTCTGGATATCTATCATCATTCTTCCAGTATTTGGGCTACTCATCACAGGACACCCACATAGTCCTGAGATCTTTAGTGTTCTTTTTTATTGCCTTGTCTTGGTTATCTGTCCTTTGACTACTTAGCTCAGCAGCCTTGTACACAGACACACACATGGACAAAACACTCACCCGTCTGCAATTAACCCTGAGAACTAATAAGTTGTTTCCACCAAGGCTCCACTTGGGTTTGTCAGTATCTTATAGCCAGCTAAGTCTCACAATAATTGGTATTTAATGCTCTCACTCAACCTCAGAGGTCAAAAGGGAGTTTATCTTAGTGTGTGTGTGCGTGTGTGTGTGTAGATGTGTAGGTAGGTAGGGGTGTGTGTCTCTGTGTGTGTTTTTGAGGGGAGATATCATAAATGGGATTTTCATCTTAAAATATTTATTCAATTCACTGTGAATGCTACTGATAACAAAAAGTGGATGATGCTGATATTTTTTTGCACAAACCATTATTATAACTTTAACTTAATATAATATATGATAAAGTGTCAAAATGTAAGCAGTACAACATAATGAACTTTTTTTTTCACTGTTGCTGAAAATTTTTAAAAAATGCTTGTGTGTGAATTAGTGTTCATTGATCAAAAATATAAACATTGTCATAAAAAATGTCTGGGTTGTGTTTATTTATTTATTTTTTTCTTCTTCTTTTGCAACTGCTTCCATTTCTGTTGAATAGGTGTGTGCTGGAATAATTCAATTTTATGTTCAAAATAAAACAGCAATAGAGAAGACAGAATATTAGTCAACTCTCTGAAGGTAACCCTCAGAGAAATATCTGTTCTCCGCAGTGAGACCATGTGTGATGATCTGCTGTGGTAATCTGGTGGTTTCAGAGTCATGCCCTTTACTGTCCCTCTGTTATTTACCCACCAGACATACACAGTTTGATAAATGTTTCGTCTGACCTTCTAAATTTGTTTTCCTTTCTCTTAACTGTGATTTTATTTCCCATGGACAGACCAGACAGTGGCTGAGTGTGTATTTCTATGTGTGTTTGGGTGACTGTGTTTGTTATTTATCTGTTTGGAAACAGAAAACAAAATCCATAAGCATACATATAAAATATATATTTTTTATTAGCAATTATCTGATGTTTTAAAAAATACACAGAGAGAAAAGGAATTTGAACAACTACCGGTAACAGTATTCTATCATCCACTGACCATCCGTCTAATGTGTGTCTCCTTCAATCTAGAAAGGGTTAAAGTCGCCACAGGCCAGAGCAGAGTCAACACTGGCCACGGCTTGGCTGGCCGACTCAGCCAGATCGATATCTGCAAATAATAAATTAGCTCCCCAGAGGGGTCGCACTAAACCTTCAGCAACACTGCCTTGAAAAAGTCCACAATTGGTGTGTGTGAGACTCAATAAGCCAGGTGAATGACTGTGCAGGGGCACATCTTTAGCACTCCATAATAGAAAATTAATGGTGCTCAAATCTGTGCTGAGGGCACCCTGAGGGTTACCTAATAGGCCTTGTTAGAACTGTCAGCTCTCTCAGAGTCACCTAAAATATTGCATGCAAACACAGGGAGACGAAAAAGGATAAAGGAATGGAGGAGTGTTTGTGACTTCTGTATGGCATCAGATCAGCTCGCAGTCAGGGTGGGTCACGGTAAAGAACTTAAAACTAACAACAGACAGCAGGAAGTAAGCTTTGGAAAATTAAAATGATGGTATTCATATTATGGAGGAATAATCCTAAATTTGAATGTGTACAGAAACTAAGGACAAAATCATTAGAAAATCACTGTCAGTAATCTCAAAGCAATTTCATGAAACAGAATGTCATACTTTGTATGCAGATATTTTTCCTTCATTGGTTTACGCAGCTATTTTTTTAAAACCAGGTTAAAATCAAAAGGCTAGAGATGCAGGCCAATGAAAATGGTTTTGGATTTTTAAAATGGGAAGTTGAAGCCAAAGAAACAAAAGACACTCCTGCACACTGGCAAGACTTGCAGAAAGCTGTTGTCACGTTTTGGGTACAAGACTTTCATAAGGCAAACAAAAAACTAACATCATTCCTTAATTGTCTTAACCTAGTTAGTCCTATCATACCCACGTGTCTGTTTAGTACCTAACAACAACACTTCTTCCCCTTTCAAACAGATTGATCAAAAATAAATAAATTATACAGTTGAAGCACATCTGTGTTTATTTTAGTGCACTAAACACTACTGCTATTTTTTTTACTGGTTTTCACATTTCTTTTGTCAAATATCCAATTGTAGAAATCGAATTTTGTTAGTTGTGCAACTTTAAAAGAGGAAAAAAAATACATCATGCAAAAATGTGAAAATATTTTTGTCAAGATTGTTGATCTAAAATACCTGTTAAATTATAAGTAAAATTAAAGAAGAAAAGGTACTTTGACAAAGTATTAAATGTACACCCAATTAGTCCATTTCAGGTACTTGTCTACTTTATTCAGTGTAGTACCAAACGTGTTTCTCATTGAAAATGTATTTACTGTGTGTATCAGAAATATCCAACTGTGATGTGTTTGCAATATTCAAGTCTAAACGTGTCCAATCTACAAGGAAGCAGATGCAAACGCTCAACATATTATTAATGACTCTTTAAAGCACATTTGATCACTGGAACCTACTTTCGAGCTTCATAAACAAACATTATGTTGCTCTTAAGGCACATAGCATCACACGCACTTCGGTCTGTCACCTGGCACGCTTTATGACAACTTAACAAGCTGATTATAAATTAAAAGAAAAAATAAAACAATAAATATTAGCAAGGGCACATTTGGTTGAGCAAATGCACATTTCTGCACACATAGACAACACAAACCCTGATTATCCAGTTATTGTGCACAGACTGTCAGCCTTTGCTCTCGCTGCCATTATGCAGAAAGATCAGGGTGAACCAAATGAGTAGGGAGGGGTTAACCTCCACACCTCTCCTCCTATCACCCTCATGTCTGCACTTCAATAAACTGTGTGCTGCACTTCCTCTGAACTTACCCACATGCAGTCTCGATGCTGTCCTCCAGCCCAGACGAAGTTCATCCTTATCCACAGGCCACTTGACACGTCTTAAGGATGATGGAAGATTTTGAAACATAGTGTTATAAGAAGAACCAAAATATTTAAAAAAAAGTAGTTCCCAATGAGGTGAGGAAAAGTCAGTATTTCTAAGTTTGCTGAGTTAAGTTGGTATACTCCCCCTATCTGGCAAAAATCCCCAAACCAGGCACAGTCAGAGTCAGTCCTCTCAGTGAAGATGAAGAAAGAACAACGCTAACAACAAAGGTAACAAGAAAGAAACAGCAAACTCCTTTATGGTGCTGAGCTGTGTAGATCTGATGTTTTAAAATCCCAGTGTGGATGTCTATCTGTCTGTATGTGTTCATGCCAGTGCCACAAAAAAAAAAATTGAAACAGCCTATGAGAAGAAAAGAAAGCCTGGTTCCTCATCATGCGCTTGTTAGCTTGTCCAATCTATGGCAATCAGCACAGTCCCAGGGGTTGAAAGACACGAGAAGCTGGGGAAAGGAAAGCCGAGGCTGAGGAAAAGATCAATACTGCACTGTGAAACAAGAAGTGTGGGCTATTTACTCTCCATTGATCTGATGATGCTGAAGAAACACCTCACTATGCTATTAAATTGAGGGTATAAGTCTACTTTGGAGGATTTTATTTTCCTTCCTGTTTCTCTGTCTTTTTTCACCCCAGGGGTCAAGATTAAGTTAAAAACATCCACAAATTACAAAAATAGATTGCCTCAGATGGAAAAAGTAATTAATCTGCATTAAAACACCAAGGGAACAAACACCAATGACCTGTCTTAAGTTCAACTAAATGCAACAAGAGACTTGTGGTAGTATATGATGGACTACTAAAAGACAAATAAAACAAATCAAATCTAAATCAACTATGATTTAGAGCCCAAAAATGCTCCACAGAATTTACTTTAAGCCTAAACCTGTACTATTCACATTGGAAACGCATTTAGGTATAATTTTTAGTCAAGAAGAACATATGATTCATCATTGTCTGAACTGTGCAACTCAGACTCAGTTCAAATTAGAATAAAACAAAACTAATCTCCTTCAGATTTGCTATTTATTTATTTAGTCTCTTTTTTTTAATCATAAAGTTCTTTAAATCAATTCTAAACAAACATGAAAAACATGTTAAGGAAAAATACAAGAAAATGTTGGAGCAAGATGTTCTGACAATGTTCTAATTTAACAAAAAAATAAATAAATAAAAGAAAAAAAGAAAAGAAAACTGCTATGATTGGCAAGGGAGCTATTTAAAGTCATTTTAGATATTTACATTTCTCACGCAACCAAACTAAGCTGTAGGAGCTTTTTAAATGGACACAAGTTTACATAAATGTTTGAAAAGAATAGTCCATAATTCTTTAAAGGAAATCAATTATAGAATAAATTATTTGTTCAGTATTCAAAAATGAGAGCACATTCTTTAACTGCATGCACTCTAGAACAATTAGTTACATTTTTTAAAGAATAAATCACCAGACAGCACATCATGATACTACTATAACATCTTTGACTGCATATGTTGTTTACCCTTGAGTCACAGACTGTAGGTATAGTAAAAATGTGCTAAATTCTAATAGTAAATACATGACAGAAAAATTAAAAATGGGAGAAAGAAAGAAAAAAACCTAAACATGACAAACCATCTTCTGTATGATTGCTTCTAAATATGTTTTATTTTATGACAAATTACACATTAAGATAAATTTTTACTGTTTGATTATAAATAAAACAAAATATTTCCACCTATTATCTGTATTTTCTCTTGTGATACTATCGGGGACACTGTATCATAAAAGGCTGATATTGTGACTTAAAAGAAATCCATTCACAACAAGTTTGTATGCAGAAAATAAAGTGCAAACAAAAATATTATCAACAAATAACTAAATAAAAATGTTAAGCTAATTTATTAAAGAAACAGATTAGGCCACAACCCAACTGGAATATTAATGTATTTGTGTATGCATTTCAAACTTGTAAACTTTCACAACACTGAGTTTAACAAACTTTAGCTCAGCTAGTAAACTACTGTATTTCAATTGAGCTGATCCAACAAGGGTGTAGAAAGTATTTTTGAGTGCAGAAGGCTGGAAAACATGATCAAGGTTTACAAGCTGCACCCAGTGCAGAGGTGCACTTGCACTAGTTTGGTATGAAACTCTTTTTTCCTCTTCACGTCTTTCTTTGCCTTTCTTCCACTCCTCAGAGAAGAAGCCTTATTGACTGTGTGGCTGTATTACAACAAGCAGTCTCTAATGACTCCCTGAAGACCTCTCTATCCCTCCTGCCCGCCCTCTGTCTCTCCCTCTCTCTGTCTCACTCCGTGTGTCTCTCCGTCTCTGCCGGCTCTTCGGGCTCCAGTTCAGCAGCTAATTAACCCTCTCTAATAGCGTAGATTACATTAGCTTTGAGCGGCTCGCACCCTCCACCGGACTCACACTGCCACACAATGAACCCAGCCTTGCTTTACAAATCTCTCCCCCTTCACAAGAGCACAATTATGAATTCAAACAACTTCTTATCCACACTCACTCATCCAGGGACAGAAGCCCTCCTCTGCAACCGCCCCATTCCTCCCCTTCCACCCCGTCTCCCAGGCCTTTTTACAGAAAGTAATGAGAACTGAAAAGAGGAGACCACACAACAAGATGGGCATGAAGGGTGGTGGGCTGCTGAAGAGTGGGGAGGGGGGGGATAAGGAGCTCCTATTGGGTAAATCAGAGGTCACTATAGGTGTTTCATTGGGTGAGCCTACAAAAGCCCTGCGATAACCCTTCATTTTAACGTTCCCATTCAAAGTAAAATGGAATCTTAATTACCATGAACAGACAGGACAAGAAGGGGAATACCACGACCAAATGGAGCTTTATACCTTAAGTGGTGAAAGAGAGGGAATTAAACACCAAGAAAGAAAGACTTAAGCCAATGGAAGCTGTTTTCTACACGCTGACAAAATGGCTAGAAAATTAAAAATCTTAATGAGGGCTTAGGAAAGACCTACCATGCCTAAATTCCTATTAGTGGGCTATAATTTCACTATGCGATATTCAGTATCCTGGTTAAAGTAAGTAACATGGACTGTTTAGTCATCTTTAAACAGTTAAACTAAACTGCACACCAGTAAAAATTTCAACTACATTTAATGTTAAAACCAGTGCTGCAAACAAATAAAAGATAGAAGAGCATTCATTTAATTTTTTCTTCTTTTGGTGCTGTGCTTAGTGGTGTTTTTGGATAACGAGTTAAGGTAAAGGAGTTCCAAAAAAAGGTATATAAGAGAAACAGTACAGGGAAAAAAGGGATGTAATCTATTCTGTTCAACTATAAATTGGTACAATTGTAGTAAAAGGACATTCTCATGTTTCTTTGTCCGAGCAAGTAATTTTCCTTCTGTCCCTTTTCTGTTAAGCTTGCCATAGCAGCATTTTCTACGACATAGAGCACTCTTCTTTCTATTTCAATAGGACAGCTCATTTGCTAGACTCCCAGCTTAAACTGCTGACTGGATTTTTCAAGGCTGTGTACTTCGCAAGTATGTGTGTGTGTGTGTGTGTGTGTAGAAGCCTGAGTGTGCAGAAGCTTGTGCTAAAAATGGAAGAAAAGACAGAACTTTATAAAAGAAGGGTAGGGAAATGGAAGGAAAGATTGAGAGAGAGAGAGAGAGAGAGAGAGAGAGAGAGAGAGAGAGAGAGAGAGAAAGAGAGAACACACTGTATCATTAAAGTACTCAGAGATCATTAGATATATAAGGGCTCTGCTATGCAAGGTCAGGGCTGCTGTACTTTTTTTTTTTTTAGGTCGGCAGAGGAGCAGTAAAACCAGTCTAATCAGCCGCTTCTCATTCCCCTCTTCTCCCTTCTCCCTTCCTCTTCCAGGGACGAGTTAGTGTGGATTACAGCCCAGTTTATTCATGCTCCTGTATGTATTTACTAACATCATCAAGGCTTATGAGCCAAGGACACGGAAACCACATAAAAGGCATTAAAAGCCTGTGTGTGAGACACTGGCCTGGTTGCCAGGTGAAGATTTTTGCTCCAAGTTTCACTACAAGGCTACTTTAACAGAAGCAACAAACTACCTGACTATCAAGTAGTTTTATTAGACTGTCATTTAAAATCCTGTTTAGTACCTGAATCTGCCTAAACCTGTGTGTGTGCAGGTTAGTGTGTGCAAGTTCTAAACATGTGTGTAAAAATACAATTATTCTGCTGTTGTGGCAAGGATGTTGATGTTTTATTTAAAAATAAATGTGTTTCATGTGATTTGTAAAAAACTATTATGAATTTTGTGTCCCACCAACTTTTGCTCTGTTCTGCAGCTTGTTTGATGATATACAGACCGACCAATGGGATCGCAAAATTTTAGGTTGACGAGTCACCTCATGGGCAGCACTTGGTTACTGACTCACTTGCTATGGTTTATTTTCTATCCTGGTTTCTTCTAGCTAATGAAATAATTGGATCTACCTGTTTATTTATTTGTCTGCATCGGGGTCTCAATATCACCATCCACTACCTAATCCTTGTTGCTCAGAAAATTCCTAGTTAGTTTGTTTGATGCCTTTTTCCTTTTCAGTGTATGACTGAGTAGGCAATACACAGTCCCTATTAAAACATATTTACTCCCTTGAATGTTTTGTACATTATTGGTAATATAAATCAATCATGGTCAAAATAAACAGGCCTTATTAAATCTCGACTAGAGTTTTTCAAGCGGCATGCGGAAGACTCCACTGTCAAGTGCTCCTCAGCAGTCGGCCCTGGAAGGCTTGTAAAGATAGAGGGTAAAATGAATACCTCAAAATATATGGAAGTCTTGGAGGACAATCTCATGCTGCCTGCAAAGTAACTGTGTTCTACAGTCTCTCCCTCCTCACTTGCTGAAGCTTGTAACTACTTAAAACGATTGCATGTACCTTGATGACCTCTCTTAGCATGGTCACTCAGTTTGTGAGGATGACCTGCTCTTGGGAAATTTACACATGTTCCATATTCCTTCTATGTCGTTTTGTTTAGGGCCTTGGAAATCATTAGTATCCATTCCCCTGACTCGTACTTCTTAAATAATGTTTCGTTTTTTAGCTTAATTAAAGGTGAAATATTATGCAAACAATGATTTGACATTATATATACATATATATATGTCTGATTATTAAATTTGAAAAAATTTCATTCACTTTATATTTAAAGAGAGTTTATTTATTTGTATATTAGTAAAAAATGCCTATGTATTGACCATGACTTATTTAAAACTGTAATAAAGAGATAAAATATTCAAGGGGATTAATACTTTTTTATAGACACTGTAGCTACCTAGATTCCATGGCAAGATATTTTAGCAATATCTGCCTACCATTTTTGTAAAAATTCTGAAAAAAAACTCAACATTAAACTAAATGCAGAGCTTCAGTTCTACCTATAGTTTTCTCAAAAAAGAAAACAAAACACTATTTACCTCTTTATGTAGATGATTAGGCATGACTGAAAATCTACACAACAAACTGCAAATGACAATAAAATGTGTAGTCTGTCAGACGAAATCTACTAAATATCAGAATCACTGTTTGAAACTGATTCATTTATTCATACATTTATTGTCTACGAAAACAGGGTAACCAGGAAAATATACAAAAATCAAATCATCAAGTGACAGTGGCATAAAGATATACTGTCACTATCTCTGGTAGGGCAATACTGTTGATAAGGTGTAGTCTTCATCAAGATGTTAAAAGGATAGCTTTTAAAACTGACCTTTGGTTTTGTTGTGCTGTATGTCCTGGTTGGACTCTAACACTACACTTTGGACTCACCCCCATACTCAATCACACAAGATGTAGCTTACCAAATGCTATTTAAAAAAATGTGTATATAAATACAAAAAAAAAGGTAGAGAAAATGTACTTTTCATCTCTATACAGTTTCTAATAACAATATTGTAGAGGAGACCTAACAGTCACCTACCTGGATTGAGGTTAGAACACCAAGGAGAAAAGCAAAAGCCAAAAGTGAGGGTAAGGAAATGTGTTTAAAAGAATGCCTCTGTAGCTCTTGACCATCTCATTAGGCTAATGTTTTTTATAAGGCACTTGAAATGCCAAGGCATCGGTGGATTTAGTGTAAACTTAAATTCCATTACCTGGCAGGCATTAATTGCTCACTGAGCCAAGAGATCTTCCCCCTGGGGCCTCTATGTTTCCTCTCTGTCATCTGGCTAACTATTCTGTCTAGACTAACTTAGAGCTCCATAATCCACCATGGGGATCAATAAACTGCACATAATTCAGCTCCAATAATGAGCTTTCACTTCAACACAAGCACCAGCCCACTTCCCAAGGAACCGACAGGGGCGTAAAATGATAATGTAATTATTAAAAGGACAGACAAAATGAGTAAGCACTTTCACACAGAGAGGGAGGGGGTGAGCTCGGCCTCAATTAGACACACTTAAAGCTATCATTGTTATTCGAGACAAAGCTAATCAAGGAGGTGATACAGGGGGATCCATTTCAGCAGGTAATAGAATGACGCTCGCTGACTCTCTCATTTCCCAAGGCTCATGATGTTATAAAGGCTGCCCTGTGGTCACACATGAGTGCACACCCTTTAATGGAGTGCAATAGATGTGGTTTCTAATCAGAGAGACAAAGGAGCAGACTTGTGATGGATAAGTTTGAGATTTTATCAGAATAGCAACAAAAAACTGTTTACATTATCATTTTACACCAATGGTTGTCCAGTAGCAGGACTTAGGAGTTCTAATGAGTCACTAAAGTTATGATTTTTTGGAGTAGAATGCATAAATACTTTGAATGTGAAAAGATGTTTACTCTCAGAATAAACTTCCAGCTGTATTTTAGAGACCAGCATTAAATATTTACTGGATAAAGAAAAAGTACGTTTAACCTGGAGCCTTATCTGTTAACTTCTGTTTCTCTAATTATATGCATCCTTGAACTGCAGTGAAATCAAGAGACTCTGGTTTGGCTTTACACCCAAATGCTCTGAATTCCTCTGCTGGCTTTAGGAGTTCCAGCTAGGGTGGATAAATCAAGCTTTTACGGAAGAGTTGCTCCAACTGTTTATCTGCTGGTGACATTTGCTGCACAGCCCCAACTGCACCGTAATTACCCCACTTATTCACTAAACAGGAATCATGCCTGGCAGGAACCCCCTGCCACAAAGGTTGCAGGACTTAGGGCTATATTCAGCCTCCAGAGTTCAATGGCCGTGGCTTCATGAAAGGGCTCCATTCATTTGAACACCAGCATGGGTTCACTTCAGCGTGCTCTAAAAGAAGATATGGGCTAAACTGACTCGCCTCAATAGCCATAACAAAGAGCATCACGGTTGATGTTGATGATCAATTTACACCAGGATGCACATGCTTTCCTAACATCTAGCACACCTTGGCACACTCTGAATGTCACACTTCCCTTAGTAGATTGGCATTTTGAATAAATCCTCCTGCCCCAGGAGCCGGCACAGTGGGAATGGATAGCTCTGCATATCTCGATCAGGTATACTGTCAAGGGACAAATAGCAATAACAAATGAAACACACACATCTCAATAATTATATTTATTACCATAATGCCAACATACTTTAACAAATATGTTAAAAAATGTTTGAATTGACTCAGGATGCTATTTTTGCTTTTTTCTTTTAATAGAATTGCTTTTGCAAATAAATCACAATGCTCTAAGTTTTGAGAACGCACTAAAATACAACTCAACAACTATAAATATAATAAAAATATTTAAAAAAAACTGTTAAAGTAGGGATAGGCATTCTCTGTTGCCTTTTGTGCAACTCTTCAACAGCCTACAGAAATCTGCATAGTCTTATCTGTGAAACATAGTAAGAACAGATGGATGACAAGTGACAAAGGGATATTTGGTTTAGGTTGTGCAGTAATGAGTGTCATGTGAATGCCACGTTCAAATTTCAGATGGCCTCTCGTGATCCTGAAGCTGCAATCAACACTGGGCCATCTGCAACACTGCAAATTAGCATAATTGGTGTACATTTCATGCTTATAGGGAGTACATTTTTATCCACAATTCTTCCCCCTTAACAAGATGAGCTGTGGAGATACAGAGAGAGCAACACTGTTGATTAAACACAGACTTGTCTTGGTGAAAAATGGATGAACTGACAATCAGAGTTTAGTGAGTGGCCAGGTGTTCTGGGCCAGAGTGCAAGTAGGCCAATGTGCAGCTAAACTCAAGCACCTTCGCTACACCTGGAACTGGAGCTGAAGAGATCAACAGCCTGGCCATCTTGTTAGACAGCTCACAGGCAGAACACAGTCAACACTTATGCTTCTTCCAGCTGCTTTCACAGAATAAATTGAACTTGATTAGAATTAATCACTCTGAATGTTGTGCAATTTGCAAATATCAGGGAAAATATTCAAAGAAATATTCTAAGCAGATTGTAAGCAGGGAGCAAAGAGAAAACATGTCCTCCTAACATAGTTTGATGATGTGTTTATGGCTTCGTAAATGTGTGTGATCATGAAACCATAATTTTTATTTTATTTTCTTATAGGCAGAATTAATTTTGCATGTTGACAGGTTCAAATTTAGTTCAGATATTTTGAAGTGGAGTTCTGTCGATTAACAATCATTGCTTCACCTGCTATAGATATAGATTTTTGAACAACCTCAGTTTGGAAGACAAATGAAAGTTTAATTCTGCCAGATTATTGAGCTAGCAGGTCAGCTATGTAGTCCAAAGTGGATCGCTCGCTCCTGTCTTAAAACCACTTCAATCTCAAATATTTCAAGAGGTTCATGCAAATGTAATTTGATAAATACATTATAAATTTATTAAATAATTGAGCAATGCAACATTTATGACAATGTGAAGGTTTGAAAAATCAGCCTTTGGATGAACCACTATAATTGAGATTGGAGCTAATTTAAGACAACAGCAGTCCACTTTGTCTTTAGCATGGCTAAAACTAGTCGTTATCTCATCAGTCAGGTTAGAGTACTGACATTGTTTTACAGCAGGTAAAATAATTGTTCAGAAATGTTACTTTATTTTTTCCACAAAACTTCACTATAAAGATCTAGGGTGTCATAAAATGTACTAACTGTTACTTAAACCAAAGTATTAATAGTTTGGGTTTTTTTTTTAATCCCGTCATTACAGAATGCACACGTGTGATTCACATGTACATAAAATGACGCAAACTGTAGTTTTATCTTGCTTACTAAATTAGCCAAAATTTATAGGCCTAACTCGAAAAAACTTTTAATAATCACTCAAGTCAAAAGAATTAATTCAGGATGAAGTCAGCATACGTTCCACACTCCCCTCCCTGTGTATGAAAAGATGAAGAATGCAAACTGCCTAATTTTAAACTTGTATCTAATTGTCTCACGTCATGGGTCTAGGCCAGGGCATTGTTGCTTGAAGAATAAATTGGGTAATTCAATTAAAGTGCTTTCCAAAGACACATCGTAAGGGATGGAGAATGACTCTAACCCAGGCCTGAACTCTGTGCCCCCCTCCATCGCTCCGCTTGCCTGACAAATGGATGGCAGTGTATAATTGAAACACATTGCAGCCAGCGTAGGTCAATAACATCACTCTCTCTGCTCACCAGCACCAGATTAACAGACTCTATTTTATCTTCCCTCAGCCTGTCCCAGCTTGACAGAGCAGGAAGCGTCAGCTGCTTATCCATAAAAGAGGCCCCCTTATCTTGAAAATAAACAAATACATAAGGTGCAACAGCCTGCTGTCTGTCCAAGCAGTTAAGGGCTACTAAGTTTAAGGCACACATGAAGGCAGTTTTAGTTTAGCAGATCATCATATGAGACTGAGCAAAGGCACACATTGAGCATAGAAAAATTGTGTGGATTTTTATCATTTTATTTATTTATTCATTTTTTGTTTAGTTTTTTTTGTGGTGGACCAATTTTAAGACCAATGTCATTCAGCAACATTTGTCCAAAAACAAACAAATAAAAAAAATGTGACATTAATTAACAGTTTTGATAAGAAATGGTTACTTTTGTAGACATTTAATGCAAAGCCGTGAGTGTTTATGCATGATAAACACTAAGGATTAATTAGCTTAAGCACAAGTGTAATATGAAGCTCAAATGGGTGATTATATGTATTTAAGCCCAAGCATAACAAATCTACTGGCATGAATTAATTTGACAAACAAATGGGAAAAGTAGGGTTAGGGTTCAAGGGTAGAAAACTCCATTATCTCACACTCTTCACTTTGTGCTGCCATATAATTACATGTTGGGTTGGACAGACTTAATTGAATCTGGTCCATTGAATTTGTTTACAGTTTAGCCATAAACCAGAAGCAATAATTCTTGACTTTCAACGTCAGACTAAACGAACAAGTAGCCTCAAAGTAAATTCTATAGGGCGGCATGTGTAGTTAAGTGCATGGTTGTGTGACTGTTTATGTGCCACGGCATTAAAGCTTGTGTTTACATGTTTGCCCACATGGAATGCACACAAATTAGCTTCGGATGAATATTCAATTAAGTCCTTTGTCAGGAGTCTCTGTAGGGGCGGAACAGGATGAACAGTACAGTAATCCGTGATGCACGACAAGGTGGCAGCTCCATTGTCTGTGTGACAGACAGAAATTATTTGCAGGCATGCTCGACCAACAGATTAGACCACTGTTGGGAAGCGAGATAAGGTGGCAGCCAGCAATGTGGAAGGTACCTCTTCTTCCAGTTTAAACAATGCCCTTAATCCATTCCCCTTTTATAATCATGTTGCTTGACATTACTTCTTGCTATCCCACTGACTGCTTTTCGGTGCGTCTTTCGCTCGCTCGCTCATCCCCTTTCATTAAGAGGAAGGCTTAAAGCAGAAAAGACGTCCCGATGTAAATTAATTTGTGCATTGTGCTAAAACCTCAGATGCTAAAGTCAAAAACATTCACTTACACATTATAAAATACGATGTTTACCTTTTGTTTTTGTTTTGTTTCTATTTTGCTTTCTGTCTTAAAAACTCTCAGCCAAATAGATTAGATATTTGTGGTAAATTCAGAGTTCAATTTCTGCTCATTTCTGTCATCCACAAGGCCTCATCCTCCCTGTCAACACTGTATGCAATTTTCTATAGTTGAAACGTAACCTTGGTGAGGTCACTTTTGACTGGATAAAATGACAGACTTAAATTGAAGCGGTCTGACCTTGAAACTGTCAAGAGACATCTCAACAAATATGTTAAAACCAATAAGAACAATGGATATCTAAGATTCAAGTTATTTATATTTGTATACAGTACGTAGGCATGATTTTTTTTTTTTACTTCAGCTTAAATGTGTAACCATTACCTAAGGTTCATATACACTTCTTTTTACATTTGATTAGGCTTCCCTTTATGTTTTACTATCTTTTATTTCCTCAAGAATTGCAATTTCAGAAATCAGTTATTACTTATTTAAGGCCCTGTCACACTATAACATTTTAGACAACTTATGCCAACTTATGAAAACAAAATTTTCAATAAATTAGTAATAAAAGTTAGAAATTTCATCAATTTATGAGCATTAAAGTACACTTCCAAAAGAGGCTTCCAGTTGATTATTTTAAGTTCCATCTTCAACATAGATATCTAAGTTGGCATATGTTGTCTAACATCATAGTGTGACAGGGTCTTTAGATTCTTGTAATTTCACCAAGTATTTCAAATATGACACAAGTGGTAACAAGCACATTGATATTACAGAAAGAAAGTAAATCAAGCACTATAATAAAATAAAATGCTGAGAGAAGTGTAGGTACTGTAAGCTACATGTTCCAGGAAGCAGCAATGAGAAAACACCCTTAAACATTACTGCTGTGTTGCCAGAAGGTTTTACAAACAGCTGTCTGTTCCAGGGGCAACTGCCTATTTTATATTTGCTTAAGTGAAACTGATTATGGCCAATTAGATGCCCATTAATTGTGAAAGCATGGGATGCTGCCAGCTGTTTACATGGTAGAGAAAAATCGCCTCTCTCGTTCAAGTTTTCCCTCAAAACCAACAGCAGTGTCTCATTAAGTTATTTTTAAATGCACTGTAATTTTGATAAAAGGCATCTTAGTCTGGTATTTTATTTTGACATGCTTTAAAGAAAGCTGCTAATGTGTAAACATTTATACCTTTCTTTTTTCTTTTTTTTTTTTTGATTTTCAAAGTTTCAAAACAAGAAAAATAAAATAATTTGGCTTCACATGGGTGTAGGAATTATGAACAGTCTGTAACAAAGCACATTGTTAAATTTAAACCTAAAACACACGGACATTAAAAAGCAGGTCAATCCTTTATTTAAAACCTTTAACCTACATAAGCAGAACTTTATAGCTATGTGGTGCTGAATTTTTGATGAATGGTTGTTAGCTGCTCAGGCAATCTGGACAGCTTTACCTTGACCCCATAACAATAGCCCAGGACCATCGGTCTGTGCCCCAAACAGGCAGAAAGAGCTGAATTTAGTCTTTTCAGGGGTTAGCAGCTGACCCAGGCACAGCCATCTGGGTTTCAGAGCGGCATACTTTTATTCCCACAAGTCTTTGCTCAGCCTTAGTAATGGCTTCCAAGTAAGCAGCATCTGTTGCAGGTGTCATTAGTTTACCTCTGCCCTTTTTCTGGGCTGACCCTATTAGAGGAATAGAGACTAGACATAACCTGTCTCACCTCCAGATATGGGAGCTAAGCTAGCTGATGCTGCATATGTGTGCAGACTGAGGCAACAAATACCATTCAAGATGCCAAGGGAAGCTCTGTAAAGGAATGCAGTCAAGATAAATGAATGCTGAAATCGAGGGAAATTATTCAACCATTTACAACCCCTACTAGCACATCACTGCTATTCTATTTGTCTTTCACTACTTAAACTGTAAAATCATACAGAGTAGCGCAACCATTTCTCTCTCTCTCTTTCTCTCTCCGGTTTGTTGCCTCACTTCCACAAAATAACACATCATTGGACAGATAGCATCAATTCTGCCCACGGTAATCCCAGCTCCTCCGGTAGTATCACTCATTCAATTTCAGCCACCAGCTACAGCAAACATTACACACGGCACTGACATTACCAGTTGAACGGACGAGAGAAGAGGGGGAGAAATAGGCTGCAGCCATCATGTCATGATGCCCCTGTTATTGTGACAGATCAAATTTAGAGTTTCTGTGTGCTTGCAAAAGGGCATAAGTGTGTTTTTTTAAGTGTTGCCCAACTTACTGTAGATGATCCTATTTGAACAGGTGCTTTAACCATGGCTACATTATGTGTTTTACTGTATTTTATTTTTTAAAGTTGACTTTGTGCATTTACATTCCAAACAGTTCACATTAAATTGCATAAGACGTAAATGTAAAAAGACTAAATAAGGCAAAATTAATTAGTGAAAATTAAAAAGAAAACAACATTAAATTCAATAGCTATCAGTACAGTATGGGCTAGTGTATCAGGTATGTTGGTGTTTAGGCTGCCAGATTGAGATTTTGACAGAATAGCAGGTTGGTTACCTGACTTTTTGGTTCTGTCTCAGCTATGGGACATGGGGTTTGCACTGCTGGCTTTTGAGAGAAGGCAGAAGATGAAGAAACAGTGTGAGGCTGCCTTTTTAATGGTCAGGAGTGAAGTTAGTTCCACTGACTCAAGCCTCTCCCTTGTGATACTGGGTCCACTCCACATAACTGGCTATAATTCAACTCATTTGGCAGTTTGAGGTCTCAAAGGTGTAGGGATAAAAAGTATGGAGGGGCCTAATGGCAGATGGAGGGACTGGCTGAAGGCAGCTAGAACAAGATCTCCACAGGAGAACATTTTGAGACCACACTCTTGAAATAACAAAAAAATCCATTAGTTACTCAACAGGAGAAAAAGGCAGTTTTAGGCCCCAACTATAAAACTCTGAATATTGTATGTTATAAATATATATATATTTTTTAAATAATTTGCCAAGATTCTAAGTATGAATTATATTAAATTACTATAACTCCCATGCGTTGTCACTTGATAGCAACACTGTTGACATCACTGAGACAAATTACAAAAGGAGAATCATTCTGAATTGGGTAAAACAAATGTTGCTTGTTTTGTTTCTTGACATCATTTGTGAGTTCCTTCCAATTTGCTGAACAAGATCAAAATTGAATGGCAGCAAAGTCAGGATCAAAACAAACAAATGTAGTAAAAACAGTTAAATCTGTCTCACTGATGTTTGAAAAAAACCTCCCTTCCTGTTGAGAACATATTTAAGCCATAAGCCAATATATCATTGAGGTTTATAGAAGCCCTCTTAAATACTTATTAATAATGTCATATTAATAAATGTTGTATAAGCCAGATATATCACATCAACCCTACTGACTTTCAAAGGCAGGGACACACACAATAACATGATGTCTAACAACTATTCATCCACCTCTGTATTCCATCTGCTGGTGTTGATTGAGGCTGAGACAGAGTTAAGTGATAGATCAGTGATTTGGTTGCAGATTAAAGTGTTTGTAGTGAATGTTTGCAGGGAGAATCTTTCTCCACTGAGTTTCTTTGGCTCTGCGGGGAACTATGCCTCCAAAAAGGATTTTAATTGAGACGTTGATGAAAAAAGTAGATTTGGGACTGAGATGGATCACAGTGTGTGTCTGATGGGAGAAAGGAAATTCTGGCAAAATCCAGTCTGGACATGTCGGTTTTTTTTTTTTGTTTTTTTTGTTTGCAGAGGGGTGCTTTGAAAGCATCTTTGGATGAAAGAAAGAAGAAAGCTTCTTTTTTTTTTCGTATTTGTGTGCCTGTGTAAATGAATAAGAGGCCTAATGACCCCTGAGTTGAAGTGTTCTAGTGACACAATTAAATGGTGTTGAAGCATGACAATGAATAATCAGTTCAGTTTATTACTGATGTGAAAATAATAAATAATGTGAAAATAGCTATGAAAAAATGTAAATCGTTCCAACAGTTTGTTAAAGCCTATAGCATCATAAGCTCTGTTTCTTATGAAAAGAATGAAAAAAAAAAACAAGTAAAAAAATATGTATATCACTGACAATAATTTTAACATTTTTGTTGTCTGATTAAAATATAGGTATACTATTACCTATTCAGACGTATAGCACCACACACTGAGGCTTCTTTTTGTCATGTTAGGAAAAACTCAGAGAAGGAAAATGTTTCATTTCTACAGTGTGAGTGGCTTTGTGGTCTGATTAGGTGTAATTTTGAGATTAAAATTAACTTTGTTTGAGAACATGTTTATGATGTGAAGGTTAATCACACGCTGCAGTTTTGAGATGCCAGTTGTCTCTGCACTGCAGTGCAATCAGCAATGTGAAAAAAATAAAAGTGGGTAACATAAGACCTGGAATATAATCTTATTGATTACAAGGATCCTTCAGCTGTGATTTTGCGGGTTTCCCCAACATCTGTTCTGAAGAGGAGGAACCCAAATGAGGGAAAACAGATAATAGGGAATTGTATGCACGCCTGCAGACTTGCTTCTTGGCTGTACACTCAAGTCTGCAACCATTTCATGAGCAAGTCCACGCATTTATTTGCTTGAATTATAAGTTTTCTGAAAAATGTTTTTAATTGATGCCTTTTTGTATTATTTGCAAATAATTAATACAATTTCACATATGTGACATATGTTCATAATGATTGCTTATGGATGTAACTCAACAATTAGGATGCTATGACTAAGAATGTGTCAAATTAACCAATAAAAGCATATGATTCGCCCTCAAACCAGCACCAAGTTGGTGTTAGTTTCTATCCTATCACACTATATTTACAGTGCTTTTTCTATATCTCTATTTAGTGAGCTTCAAGTGTATTGTACACATTGACTAACTGTATGATTGATACGTTTTTTTTCTCACAGGGCTTGTCTAGTTCACTGTGACTCCATGTGTAAAAAAAAAGGGAAAAAAACATAGCTGAAGGAAACAATGCTTGCGTCATTTAACAGCAATGTAAAATCAATATATGTTCTGAAATGGCTGGAAAAACATCATTGTAAACTAGTTATTGACGTGTTAAAGTAATTTACACTTGCTAGTACAAGACAGATCGTGGCAATATTTATTTAGCTGGCAAGCTGGCAGTGGGAAAACGATACGGCAGCTGCAGCTATTGCCAGATGCTGGTGTTACAATGTCCGTCCATCAAACTGCGCAACACACCCCCCATGCTATACCTCCTCCCTCACTTTCCCAAATGACTGGCTCCTTTTTTTCTGCAACCTGACAGTCCTAAAACAACTGTATAATTAGAGCTGCATCTGTCACATAAGTTTATCCTGGCTTTCAGTTTGGGAGTCCCAATGGAGGAAACTAACTCGAACAAAAAAGAGAAGAATGAATGATCTTTTTGAAAACGAATCCTTCTTCCCCCACCCCTCATTTGTTAAGTTAGTCTTTAAAATAATTTTAAAATAAATGAATAGCTTTTAAAATCAAAAAGAAAAGAAAAAAAGTAGAGTTATAGCACAGAGGCGAGCCTTAATAGGAAACTATCTGACAGCATGCGAGCAATGCAATTAGCCAGTACAGTACTATGCTATGTACTAACCACCTCAGAGAAAGTGAAAAAAAAGGCCAAAGACTGGTAAAAAAAGAGGAAACATGCAGCTCTATGGTGAGCCATTTTGCTATCAGTTGCAGCAATTAGGGAGCACAATGTAAAATGTCACAGCGGATCTGTATCATTGGCAGCCCTGTCACTGGGAAAGGCCAGGAAGAGCGGAGAAGCACAGAGTATGGCAAATCCCATCGGCTAAGCTTGCTTTAGTAAAGTGAGGAAGAAATCGTGTAAAATTAGTGCCATTACTCTGGTTCAGAAGGTGTAATGTCACCCATCTGCTATTAGGGGAGAACAGAGACAAAAAGAAAGTATATGATTAACTGGCAATATGTATTAATCTTCTGCAAGATGATGAAATGCACAAGCATAGAATTTCCAGGATACTTGAGAAAAATGTTCATTCTGGAGTTGTTATTTCTGGACAAAATAAAAGAGATAATCTTATATAATATAAAATAGAATCTGAATAAAATAAATACAGATAAAATGGGATCAAACAAAATGGCTGCACTGAACTGAATCCTTTGGCTGTTCTGTGTGATTTCATTCCATGCTCCCTCGTTCCATCTACTGAGAAAATAATGGTGACAAAAGACACCTTTTAATTTTCAGTTCACCAACCTTTTTTAACATGTCTAACTGAGGAAACTCCCCAGGAAATAATATATAATTTGCAGATTTCCTCCTGTTTTTGATCAAGTTGAGATGACCGGCCTTCTTGTCCAGAGTCATTACGTTTGGGAAACTGATTGAAAGCACGCCTGGGCATGCTCTCTGTTACTGCCATTATACACCCAACTCAAGCTTCTGAACAACAGCAGAATTATCACCTCTGCACGTGCACATGTACACTCACAACCAGCAGGATTCTGCTCATAGAAAGATGCAAAATGGCAAATTACGAGGAAAGAAATGTACTTATGACATTTATATGACTTGTTGTTTATTTCTGGGTTGGATGCCACAATCTTTAGACTGACAGAATCATGAAATGGCTGCATCTTGTGACAACACATTTTTTTTTAATATTTGAAAGATTATGCTTCTTAGTGCCTCCACTTCTAAAGTTTAAGGATCACAACTTTATAATAAGCTCCCTCTAGTGGATTTAAAGTTGATTGCAGTTCAAGCAATTGTGTTCTAAAGGTAAAACTGTATATACAATTCCTCTTTTTTTTTCAAATTTAAAGATCAACCATGTGGCAGATTTGCATTCAAAACATGTCAACTCTTCATGTTTGACCTTGTCACACGTGCAAATGTGCAAGACAAGTAGCAGCGTAGTATCTGAAAATATCTTTAGCGGATCAAAGCGAGCAAAGGAGGCATAGGGTATATGTGGCGTGTGTGTGTGTTTGTGTGTTGTTCAGCTGCCTGCTGAAGGAGTCAGTGGAGGTTCACTCACAGTACCACAGAAACCCCGCAGCTGGGTTTGCCACTAAGGAACGGAGATGCCCAGGGAGAAAGAAAAAAAAAGGAGAGGGAGATGTGGATGAGTACGTGAAAGAAGGAGAAAAAGAAAGAAAGGAAGTGTATGAAATATAGGGAAAGCAGGGGTAGGGGGTGGTGGGAGGGAGGAGGGGCTCATTTTGCCTATTTTGCCACAAGCTCTTCAAAGACTATGTCTTGCCTAGAACACATCTGGGAATGAGAGTGAAAGTTGAAGAGTTCCTTCTGCTCTTTTCTCTCAAGCCCCCAAACCAATTTTGCTGATTCTATGTATTTTTTTTCATCTGCTCTTTTCTTTCAGCTCTTATCTTCATTTTTTTCCACTCTCATTTTCTCTCATGCTCCCTTTAGCACACACTTCACCTTAGTACACAATTATGTCCAGTTTAACTTTTTTAACATGGTCACAATTTGACAAAATTAAATTCATTTGGGGAAAGGTCCATTTGAAGTAATTTACCCTAACGTCAATAATCAACAAGAGAAAACATCAGCAGATATATATTTTTTCTACTACCAAAACAAAGTGTTTAAAGAGTGCTGATATGAAGCACTGTGATTCTTCTGAAGAGGTAATGGCAGGTTAAGAGGATACCCATTCCCTCTTTATATTTCTTCTGTTTTAGTCATGGCTGTTTCTTCTTTCCAATTTCACTTTTCTCTCTCTCTATCTTCCTTTTCTGCCAAGGTTTATCCCTGAGGTGTCCTCTGGGGATACCTACTGGATAAGCCATTTGAAATATATTTTCTAAAGAACCTTTCGTTCTATTTTTTCTCTTTTTTTTCTTTTTTTTTTTTTTGAACTGCTATCTCTCTAAATGTCCTTAAGAAAAAGTGGGAGTTAAAAAAAATGGCAGCAAATGTTTCAAAGTACTCTAGCTGTACTTTTCTCTGTAGTTTACTCATTCAGAAAGGAGTCATAGTTTCCCAGCAGCAGAGTGATAAAGACTTCCGGGACTGTGAGCTGTACTGCGGTATGTGAGCTGCTCTCAGACAAACCTGGACTGTGCCAGTATAGTAGAACGCCACGGTGGCTGATAGAAAAGCCAAACACAAAAGACAAATTAATTTGGGTGAAATAATAGCTTAAACTGACCAAGATTTCTACTTAACCCTTTGCTGCGCACAAAATGTTATTATTGTATGATGTAAAACTCTGAAACCCTTGCAGGGTTTATGATCAGGGTTTGTGTTTTAACTAATCATATTTTTTACAGTATAGGATTCCAAAGGGCAGTCATTAGACATAAAGTCAATCATTTTTTTTGTAAAGTGCACCACTGTGTCACATCATGGACTGCAGCCTGCTCTGTCAACCAATTATGCCACTTATAGCCAGAACCCCCCGTGGTGTTTTGATAAGACCCTTTACAATTTCTTCCAATGAAGCAATCAGTTCCAGTATTTGTTTACAGAGAGCAAATGTGACTTCAAGCTAAAATAATATCTGTTATCTCCATTTGCCATCAGAGAAGAGTAAATCCACCGCTGGCTAATCTTAACCTGGCTCTCTCATTGAGGTTTAATCTTGTCACGGCAACTTAGCATCCAGTATGGGAGTACCGTGAGTGTGATGGTGTGCGTTATGTGAGAGATCTCGTATGTGTGGTTGCGCTTGAGGAGTGCGTGCGCAGAGGAGAGAAATACAGTCGACAAGCCAGTCATTCTCCTTCGGCCCCCTCCCTCTACCCCAGCCGTGTCAAGAACCAATCACGTGTGAAAACTTGCCTTAACTTCCCTTGCCTGTGTGACTACGGCGTCAGAGAGTTTGACAGATCTGTGCGCCACGGAGGCGTCTCCCAGCCATTTGGCATGCCATGCGCGTCTGGTGCGCTGGAGACTGCCTGTCAAACGCCTATGAGTCGGTGGCGCAGCCAGGGACCCTACGGAGCGCCAGATGGGCCATTAAGGTAGTATTAATGTAGATGCCATCGCTTTTCTCCTCTGACTGGGACATGCTCTCTCGAACTGCGAGCAGCTGCTGCCATTTACTAGGACAGCTTCCTGCTAACTTTGGCCAACTGGCATCACCACTGACTTGCTTTCAGTGTAATGATACACTTTTTCTTCTTACTCTACCTGTGACTTTTCCTCTCCTCCTCTGCCCTTCCATTTCCAGATGTTTCAACAGGACAGAGCTGAAAACGTCCAGCTTTTCCTGCTGCCAAAGTGTTAGACAGACACATCCAGACAGAGATTCCCTCTCCCTTTCTCTTACGCGTGCACAAATATAAATGCCAGCACTCTAATAGGAGTATAGAAACTGGATCCATCTGTACACCCACTCCTAAGCTCATAATCAGGGCGTGATATTCAGTAGTGTACGGTTATTTCTGTTTATGCCCTACTGAGTGCTAATATCATGCTTTAATTGAGAGAAAATTGGCTGTTGGCAAGAAACAGAAAAGAAGGTTACCAAAACCCTTACCATGAATAAGTGTTGCAATCAGTAATATTCTATTTAGTTAAGTAGCCTAAAATGGGATGTTTTGAGATCATTATTCAAATCACATTGACAAAATCCTATTATGAGAATTAGTTTTCCAGAAGGAAATGTACAGAATTATTGATGTGTAATAAATGTGCTTTCAGCTTTACATACACCAGGGGCATATTAGGAAACAGTGGGGCATATGATTCAAACTGAAACAAGGTCACAAAAACTATACCTCCCCTTGTTCACGTCAAGAAAATCATGCACATTTCAACTTTGCATAACATTTAGTGGAGTAAATATTACTTTCAGAGTGCAGCAGAAGTCACATATTCAACACTTTGGATCTAAAAGAGGCGAGAGTAAAGAGTCATATAGGTGGGTAGTTTTAAAAAGATGCAGGATCTCCACAGGCACAAGCTGACCTTCCTGTAGAGCAGAAACTAACTCCCTCTGTTTCCCGTCTCTCATTCTGCAGCAGAGCCCTGGGCCTAGAAGAAGGCACAGAACAAGTGTCCTTTGAATTGCTTCCCCCCCAGGGGGGATGAGTATAGTAGTTAAGGTCGTTGAACACCCACACTGAGTTCTGCAATGCAACAATCCACAAGTAAAAAAATAAAAAAAATAAAAAATTATGAACTCCACAATGACTTTATTGTCTGTCAGCTTCTCTCTTTCTCCCTTCCTTCACAGCATCAGTCAGAAACAGTCTGGGAGGAGAGGTGTGTGTGTATGTGTGGGTGGGGGGGTGGGGGGGGGCTGTCTACATTCATGTCTCAAGAGGCAGCTCAGATGAGGACTACAGGGCTGGCATCACTGGTGGTCAGTGTTGAAATCAAACGCACCGCCACTGAAGCGCAGCAAACGCTTCTGCTCGCGCGCAGCCGTTAGTGTACTCGTGGTATCAAACTGACACCTTCTCCCTTGGCTGCTCCTGACAAGGAATTTCCTCATCTAAAAATTAGTTATACCTTGCCAACAGCACTGTAGCAATTTGTACAGTTGTGAATAGATTCAATTCTGGGTAGATGAGATAAAGCTTTATTGTGAAGACTAACAATATGCCAGCCCAGAGGATACGAATGCATGGAAAAACATGAGAACAATGATTAAAAAATAATAATGACATGATCTGTTATTGTTGACCACACACTGCAGATTGAATGCTCAGCCAGCTGTCTGCCAACTGACTGATTTGAAAGTAATTTCAAGAGCCTCCTTGAAAAGTCACTAATCAATCTCTTGTAACAATGCAAACCAATTTCTACATAGCTCATTGAGAACAGCAATTGCTATTTTGGTACTTGTGTTCATTGAATTGCGCCAGCTTTCTATCTGGGTATCCACATACTGAAAACAGTGACGCTAATCAGCTGTGTGCAAAGTAACTCATGCAGGAAAGAGGGGATCACAAATATACATTTTGTGTTTGTGTGTGTGCCTTACAGCCTGACTGACAAGATTAAGCTGACATCGATTGCAAAGTTAAAACTTGCGGATGAGGAAACGGCGCCTGCATATTGGTGTGTGGTGGCGTAGGGATCCCTTTCCTGCAGCATTATCCAGGAAATCCAACCTGCAATGAACAGGATCAGTTCCTTTATTTACAAGGTGCGTGTTATTGCTTTGCTATGCAAATGCTTTCAAAAGCACAGTAATGCCATCCCGCTATTGTGTGGGAATGATCGCTGCACCAGGACAAGCAAGCTGGGCTTTGATAGGTGCAGAATAACGGTGTTACAGAGCTCAGCAATGTGTGTGTGGGTGTGTTTCAAATAGGTTATTTTGGATGTTTTTTTTTTTTTTTTTTAGGAAGAAAGGAGGTATTACTGAGGCCTATTGGTGCAAAGAGGTAAACTTCCTACCACAAGGCGATTAGCATGAAAAGAATCGCATAATAATATTTTCCACTAAAGTGAACACAGAAGCAGAGAAAAGCCTGTAATCACATTATTATTTGTGTCGGAGATCAAGATCAATCAGGGTTAACGCACGGCACAATGTTTAACAATGGATGGCTCTGTGTGTGTAGGAGATATACAACAACAGGGTGTGAGATTGTATGGGGTTGGGGGATATTCAGGAATCAAAACAGCCTTAATTTCTATTTTTACAAACTTTATCTTGTATCAGTTTCTATATAAATTACATCCACGTTTGAATTCCATAAAATCAATAACCCTTTGCACAATGGATAACTGAGTAATGTTTCGATAGCTGTAAATATGACAATGGAAAATACCATAGCAAGAAGTCTAGACAAAGATTTACTCCCCTTAGGGGTATGAACTTACAAACTTTTACTGTAAGACAAACTACACGAGCATAATGAAACTAGTGAAAACAGGTAGCACAAATATCAACATATATTTTGTAGAATGTAAAGTTACAGGCATGAATGATCAACAAAGGAAGGTCAGAGAAGGAATCGTGTTTGCAAGTCCAATGGGCAATCGCAAAAATAATTGTTGTCTTTGCATTCCCTCCAGCAAACAGGTGCAGAGTGGGTGACAGCTAAGACTCAGTCACTAAATGTATCTAGCCGGTGAGCAAGTGAGCAGTAAGAGGGAGATTCAAACTTAATGAGAGCTTTGGCAGCTTGCGAGAAAAAGGCAGGGAGGCAGGCAGTGATTAACGGAACACTTCAGAGTACAAGGCACAGCGGTGCTCAAAGAAAACAGTGATGATCTCCACTTAATCGCGGAGAAGCCCGGAGCATCTGCCGCCAGAGCAGGGCAGCGGCACCGGTGAGCTCCCGCTCCGCTAGGCTGTCATCTCCAGAGAGCTGTGGCCATATGCTCGGCTCTGCCGCAAACTCACAGGAAGTTAATTTTCTGACAAAACACTGGGATAAATATGACATTCAAACAAGTTGTGTGCAGCCAGGCTGAACACGGATGCCGTGCCAAGCTCGAGCTGCACACGTGTCACATAAACAGAGTGGATTTTCCTGCTCTCGTGGTCACGTTTGCCTGGTTTTGCAGAAATACAATAAATTAGTAGAACATTTTCTGCATGTAGGTATTAACCTACATACAGCATAGGCTGAGCCATGCCATGTACACAAGAACAAAAAGATAAATCATATACATGGGGAACTACACAGTATATAAAATAGTATCCATCTTAGTACTGGATTTTTTTTTTCTTACATTTTTTTTAATTGATGGCAACTTTTGCATGAAAGCATATTCCTTGAAGCTTGAGAAAACAAATCTTACTGTTCAAATGAGAGGAAGGACATTAAAGAGACAACAATTATATATGTGTATGTATATGCAGATGTATATATAATATCTATATAAATATAGGTATATATATATATACAGATAGATAGATATATACAGATGTATGGTTCATCCCAATGTAAAGCTAAAATAAGTACATTGAACTTTTATATGGAAGATTTTTTAGGATTAAATGCCAAAGTTGACCTGAACAAAGGGCTCACAGGTGTGAGAATAATCCCAACACCTTATCACAGGGCAGATAAAGAAGGAAATACTATGTTTCTTACCTCTCAGCATTTCTCTACCATTCTATTTCAGACACAAAAGGAAGACCGAGCCTTGGGGGTGAAGGTCCATTTCAAACTACAGATTCTTTACAGCAATAGCCAGTATTGTATGGCATGGAAAGAGTGTCTCTGATCATGAAAAAAAGTGCACAACCAAGAACTCTTGGTGCCTCAACTGTGGTAAACTTAAGATTCCCATCATCCAAGCCCAGTTCTCTGTCACCATTTTCACATTCCTTTCAATGATATCTGTTGCCTATATTTGTCCTTTCTTAATTTGTTCATTACAAATGATGAAGGAAAAAAAATCTAATTAATCATTAAATAAATGTAATCCAACACTCTAATTGGGTGCATTTGTTGGAAATACAATAAACTCAACGCACTCACAAAATGCACAGAACCATGAATGTTTGAGCAGCAATTATTCTTCATGATGCTCTCAGACTGCAGTAAACGAACTTATTTAACATGAGGAGGAAGAGGGAGTGATGTGCTGCAGCCAGCTAAAGAGAGACTGGGGGACTGAATCAAATGATATGAGTAGGCAAAATGAAGCTCCAATGCAAGTGGAACACTTCACAAGAGAGTCTGCACAGCACTTAATTTAGGACTTGTGTTCAGCAGTATGCTACTGTACAGTGAGTCTTGTTAAGACCTTGAAATAAGGTATAGGTCGGTGTCAGTGTGCCCCCTTTCCTACCAGTGAGTTTTAAATGAGTAACAAATGCACAATGTAGATGTTTAGAGATCATCATTTTCATAAGCTGTAACAAAACATTCTGATGTGTTTAATTATGAAAAGACAAATATATTTTATGCAACTGCTAAGCTAGCCTTCTGTAAGATGTTTTCCTATTGGTCAATACATTTCTACTAAAAACAGTAGGCCAGCACAGTTTTAACTAAAAGAATGCTTCCACCAACTAAAAGGATTCACAAAGTGCATGATTCTTCTGATGTTTAATTCTAATGGTACTTCAATTTAGAAAGGCTGGTACAGTTCTGTTCTCCAACAATTAACCTGAAACATAAAACAGCAAAAAATAAATAAATAAATAAAACCTGAAAAATATATGTTTTGTATGTTTTCCTTCCCAGCCTTTCCAGAATCTCAAACAAACCTTTCCAAAAAATTTGCGTTTTTTAAGTGATGTTCTGTAGAAAAGGCATGCACAATTTATTTTTTTTACTTGTTATAGACAGTTCTTTGAAAAACTACAGTTTGGAAAACCACACTTCAATTCTGACCAGAAAGACAAGCTAATGATTAGTTCATGTTGGGTCAAGATTAAAGTGGATTGTTGTCCTCTTCAAACAATGCATATCTTAAAAAAAAAGGGGTTCATACAAGCTAACTTGCAAACCTTTACAAAGCCATCATTTTTTTTTCATAAGTCAGTTTAAAGGCTTGTAACACCATTTGCATGGGATTTTTCAAAAGTACTTTTGTATCTTATAGTAATAAATCTAAAGTTTTTTTATTACTTTTGTTTGCTTTTTGTTTTAATTCCTGCACACTGTCATTTATCTAACAGGATTATTTAACTGAGACAAGCTTTATTTTCAAGAAAGCAAATAAAAAATAAAAAAAATCTAACAATTGAACCTATTTCAGTTTGCGAGTGTATGCACAGATCGAAGCTAAGAGGTGATTTTTGGGTTCTACATCCCCAGTGTGAGTAAACAAAGAACATCCAAAAGCCTGTTTCAAGATGAGCTGGTCAAGCGCAGCCTCAGCACCCCTGTGACCCGTGAGCTCCCTGCAGCTTCAAACAGAGCTCTGCTGTTTGCTTCTTGATAAAACGCTCCTCTTTGTATTTGTTTCCCTGAGCCAACGCCATAACCTGCAATACCCCGAACCATATCTGCTAGTTTGCCGCGAGTCTGGGAAAAATAACAAACGGTCTCCTCCGTTATTTCCACAAACGGGGGAACGAAAGGTCCTCGGCCGCCATCCCCGCGAGAGCCTGTATTGATTACAACAATGCTTCAACCCAAGACAAGACCACTCTGGGGTCACAGCTATTTCCATCAGAAAGTTTGCCAGTTTAAATTTACACAGCTTCCATGTACACTTCTGCTCTCTCGCTCTCTGGCGAGACGAGCAGAGAGGAGAAATGTTCAGAAATCTGAGTGCCAGTTGTGTAACAGGGATGCTCACCTCTTGCTCTGTTCGTGGGTGTAGTGGAGCTCCAACTATAGGCTCCTCCAACTATAAGCTCCCCACTCAAGAGCGCTGACCTGCTTAGACAGGTCGAAGCACCATGAAGAGAGGAGAACGGCGAATGAGACGCAGAGAAATGGAGATCGAGAGAAGGGACAATGGGAAATGATGAGAGAGTGAGATGCGGTGTGTTTGTTTCAGTTGTTTCGAGCACCTGAGGGGCCACTGAGTCACTGTGAAGCCTCCAGGTCCTCGGATGTCATTACAGCCAGACTGGCTCCTAGTTGGAGAAGTTTTAACAAGGAACCTCATCATGAGAAAAACACAACTTATGTGTTTACTTGCCTGTTTGCTGTTGTCTTTTTGCAGATAAATGAACAGCTGTGCGCAGTCTGAAGACGAGACAGCGTCACAAAGGTTGAACTGAATCTAATTTTGAAAGTAAAGTGTTACTAACACCTGAGTTGTCAGATAGTTATGTCTACTTTTGATATTAATATATAAGCAGACATTCCCCTTTTTTCTCAATAGTAGGAAAAAAAAATAAAAATTTTGTGTTGGCTGCAATGAACAAACAATCATGTAAAACATTTTGCAGAGAGCGGATATATCTCAAACAGGTTTTTGCAATGAAGATAATCAAAAGGATATAATCTTTAAATCATAAATGTTTCACTAAAACAGAGTGTGTATTTTTCCCCCTTTCGTCCTGAAGTGTAGAGTGAGCAGTGCCGTGTCAGCGGGTGGACCCTTTCCCGCTGTGTGATGTTTGATTAATACAGCCTCAGCAGAGAGTTCAGAGACTGGGGCTGCCTCTCACACGCCCCGCTGTAAAATAATGAGCCTTCAGTAGGAAGGAATAATATACATGGGAAAGGAAAGACACTTCTTCGTTCTAAGTCTGAGCTAAATATATTCAAATGAAATGAAGAGAGGAGGCAATCCTAACTGATTAGACTTGTCTCCAAGAAAAAAAGAAATGAAGAAGCCTATATATTTCTTTTTCCACATACATGTATTTAACTGTCACCTCTGTGCACCAGCACCTCAACATGGCACTCGACCATTTGCATACATTTTCTATAAATACCCGGACCTTTACTTGCTCCTGCAGTGATTTCAGTCATGTTATGACACAGACAAGCCTTATTGGTCTTGGGGGAACTCGGATACCACAGGGGTAACAGCCAATAGCAACAGACTTTACTCATCAAGCTAGAGCAGCCTTCATACATTATAGTGCAAGGCTATATGATTTACCTAAGCTTGTCAGAGGAGAAAAATTATCAGGCAAATGTGGGGTAATAAATTGTGATCCGTGCTGCATATGTTTGACTCACAACCCTTGGCATTTTAAAGGCTGGGTGCCGTGAAAACGTCACAGCAAAACTGTGTAAGATGAAGGGACAAAAAAAAGAAGAAAAAGAAGACAGTAACTTGAAAAAGTAGAGAAAAACGAACAATACAGGTCACAGAGTTTTACAAGCAGCTCAGCATAATTTGAGGACTTTATGTTAAATAATGCAGAATTAAAATAATAATAATAATTTATTTGTTGTTGTGATTTACAGTAAAAATTTCTAACTTTTATATCTCCATATTTTTATTTGTTCATATTATTTATTGTGTTTTTTGTCTATATTTCTTGAATGGGTTGTTTCGAACTGTAATTTCCTTTTATGGGATCATTCATTCATTCATTCATTTATTGTAACAATACCAAAACAATACTATTAAAGGCCTAGCATTCATTGAAGCAATGTATAACTTATGTCAAAGTTTGACTAAAACTGTCTTATGTTAAGAAATGATGAAGTTGCAGCTGAAAGAAAATGGTTCTGATTTTGGGCAAGTTATTTAAATTCCAGTAACAGGTGCAGATTTAGTTTTAATGCATCCTCCTAAAACTCACTGAAGCAATTTAAAAACACATGCATAGATTTACATATGTAGTTTTCTCTTATTTTTCAGTAATTAGAACAATATGTAAGCATATAATGTGCAATAATGCTGATGATATTGTTGTTAATGTCAGAGTGCCCTGATTTAGCATTCCAGCTTTAAACTCCTATTAGCACAATGTTGTAAAGGTAAATACTAGTTTGGCATTTCTTTGTAGCAGAGCATATAGTCCATAAATCAATTGAAGTATGGCGAGGTGTGATTTCCTTTAGTGCAGAAAAAAAAAAAAAACAAGCAATAAACACAGACTGTAATTTTAGCTCAAGCCCAGGCACCATGGAGAAATGGTGCCTCTAATGTGCCGTTATGTTATAACCTTTTAAGTACTTCAGAAGAAATGCACATTGTAATAATTCATATTTTATTCAACCTCTACTTAAGTTTAATTTGGGACCGTCGGCCAACTAGATGCTCTCATTAGGAACTACGGTACAACTTTACACAAGTCTGTGTACTCTTTTACTTGCCACAGGAACAACATAAAAAAGTACTTTTATAAAAAATATGTGTACAGAAAGTCTATGTTTAAAACAATAAATGTATCCTTAGAGAATGCAATAAAAAAATAATAATTTTAACTCCATGTAAGTCAGTGGGAATGTTGTTGCAATAAAGTGCCAACTGTTTTGCATAAAAAATAAAAATTAAGAAAATGGGGGAAAAAAAAACCACCAGAATTGATGTTTACAAATATATAAGTCATTGCTGGTAGAATTAAATAAAAATGAGTGAAAGTGCTTTGGGAATGAAAATAGTTCCAGAGTTTTACTTCTCTGTTTAGGATTTGTTTTCTTTTTGTTCTCTTACTTTGTTGTTGTTTGTTTGCTCCTTTAACTCATGAGATTTGTGGGAGTATGATAGATAGCTGTGGTTTTACTTTAAAACATTAAAAAAGTAGCAGCAGTCTGATTCTGCTACAGAGTCCGAGCATGTTCTTATGATAACACCATGTTTGGGTCAACAAATGATATTAAATCTTTACATTTGGTTTAATTTTAACTTAGAAAATACACAAGAAAATAAAGCTTTGGTTTTGCTCCTGACAATGCAAATTACCAAAAATCAGATTCAAACAAGCCCAAGAATTACCTTTTTACTCATCTCTAATACTTTTTTGAGTCATTTCTTTATATTTTTACATGAGACCATATATTCATTGTTACATTCTCCTCACCTTGTGTCTTTGAGCTGTGTGTTCTCCTCTAACTGGCAGATGTTTTTGTTTTTTTTTCCCTTCACACTGCCCCACTCATCCACCCACACACATGCTTCTATCTCTGTCTCTCTGCTGCGAGGGAAGCGGCTGGCGCGGGGGCAAGCAGGCCGACAGCGGTGCATCAGGCTGACAAACAGAACTGATGTGCAGGGCTAAGAGCCGGCAATCTGGCAGGTTGAGTATTCACTATCCTTTGCCCCCCACTAGCCCCCTGCCGCTCCGCACCATGCCCGAGCACCACCATCCCAGCGGCTGGTGGCCCATTGCTTTGCATCCCCATAAAAATAGCCCATCCCATTATTCATCCACCTCCCTGGGGGCCGCAAGGTCTCTAGCATCATTACCAGGACTAAGGATCTGACTCTGCCGCCACCGCTTGGCAACCACCCCCTCCTCCCTCTTGTCCCCCACACTCCTCTTCTCTAATTATAGGTCAAGCACTCTTTTTGTAAATTATAACACCTTTGTTCTTAACTAAAAAAAAAAGAACAAAACAAAAACTGAAAGATGTCACACAAGGATGCAAAGCCAGGAAGATAAGGAAAAGTATATTGAAATAAGGAAAAGGAAAAAGTGTGAAAATTTAAAAAAAAAAGTGGGTAAAAATTTTTTCAATTATAAAACCAAGCTAATTTGATATGACCAGCGACTGTCATGCATGGCGACGGAGCTCCATTATGCAGTCATTTGAGCTCTTTCAAATTAGTTATGTTAATGTCCTGTGTGTGAATGTAACACTTGGATGGGACAAGATTTCAGCAATTAATTTCTACAGTCAGCGGAGAGACAAGCAAATTTATTTTCCCCCTCTCAGGGAATTGGTGGTGGAGGGAGCGAGGAGGGGAGAGAGCATTCTGGAGCAGGGAACAAGCTAAACACAAGACCTAAATAAAGCCTGAACAATGGGAGCCAATGCCTCCTCATTCATTCAATTGACAATGTTTTGCAGCTTAAACCTGTTTTATTAATTATGTTTGACATTTCCTTAATTAGTTTCATTTACACCAAATCAATCCCTGCTGCTGAACAGCGTCATTTATCATTTTAAAAAATTTGCATAGCCAGTGCTGACTTTTTCTACTTAATTATACATTAAAAGTGTCAGCCGCGCTTGCTGCCTGGCATTATCTGAGGCAGAAAGGTTTGTGGCTGGACGGGGGTGGCATTAATCATCAGGGCGGGAGCGGGCAAGGGGTGCTCCCGGTCGCCAGCGGGAGAGTCGAGCAGGGCTTCTCATTTTCTAAGCTTGATGCTTCCGGGGGCCACTGTGACCTCAATGACCAGCGGGGAGAGGCAGACAAATCAACGACCTCCAGCCCCCTAAAAAACATCGGCATCTTGTTTACAAATCATGGTGAAGGGAAGGAGGGAGCTGCACCAGGAAAGTGGAAAAACCTGGAAGATGTGTGAGGTAAATCAAAAGCACAAGCTGAGCACACACTTCCACATATACAGGCCTTTTTAGTTTGATTGTTTATTTACAATGGCATGTGGCTTTTAAAGACATCAGTAATTTAATAGTTTCAATTGGCATGTATTGTTTTCCAGACTGGGAGGTGATGCAAAAATGCACCTTTGCTGACAAACCATAGCATGAAATTTTGGCAGCTTTTGCTGGTTCAACTCTCAGATCAGTAGTAACAACCTTGTGTAATCAATAGTAGGTCCAACAACAGCAGCTTAGCTGGCTGAGTCAACTGGCTGAGCATAGCTATTACTTTTTCTTCAGCAAGTTTGTGAACACAAAGCAAACTGACAGCTCAAATATCTGGCAAGCTCACTCCTGAGTAAATCTTCAGAGTGTTGAGGTGAACATGGCTTTACAAATCACCCATTCAGGAGCCGAGACCGAAATTGGCAGGTAGGCAGAGCCGTGGTGTCAGGAGTGAAAATTACTCTGAAATGCGGAGCAAAGTGAGAGGCTGAGTGAGAGCGAGTCTCTGACTGGTGAAAGCTCTGGGTGTCACTGTGGGCTCCGTTCACATGGGAAATCAAACAAGTGGGTTTTTTGGAGGTGAGTCAACACTTTTGTCCTTTGAAAAATGAAAATATTACATGTGCCACTTTAAATTCAGAATGACAATCGGGTTTTGCATACAAGGAAGAAACTGCAAATTGAGCAGGCTGTGGTGCTACTGAGCCCAGCCGTTCAAAGTCAGGCATTTTTTTTAGCAGCTCTCATATAAGAATGGCAAATTTAAAGTCATTTTAGCAGAATAACATATAGTAACATAAAGTAACAAATCATGTCGCTTATAATAAAAGGTGAGTTGCTTAAAATTAAATCGGAAGAAAGCAAGCAGAGTTTTTAAAAGAAAAAAGTCAATTTAAAGCAAGCCATTCCCAAAAGTCCACTTAAGTCGAATGCATTGAGATGTTAAGAGTACAGCAGCCATAGCTGTGTTTGAAACAGCTTCAAGGGCAATACAAAAGAGTTGTAGATGACAAAGACCCTGATGAAGTGGCTAATGCTGTGGCATGTCCCAGCAGAAGAAACAGAGGGGCGGCCAGAGGCGGCTAAATCTGCACGCCTCACTGCCCTGTTTGACCACAAGCTGAAATGCTTTCTGAATCGTTAGATTGAGAAATGCAAATTGTGGGGCTGTGTCTGTGATTGCAAGAGGCCAGATCAATACTTGAATATACAAAGAAGGAAAAAGAATAAATGTATAAAAAGTTATCATTTCTAATCGACAGGGGAATCCTCTGGAATGAATTCCTAAAACATGGGGGGATGGTTAGTCTGAGCACGGCATCATCATTATTCAAGACTTTTCTAATCAGCATATTAATGGTGGCACACTGACTGTAAAAGTTTCTATTATTTCATAGTAGCTCAAATAAGCCACTGATGCCTTTCAGTGATGAAAATATTATAATTTATAAAAGTGATTGCTCTGAAAGCTAGAACTTTTTCTTTCTCCACAGCGCCCCCCTCCCCCAAAAACATCACCATCAATTCCCCAACCAAAAGTACTCCTTAAAATGCAAAACATCCCTACTATCAAGGATTACACTTCCTTTCAGGATATATGAAAACCCCTTTGAGAAAATATGATGATGAATTCATAGGCCTAAAACTCTGGGGTAGTTTTTACGTTGGCAAAAATACAGAATGAAGGGGAGGAGAAAAATCGCCTATTTGGATGGCATACATTACCATTACTCTTGTATTGTGTCTCCACTTTTCATAATGACGGGGATAAGTGTCCTGCTCCAAATGCGTATCTGCTGACAATAGAAGCAGACATTACTTGGTTAAAAGCTCAGGGTCCTGTGGGTAAAGAGGCCCAGAGAATAAAGAGTATCCGTCATGGCTAACGAGCTATAAGGATAGCACATTGCCTTTATAAATCACAAGATCTTGCTGTTTATTTAAATTCATTGGTGCCTCATTATAACTGAGCTATGCACCTTTAGGTCCGAGTTGATTAGGAGTGCCATAGCTCAAAATGGCTTTTAATTCAGTGAAACGTAGCTCTGACCTTGGTGCCGTAACCCTGACTAAAACACGCAGCAGCTCCCACATTAATAATGATGCTACCTTTACTGGGCCGGAGAGCTGTGCCGCTGCTACTTAAAATATGTATTATTAGTTACCAGCGACGGCACATTTATCACACCAAATTACCCTTCGATGTAAAACTGCTTAATTCTGGGTCCCTGTACCCCTCTGCACTATTACCTGCTCTTTAGAAGGGCCTGGAATTAAATGTAGGAATGAAATGTCAGGGTAATGGGGAAGAGGATGCGGGTCGATGGGATGCACACTTGATCATTCCCCCGTGGCCTTCTCCAACATCCAGGCGATATACTGAACATGTCTTCCTCATAAACAAAGTTTCACTGCTCCTTGCTTTGCAGACATTTTGAGAATGTAAATGAAGAATATTACTTTGAAATATACTTTATATTTTTCAATAAAATTACATGCAAAGGGAAAAAAACAACACACCCTTTGTGTAATAGAATGAGGTCTCGATTTCAAGATGTCAAGAATATTTAGCTTATATACAGACAATTTTAGACGACCTTCATATTTTACTTAAGTACAATGCAAATCAACAAAATTTATTTGAGTGTATAATAACAGTGACTTTCTTCATAAGTGCCTACAGCCCTACCTACTGGCACACCAACCTAATGACAGATACAACAAGGAAACTAGCCTGCAGCCTCTCAGCACTTGTCATTGTTCCTCCCATGTGTGCCCACCAGAGACTGATAAGTTTGACCAATCAGCTAAATGATTAGATCAATTAGGTACTTTGGTGTGAGCATCAACATTAACCTGCTACAGCTTCAAGACCTGTGGGACTTAGCCCATCAGAACTGCTTCATTAGTTCTCTGGACTCTACCCAAAAGTCTATCACAAAGACGGACAGCCTGGGAGACAGTAGGAGGAGACAAAGCCAAAGAGAGGAAACCAAACTTTAATAAATAAATTAGATCCATTTCCACAGCAAAGCACCTTTGGGATCAATTGTGTTTATGTGGTGCAACATCTCAAGAACATGTACAAACAATACAAAGTGATCTAACAGATACATAAGTGAGAGTGTTTTGAGTGTTAGCCGTATATTCCATTGTTTTAAGACCAGTGGGAATGCACTGGTAAACAGGATTTCATTTCTCTGAGGAAGACATCAAACGGTCCAGTAATAATTTAGATTACCAGGGCAACGCTACAGCTACAGAGGAGCACAAACAGTGCTGGCATAAACACATCTCTCATATCAAACACAGCTGCACAGTACATAAATATACTGTATGCACAACACAGTCATGGTTCCTGCTCGTCTGAGCAAAAGGCAAGGCTCGAGCAGCCCGGGAAGTAAGATGTTACACACATTCTATCAGATGTCGAATCAATTAGTCACGACCATCTTCCAAAGTCAGATATAACCACTTGTCCTTGTGTCTCCAGGGAGTCGGGGATAGGCCCAGGCAGGAGAGAAGAGGAAAGCATACGGGGACCAAAAAGGGAGGTAAAAGGAGGAAAACGCAAGGAACAAAAAGGGAGTGAAACAGAGATAAATAATGCTGTCTGTATGCTGCACATTTTTTTTCCAAGAGATTTCTGTACAAATACACAATTCTTTACCCTCTGCAGAAGCACTTTGTATATCAGAGCGTACACTTTCTTGCACAGCAAAAAAACTCTCTGGTCATTAACATGTGATGACATTGTCTTCCTAATAGTACTACTGAAGGTTTCTTTTATAATGTATATACAACTGTAACACAGGCTCAAACCAGCTTTGACAAAATCACAGTGTTCAATGGGGGCCTGTTTGCATCTTCTTCCTCACAACAAAGCCCTTTAATCTTTTAATCTGAATCATAAAGCCCTGTATTTACAGCAAAGAGATCATGTGATCACTTTGCTAAAAGGTAAAGAGACATGATTAGTAAATGTAAAGACAGAACACAATAGAGATTTTTTTCCCTGCAGGCTAAAAATATTTAATCTGTCATGTAGATGCACAAATAGAACTCATAAACCTGAATAGCATCCATTATTATTAGGCTTGAGAAGTCGGTGGCAGAAAAATCTGTTTCTCTTCATCTTTGCTGGAACCAGAACAGATTCTGTTGTATCTCTAGATTTGCCTTTTTCCTTGGTAATCTCTGCAAAGCTCCAGATTTCAGTAATTTGTGTACAAATGTATTTTATTCACTAAGATTCTTTCATTAATTCTCATATATCTAGGAGGACTGCACGAACACATAATAATTCTGTTGTGTAGCACAAGTGCTCCATGAACAGTTGTCCTGATCTGAATCTGAGAAAGACAGTCTCAACTGTGTTCCAGTTTAAGGTTGACAAACCAGTATATTCTGCTAATTATTTTATTCAGTAACTGTGTTATTACTATCAAGACAAGTTGATAACAACTGAGCTGTAACAGTACATTTGTGTCACAATTTTGAATGTATGTTTTCTGGACACGATTCAGTAAAGTTTCGATACAAGAACAAAGCTAAATGCTACTTACTTTAGAGCCACTTTAACTCAAATTGTACACATCTTGTCTTATTCATCTGATTAAACACATAAACCACTTTCTACAAAGTTTTAGATACTCCAAATGTCATTATTTTCATTTTTTTTAGAAAAATAATAATCAACAAAATATAAATAAATAAAACACATGCTTTCCTCTAGATGAAAATGATGATCATCTGACGATTAACATTTTTTTTTTCATCCAATTGTCTCTACCCATCTTTAGTACTGTGATAGCTCAACACAAATACTTATGGGCAATGCTGTACCCCAAATATTTAGTATTTCTCTGCATTCTATGAAGATAAATACTAGTGCAAATATGTGCTTGTGACAGACTTAATGAAAGTACAAACTAACAAAAGTGAAAATAAAGCAATTATTGCACCACAAGGGACCCTGTTAAAAAATATTTGATTTTCTGAGTTGTAACTCTAACTTTGGATTCCACTTGATTTTTTCAACTTGGAACTCAAACATTTTCACTTCTGAGCACAAATGAAATGCAGATAAATGTGAAAAAAGACAGGCATATTTTGCAACAATCATAAATGTTATTTTTTTACCTTCTTGACCACAGCTTTTCAAGATTATGTTTTATTTTATTTTTTGCTTGTGCCCTACATTTTAATGTGACTACTTCACAGTGTCTCTCTTCTAAAGTTCAAACAGTGAAATTTGTTTGAGGCAGAGACAACAGATCCCCACTGAACACGCAGCAACCAACCCTCTGGGTGTTAAGTGTCGTTGGTTGCACATGACTTCAACCCCTGGAGGCTGTGAGGAAAGTAAAAACAGAAAACCAGCAATAGCAACACAGAAGATTCTGTTGAACCTGAAGCCCATGCCAAGGAGAGAGACAAACCTGAATCCCCTCTGATTCCATTAGTTGTTTCCTAGATCACAACAAACACTTCTTGTCGGTAGGGGTTGGCTGCGGAATGTCGGCAAGAGGTTTCAGAAAGCCGCAGTGCCTGTTCTGAATCCGCCACATTAGATGGCATGTATTTGTGCCCTAGGGATTGCAACGTCTCAGCCTCTGTTTGGGGTACTTTGTCAGATGACTCAGTGTGTGTGATTTATGAGCTCTGGAAAGGTTGCATTTCCAGCACGCATGGACGTCCGCATGGTAAATGGAGAAATTCTGAATTTATTAACATACAATGAATGATGATTAATGTTTTTGTATAGATCATGCTCTCTTTTCAGATGTCTCAGTGTGGTGGTGATAGATGCAGTAATAAATTGCACTCAAAAGCACATTGGAGAAGCCTAAAGCTCATGACTCGTATATACATTTACAGGAGACCTGTGTAGCAACAAGGTTTGCCAGCGCCTGAACTTTTCCGACATTCAACAACATTATGCCTTGTGCATGACTTTCTCATTCTCTGAGACAGAAGCATCCTGCATAGTCAATGAGAAGAGTCAGAAATTAAAAACACACACATGAAAAAGAAATAGGTGTAAAAAAAAAAAGAACAAATGTAATTTAGACCGGTATCAGGATACATTCAAAGATCCATTAATCAAAATCCCCACCATTATTAACTTTTGTATTCTACAACACATCTTGTGTCTCCCTCATCAGCTTTTTCAATATCTTCTCAAATACATTACTGCCAGTGTCGAGTGGGTATGTTCACCCTAGGCCAATTACTGCTGTGAACCATGAAGGTAAGCAGCGCCGTGCAGCCCTCTGTCATATGTTTGCCTTTGTGTCCCCAGCCAGGCTGCCGCAGTGGTGGAAAGGCAGAAACACAGGGAATGTCAGACATCTTTTTAATCGCAATGACAACAGAGGAATCAATATGCAGAGGCATGTTTCTGACAGGTTTTGGGAAATACATCTGTATAGGCGAATCTGAGCCTTCCCACATGTTTGTATCAGAAAATGGTGAATCAAGGTTGACTTCTACTTATGCAATGACCTTATCATTTCACCCCTGGAATAAGGTGGAATACTCACCTTATGCTTGCATGTGAGAAGAAAACAATAAAGAAAAAGAAAAGATGGGTAACAGAGAGTGATCATTCTATTGTAAAAGTGAAGTGTGTGCATGCATATCTTGATGTAGCTGAAAATATACGCCACTGTGTGAGGAGTGTCACGCACAAATGTTTTGCGTTTACAGCGAACTACAAGTATAGTCTGCGTAAACGCACGTGTGTGTGTGCTTGTGAGATGTCTGTGGTTGCTGTCAGAAGAAGCTGACTGGTGATGAGGGATGGAGAGAATCAGAAACACATTGGGCTGGGAATGGGGTGTGAGCCGCAGGGTCGCCCTGGCACAAAACACAACAGCCTCTCACATCATTACCCTCATTCCCTTAATGCGCACAACACTTAGAGCTACAAACAGGCTTGACTCCGGAGCACACATATAGACACACAAATCTATAGAGTCGTGCACTTTTACAGGATGCATAAACTTTCAAGTTCCTACACTAACGCAAGTAAGTACTAATGGCTTGTTGTGTGGTGCTTAATAGAATTTTATTTTAAATGTAAAAGGAGCATGCTCTAAAAATATTGCTTATAAGTAGGATTTTTTTTTTCCATACACATGCAACATTGTGGAGTAGTTTGACATCAAATTAAATAGCAAGTTATATTGTTTAATAAAATTATTGTTTATATATATAGTACATTTTTTGATAAAATTCGGCTCTAGCATGGAAAAACACACTTATTTAAGCACAGAGCCTACATAAAATCACAGTGGTTTCACTCTGTAATGGATGCCTTGCTTCCTTCTTGCTGCATGAGAAGTTTTAAGAAATGTTGGGATCCAGGAGCGGCTGAGCAGAGAGGGAAAAGATAAAGAGAAGAGAGCAGGAGATACGATGCAGAAGAGTGGAGGAGAGAGGTAAGCCAAGCATAAAATAACTTCAATCTAACATCCTCTCAGTGTGGTGGTCGGAAGCAAATAGCAATTCGACCAATGCAGCGTACTCCAGGGGGTTCCCCCCGCCCCCACCACTCACTGACCCATAGAGAAGAGGATCAAGGGAGTAAAGGGATGAGACAAACCCACTTCAATTAGGCCACGGCGACGTCTCGTCAGCACAGCAGATGAGGTGTCAAAGAGTTCAGGCCTGGCTAGATCACAATGAAAGTAAAAACAGTTCCTGGCTCAGCACAGTCACGGTCTTGAATCTTTCCTTTCATTACCCTACTGTCTCCTTTCCCTTTTTTTTTCTTTTACCTTTTTAATATCCAGATTTCAACAGACTTTCTAACACGGCCAGGTCGTCAGCAGTACCCCCAGTTTGTCTTCTCACAGGCCTAAAAGATAACGGGGACAAATAAATCACATCAATTTTTTTGCATTAACAGCATGCTCTCTTAACGCACCTGCAAACGGCATTTAAAGGTCAAAACAACATGTACCGCTGAGGAGTCTCGAACAAAAGCAGAGAATCAAATCAGGATTTTTTTTTTTTAGAAAGAAATAGAGAGACGACGCCAGACGGATGGTTATTCAAAAAACGAAAAATAAAATAAAAACAGTGCCAAGTTGCCAAGCAGCCATAATAACTATAATGCATCAAACCTTTTGAAATCCACAGCTGCGACAGGATAAATTCAGTCTTTAAAGTGTGACAGGCTGGGGAGAGGGGGGGTGGACATAAAAGAAGGGCACACTCTGGGAGACCCTGAGATATTTTGCAAGGACAGAGCTCTGCCAAGGATTTCGAGGAAATATCTCTTTCTGTGATTAGAATGACATTAGCATAATATCAGCTTTGTCACCTCACAGGACAATTGTTAAGGAAAGGCGGCCATCCTTTCCTCTTTTCCTATACAGGCATGAAGTAGGCATCGAAAGGTTTCTGCTTTCTCATTACCACGTTTCACCCTCCCCACCCCCCCCCAAAAAAAGTGAAAAAACTTCCATTGAGTCCCTGCTTGGGAGATACAAGCTGGATTTGGCTTACATCCTTGCCTCTTCCCCAACACTGCATGGCTGCCGGGTGTCAGAGCGCCAACTCTTCCAGCCCAGCTGCACTGATTAGCACAGGCAGATTATTAGCCCGGCATCTCCTGGAAATGCTGCATACTTCTTTTCTTTACCCCATCTTTTCTTCTTTGTTTTGTTTGTTTTTTTCTTTATTTTCTTTTATGCACAACACCATGTCCAGCGTACAGTTCTAATGTGCCTAAATGAAACATGCAAAAGGCCAAAAGAAAAAAAAAAGAGGGAAAGACACATGAAAAACTGACAATTAGTCTCGCATGTATGCAGGTGAAGTAGGCAGAGTGAGGTGACACTAATTTGTTTTTGCTGCTTGTGGATACATCAGGACAAAAAAAAAAAAAAAGTGATTCATCAGCAGTGTGAAAAGAGCTCTCTCATCTTTCATTCCCTGTCTCTCCTCCTCTGCCCCGCCCCACCTTCTCCTCCTCCACTTTCTAGCACCTGTCCGGCTGCCAAAAATTTCCCATCCCAAAACCCAGGTCGTGGACATCCCACTCTCAAACTTGTGCAATGCCTTATCAGTGCCACACACACAAACACTCGCTCACTAACATACAGCATCTGAGGCATCCTTCTCTGCCCGTGCCAGAAATATGTCGGCATCGCGCTCCCTCGCGCTCTCTCTCTTTCACCCAATTCTCCATCATGTTCTTTTCTCTTTCTCTCTTCCTCCCTCTCTAGAGCTTTGCATTTGAAATTGAACAGACACGCAGCCAATTTATCATAGGCTGACACGTGTCATGTCCAAGGCCTAACCACAGGGACTTACAGTAGGCATTGCATTTATCCCCTTTGTTGTCAGCAAGGACCAAGACAATACCAGGAGCTATTAAAAAAGGAGGTAGAGAAGGAGTGAGGGGAAAATAGGCGGAGAATGAAAGAGATGAAAATATACCGCGAAGCAAACATTGCATACCCCTCTGAAAGGTTGCGGACCCCTGCAAGGTTGAAACCTAACCGTTTTCCTAACCAACCGTCAAAATCGTGTTGATGCAAGGCCTCTCTGTCAAACTGCAACACAAAACCTGGGCAAGCATGAGATAGATTAGGTGAAGAGTTAGCATTGAATGGAATCAGACCTTTCTGCTGTGGTTTATAGTGTAGTTTAATCCCAAGACAAGATGGCCGACCAAAAACATACACCACTGGGGAAAATGTTCAGTAATTATCTCCAACACAGGGAGAAGCCAGGGAGGTTCATTCCCAGTTTCTACACAGCTATTCATAAGCTGCAATAAAGAGCAGGGGAGATACTAAAAGGTAATCATTCCTGAGACATGAAAGAGGACAAAACTGTTAATGTGCATCATATAAAAGCTTTTCCATTCAATCACATTATCTCTATATTATCTCACCTCTCTTTGAGCAGGTTCTTTAAAATAACCCACGTCCTTATCGTTATAGTATGCAGAAAAGGCAAGACAGATGACCCTGCTTGATAACAAGACGGCTACAAAGAATGTATATTTTTCCCCATGCACACTCGGTTGAAAAGATAAAGAGAATTGGGACAAAGGCTAATGACAGAAGGACAAAGTGTCTTATAAAGTTGTGAGCCACAAGGTTATTGATTGGCACATCCACTGACATCAAATATCTCCACTGTGATTATTTTATGCAGAGGAAATGTTAAAGAAGCTACCTGCAGAGAACTTCATATTCAACCTAATAAATGAATAAAAGTTTAAAAAAGACTGTAAAGCAACCCTCCATCCCCTTTCACTTCATTCAATCATCTTCAAACTGGATCAGTTGACCAGACCAATTGACTAGCACCCGTTAGACTAGCACCTGGAAGTGAGTGACCTTTATCAAAGTAGCTGTGAAAGCTATTTCTGCAGTAATTAACAAGTGGTTATGCATGCAAGATAATTAACAGAAGGTCAACTATTTGGCTGCTACTCAATTTTAGATGTCATCGAACCCTTGACACCAAATGTGATGGTAAAGAAATAGTTCAAATTTTTTGAAGTGTGGTTTTGCAGATAAGTTGAAAACAGTTATTGGTTATAATATTTCCAACTGTTGTAGATAGATCTTTGAACAACCTGTTTAATGAGCTAAAGGCTAGTCCGAGCAGGGTCAAACCAAGGTGTATATCTGTCATTCTAAAACAGAATTTCAAGGCAAATGTATGTGTTTAGTCTACATACTGACGTTGTCTGCCATGGAGGGTTTTAGCACAAACAGTGGTAGCAGCAGCTAGCTATAGCATATCCAGTTCAGCCTAGGGATGTTAAAAGGTAAAAAAATATAACTTGTACTTAATAACCATGTAATATGAAAGTTGCAGTAGTGGAAAACAGCAAATGCATAACCATATTTTTAAGATTGAAGTTCTTTTAATATTTACTTGGACTAGCAATTAGCTTGTCCGAGTAAGAAATAAACTATTCATCAAACTGAGATTGTTCAAACAGCTTTCTCTCTAAGAGATACGATATTTGTGCATAACATTTTTCACAGAACCTCACTTCAAAAGATCTGAACTATTCTGATAGCTCTGTAGCTTCACAAAAAAATAAGTCTGTGTCTAGGGTAGAAACTGGCTTTTGATTCTGGATATAAGAAAAAAAATAAGTTACATTATAGTTTTGTGTCTACGTGTTTGGTTTGATTCATTTCATTAAGAAAGTGTAACACTGGGAAAACAAATGTGAGTCTGAGTTTAATGAAGAATGCTTCTCCAGTGTGCGCACTGAGGCCTTCATCTTAGCTGCAGGTTGAATCATGACTCAAATAAAGGCACAGCATGGGTCACATTGGAAATACTTGATTACACATCCTGTTCTATGCTGATACACTTCAGACTTTTTTTTTTGCTATCACAGAGCCTTGTGTATTTACCCTATTTTTTTTTTCACTTTTATAGCATAAAGTCTGATGTTGACTGCTATTAAATTTCCCCTGAGGGCACGCTGCTTCACTCATATGCTCCTATCAAATGAGCCAACAAAGCATATCAGGGTGTAGCGTCTATGAAACACTGCATCACCTTTGTTCACTCCTCATCAACCCCACGTCCCAATGCTATTACCTCAGAACTATTCCCTATTCCCTGCTTAACCCTTGTCTACAGGACTGGTGTCACACAGAGCACCACTCTACTGCTCTCCATATTCCACAGCTTCTCACCTCTGCTGACATCTAACACTCGCTTGTCGCCTCTGACATGAGCACATGCATACAAACGCGCTCCGACGCACAGCCGCATACACTAATTGCATGAGAGCACAAAAATGTACGAGTGCAGACACGCGCGCGCGCACATGGTGCAAATTAGCAACACACAATGGTAAATTCACACATGGATGATGAGGCTGTGGAGGGTTTGATGTCTCCGGATCTTTGCCCTCCGTGACAGCAACAGTGCTTGTCATTCCTGTTGAACTCTGGCCCCCTGCACACCTCCCAACACACACACACACACACTGACACTCACACAAGCACTGTGGCGAGTCAGTTAACACTAGAGGGTGGCAGGAGAAAGTGGCACTGAAAGACTCTGTGCCAGTTGCCTGCTAAAAGCACCTTTGGGACTGGTAAAGTTTGATTTGATGGCTTTCCTTGTTAATTAGGGTTTGGAGGTGACTCCTGAAATGAGAATGGGCAAAACGCTCAAACAAAAAAAAAAAGATGTTCCAATTCCCACATCTCTTCCAGCTCCACCTTCCAAAACATCTGACCCATATACAGGAGCACGGAATGGAGAAAGTGGAACAATCATGTCATTTGAAGTTATAGGCCGTGTGCCGTGTCTCTGTGTGCTTCTGCCAACAAAGGCAGGGCGGTTGAGTCAGACTAATAACGCGAAATGGGCTTAAAACTTGTATGTGAACAAAGTCAACAACAAATAAGAGAACAAAGGCGCGAATGTTTACTCTTTAATTAATCACACACACAGATTTGTTCAAGCGTAGTTTTCAAGTCATGTAACATTGCCCCCAGGTGGTCTGGAGAAATTTTGCATGAGCAAACAATACATACATACATATATATATATAATTTGATTTTATTTTTTGTGCAATTTCATTGCTACATAAAAGCAAAACGGAAGGGAAAAATCTGAAAACGTGACAATAAAATAAAAGTAAAAAACACATAGGGTCAACGAACACTGCTTGTCTTGTGCAGAACTCATGTGGGCCAATGTTGCAGGACCTCTTCATTGTAGTGTGAAGCTCCTAAAACCAAACCAGCTCACAAAGGCTCCATTTTTGATTTACACTGTATGTGCTGCCCTCTATTTTTTATTTTTTACTGCTAGCGGCCATGCTACTGGAGAAGCACGGTGCAAAAAGCACCAAGGTCGGGTCGCATGACTACCAAGGTGTGGACGCACATAAAAACTCAAACACAGGTTCTGTCCTCATATATTGTGTCCAATAGTGCCTTTTTTTACCATGTTGATCTGAGACACTGGGTTAATTCCAAAACCAGTTTTTCTTATCCAACACAGAGACATGTTTTTAATCTATTTCTGCTCTCTGATGGTTGTCTTCAGGGTTTTTTTCATATGTGTGTGTAGGTTTTGCTCTTTAAAAAAATATGGCATTTTTGCATCAAAGTAAAAAGTACAAGGAAATAATCTTGGAGACATATAAGAGTCAGATGAGAGAGAGGAGGGGTGGTTGGGTGTGTGTGGGGGGGGGGGGCAAGGTGGGGCACTAACATTGTGCTGACAGCATGTAGAGCAGTCACCAGATATCTTTAATCAGTGAAATGTATTTCCCTCCTGCTCTGCCCGGGAATTGTTCAGCGGTCAGACCTGCTGGGGCGACACAAATGAATCTTGGCGGAGGTGAGGACAAAGGCGGCCGTAAGGTTATGGCATGTAGATGATTGGAAGTCTGCTGGTTTCTGAGGGAGCTGCCATGTCCCACGGAGCAGGTGTCACTACCAGATGACAGGGACAGGGCCACGGCGTATGTTGGAGAGTGTATATGTACATACAGAGACACAGACACACATTTAGACACAACATTAAAAGAAGGATCTTGATTTGTCAAAAACAATGAGAAAATATTTCAGTAGATCTTTTGTTATAGTTTTTGCTTTTTTCTCTAATAGGAATGAATTATTCTAAAAAATAAAAAAAAAGGTGTGCACATCTTTTTGCTCTTATAAGCCTTTCTTAAAGTAAAAACACAAAAACTTTAGTCAGTGTTTATTTTTTTTTGTTTGTTTGTTTGTTTAGCTAGAAAGCCAGTATAACAATTATCAAGTTGCAACAAAGTCACATAATTGATTCATAAAATATATATTTCATTATTAAAATCCTCTTACCGTAATCTCACTTTCTCTCTGATTATGTATTATTTAAGCGATCTATCAAAGGCACAGTGAGTTCTGCTCTTCCTCACATTTAACCAATCAGAATGCAGGGGCGGTATGGGCAGAGAGAGTTAAGGGGTGTGGCTCATGATGCCCCATGACCCAAGCCCCTCAAGGAGCTTTGCTCGCACAGATGTCTTGTCTACAGGACTCTTTCTTTTCCCCTTTACTTTCAGCAAATTATACAAAAAGTGAAAGATGCAGAATGGCCTAGAAAAGTGCTGCAAAGCAGCGATTCACAAAGTCTTTTTATTAAAGAAAAAGACAAGAAGGAAAAAGGTTAGCCCTAAATCACAGGTCGAGAAGAAGGGCAACGTAGCAGCTGTGGAACTTTGTGGTACAAACAGTGTCCGAGCCGAGCGGGGAGGATGGGTGAATGGAGAAGAGGAAAAGGTCTGTGGGTGTGTGGGTGTGTGTGACTGACTGAGAGACAGAAAAACAGAGAGAAACTTGGTGATTGTGTGCTGAGGCAAGAATGTTCTTAATGGGATACAGGTGACAACATGCTGACCAGAGCCACTGAACAATGATTACTCAGGGAGCTAGAGGTCTGTGTATGAAGGTGTTAGTGTGTGTGTGTGTGTGTGTAAGAGAGAGAGAGGGGGGAGAGAGAAATAAAGAAAGTGTGTGGAACAGAAAGCGAGAGAAAAATGGTAGCCCTTGAAAACAAACAAGTCAAACGTACGAATTAAAGATACTTTTTCTTTCTTTCTGTAATATAAAATAATCTTTAGAAAGAATAGTGGACAATTCTGTCATGTTATGTTTTGATTTAAGGCTCCCATTTATGACAATTTAGCTGAAGATTGGTGTGAAACTAATGAAAATGATGTCTTGACATATTTAATGCTGTGAAAAGGTTTTCATGCACAGATGTTTAGAGTCACTCAATTTTATTCAGCACCTTCACTGTGACTTCTATTCAAAGCTGAAAGATTTATACATAAGTAAAAAGCAAACTCTATAACTATACATAATATACTTTAACATTTATTTTTTATGCACAAGATTCTGATATTACTGTTCAAGTTTTACAAACAAAACAAAAAAACTGTTCAGTTCTTTAAATACATTTTAGTTAAACTTTACAAAAGCTTAAAGTATAAACATATTGAATGAATATATATGTTTCTTGTTTGATTATTTTGCATAAATAAACTACACTAGACAAAGAAAAACTGCAGTTGAACTTCTCAAAGCATTTTAAAGTTAGTGTCAAACCATTAAACAATCTAAACAAATATAAAAATACACATTTATATAGAACATTTTAATACTTTCTTGTGACAATGGATTTATCTCATAGAAAATTACACAAAAAAACTATTTAAATATGTTTAAAACATAACGAAAAGCATACAAATATATTTTTTTCTTTACACTGAAAATCTGTGCTACTAAAATTAAAAAGTATAATAAAAGTACAAGTAACATTTGAATAAAATAATTTAAAAACTTTATTTTTTTTCTTTTAAAAAGGCTACTAATGTAATTAACCAGTAAAAATGTGATTCTACATCTAGTTAAATAAAATTACTTTACACACATTATATGAACTGTTTTCAACTGTTTAATGTTGTAATAAAATTCATTTTTTTGAATTTTTCTTTTAGATAATAAAATGGAAGAAAAGAAGCAGTGGATAAAATGAAGGTTGATTTTTTTTTGGATTAACAAATGAAGAAAAAAAAGTCACAACACGCATATTACTCCTCATACCTTTTATTTCCCAAAATTAGATTAACAAATTGTGTCATATTTGACTTTTAAATGAAACCCATTTGAAAGTTTCATTCTGGTTGGTTAATTGTTCACTTTGATTCCTCTGCAGCTGATGAGAACAAGAACTCTAATGACTAGATAACAGATGATTGTTTTCATTAGCCTCTCTTTGTGTCTGCCTTGACCCCTGCCTCTCCACCAGTCGTTTCTCCTGAAAAGAGAATGATTTAGTTGATGTGCTGCCAAAATATATTCACCTAGTATCTCCGAGTGCGTTTGAATATTTTTTTTTTTTATAAAAAAAAAAAAAAGGCTTGTCAAAATTGATTAAAACATTTGTAAGGTAAGTTTTTAATTCTTCTTACACTTTGGAGCAAGTGCTGCGGTGTTAAAAGCCCATCATTTATCAGAACACAATTGCCTCTCCAGTGAGCTCGCCCCCATTCAAATCCAACTTTGAGTGGAACAACGGTGCCCCCTAGTGTTAATTATGACCTGTTTTTAGTGTCATTTGACTACTAATTGCAAAATTAAGTTCAGTCGATATGAATTGCCCAGAAACACACTCCTTCACAGATGCCTTTTAATGATTTTTGTTTCACTATTTCGTTTTTTATTATTATTAATGTTGCATTTGTTTTGTCGTGTTTATTTAAATAAATAAATAAAATACATTACATTAATATTCACCAGAGAAGTTTAGTTTAAGATATTTTAAATTAGCATAAACCATATGGAAATGATAATATATTAAAGGGGAAATTTGTTGTTTTCATTAGGAATTTATTGGCAATTAAAACAAGAAAACTTTAAATAAGATCCATAAACTTCAACATAAAATACAGTTTAAAATGAGGACAAAATCTGGGTTTAGTTCTATTTAATATTTATTTAATTTATTTTGTTTTTGCTAAACTTTAATTTTCTTAAATTAAATTTTGTTTATTTTTTGTGTGCATAACTGGATACTTTCCCCGTCTTTGCTTCAGTTTTGCTCGCAGTACTCCCTAAATAAATTGCGTTTAGCTGTTTATTTTGTGCCATATTCGTGTTTCATTTTACCAGAAAACCCTGAAGGCTTTTTAAAGTATTTAACTCTTTATGTAATCTATAACACCACATGTTAAACCCATAGACGTAGAGGAGAGGGGGGAAAAATACTGTGGTTTTAAAAATGTTTTGATGGTGTAATTGTGACCATTTTTCACTCAGACACTGTAGTTTCTTTCTCTTCACCGCTGCCTGAGTGGGACTGCATCTTGAACTTCAACCCTCAGTCCTTCTCTCATCTCAGAGCTTTGGAAATGAAGTTCTTTCCATCGCGCAGACCCCTCCATCCCCTTGATCACAAAGAAGCCGTCAAGCTAAAGATATGAAGGCACCCCATAACAACCCCCCTGAACCCCCATGAAAAAAAAAGCATGCCATGCTTCTTATGCAAATGCCAAAGTGAAGCACTTACAAGAGGACATTTCAACAAAAAAAAAAAGTATGGAGACCCTGTCAGTGCAGCTGGGCTTTATAACACTTAGTGGATAATTTCTATGGGTCAGCTGTGGAGGAATGGACCTGCCAATCATTTTCACATGTAGCAAAAAAAAAATTGTCTGTCGACAAACAGGGTTACTTCACCGTTGCCATGGAGACTAATCCAAGTCCACAGCTCCCTCCCGCGCACACTCGCTGTCCACAGTCTGTGTGCTGACACTGACAGGCAGTTTCTGAAACTACCTGATCACACATTTGTCTGGAGGCTGGTGGCGCCACTGGCTCCCCAGATGAAGCTAACTGTACATGTAAAAGGCCTCTGTTAACTTCTCTTTTCTGCACAAGCGAGTACAAAATGCCGAAAAATTATTTTTTTGTACTTTGTCACACTCAGACATAAAAAATGTACATATCTGAGAGCTTTTTTTATTATAATTAGTATTATTCTCATCATGTTTAACTGTTTTGACTGCTTTACAACCTCAAAACAATTCAGCCAGACGAACGGGTTCAAACCCAAGCAACATTGTTAAACATTCAAATTCCTTCAACAAAACCTCATGTAATCCATAGATAGAAATGACATTGTGTGATTGTTGTTTTTTTTTTTAAATGCAATAATATGTGTTTGTTTTTAAAAACCGTCACCCTGCAGGGGATAGACAATTAAGCCAAACAAATTTGCATGACGCCAAACCCGAGTGTGTAAATGTCCAAGAGGAATTATCCAGGTTGTCTGTTTAAAATGCTGTGCATCCTATACCTTCTCCCAGCAAATCAAATATTCATGCACTACCTTGTTGTCTCTGGTCCTGAGGGTACAGATGGAATTACACATGCCTCACACGCATCTTCATGAATCATATATTGCTGTATACCTGTGCAAGCTTATAGTGGCCATTATGGAGTCCATACACAAACACACGAATACAACATAAAGATATGTATGCAAAGCTACATGTGAAAACAACTAACCACATTTAAGTTTTGTTGAAAGGCCTTGTATGAAAAAAGTTTGGATTTTCAGCTACAAAAGCCTGCAACTTGATAGTGATTAAAAGCTGTTGGCAGGAAGAGAAAAAAAATGGCCAAATAGAAAGAGGAGTTTCTTGAGTGTTTTTTCTCCACATTTCCAAGGCAGTGGCCTTTCTTGGTGCCCAGGACAGGCACCACTCCGCAGCCCCCTTCAATTAAGCAGGAAAATTGATGTGTATCATCAGTTATGTCAGGAATATCATAAATCATCACTGGGTGCGGTAATTAATTATTTTCTAGTCGTGTGAGGAACATGACAGAGTGGAGATAAATAAAGGGGAGAGGGAGGGAAAGAAAAAAAAAACCTGAGGAGGTGCAGGGGGGGGGAAGAGAAAGATGGGTGGGGGGGGGGCATTTGTCTGTCAGTAACTGAAGAGTAAGGGGGGGGGGTTCTCTCACATGCTCTATTTACTAGACCATTGGGATGTGACGGGGAACGTGACAGACCCCCCCCTCCACTCTCCCCTCACTTACGAGCCTTCTCATAGAGGAACGACAATTAGGCCTGAACGAGACGGGCACTTCCTGGAACAGATGCTGGCGTTCCCCCGTGAAACGCGACCCCTGTCCTGCCTCCGAGGTTAAGGTGTGCGCGGCATTGCCTCTAAAACGAACTAACAGCCTCGTGATGGACCATTTATAATCAAAGGGCAGCCTCACAGAGAAGCACGCCTGTAGGGCCACTGAAGCTTGTCTGAGGAGCTGAATGGGTTTTATTGTTCAAGTCCTGGCCACCATTATGAGGAATGTTCCTGTGGCTTGTCTGAGTTAGATCTGAGGCCCTCATGCTTACAAGCTTATTTACTCGTTGTTTAGATTTTTACAGGTGGGCAGGTAAAACAAAAAAAAATCACTAAATTTATGTATTTCCATAGCTAAATATTTGTTAATAAAGTAGCTTTTACAGTTGAGCATAGCAAAAAATAAATATTTACAAGTTAAATTTTAAAGCAATAGATTGTGTGTAGTTTAACAAACTGTTTATTTTTCATTTTTTTGCAAGTAATTTAAAGTGTCTACCTAGAAATCTGCCTTACACCTACATTATATAAACTCCTGCTGCACAGAGTCTGTAAAGTGGGAGGAAAGGTGATGGAGCACGAGCTGCAGCCTGGGAGATTTCAAACTCCATTGCCTTTAGCTCAGTAAGTGTTGACTGACTCACATGCCTGCGTGCCTCCTCGCAGACCTTTGTGGATGCAGGGTATCGATCGGGAGGACGGGGAGGAGATGAAGGGAGGAGAACCTGTGCTGAGAAAAAGTAAACACCGCTCCAGATGACAAAACACTGATCACCCCGGAGACCTCGACCTTCCCTGCTCTCTCTTTCTCTATCATTTATTGTGACCTTCGACCTCCCGAGCTAAGGCTATGATCAGCCTTGCGGTTGTACCCGACGCGTCTATAGATCTGTGTGTGTTTTTTGCCGATATACATCCACTCGGGCGTGTTAGCGTGACGACTGGTGGGATAGGGAGAGAGAGAGAAAACTAATTTTAAAGACTTATTCCACTTGTGTGCATGTGGGGCAAAGGAGTACAAGTGTCGAGCAAAAAATAAAAAAAAAATTTAAAAAGAAGGGAGTTTGGGAGAACACAGGCGTCCGTCTAAGCCGGTGTTTGGGTGCAAAGTGTGTGCAGCAGATTTTAATCAATACCAGACCTCTTTTGTTCCAAGCCTGCAGAGGAGAGCAGCGGCCATTCACTCCAGAAAGGTTAATGCTGCAGGTCAAGTGATTTCACACCCACACCGGGATCCGCCATGTCACCACGCAACTGCCACGCCTCTAGCCGCCATGACACCAGCATCCTGATTTATATGTTGTGAAAGTGCGGTGGGACTGGAGGTGAGGGTGGGCAGAGTTATCATATTATAATGCGCTTCACTCTGCACTCACACAAATGAGGAGGACGATGAGAAAGCGATTGAGGAGACACAACCGTCACTGTTTTCTCTCTGTCAAGAAACCTTGCTTTGTTTTGTTGTTCTTCTCTCAATTGCTCTAAATAGGGAGACAAAAAAAAGAGCGTTAAAGAGAAAACGCCGATCTGAGGTCTCACTTTCTGTTGATGGGAGCGGGGCATGTTAGAAGGTGCCACAGAAGCAGGAATCACACGAGGAATTAACAGGAGGACTTATCTCCCGCCGGCCATTATTTAAACCCTCACTTTCCTAAACACACCACCCCTCCAATGAAAAGGACAATAAATAATCCGTCCAAATAAAATCCATTTCCTGCAAATTCTCCAGAATACAGCCCATCATTATCAGTAGGAGGGGACAGACAGCAATTAATAACACAGCCAACCACTTCTCAGAGAGCATCCATCTTGTTTTCATTATTGCCGTGAATAAATGTGTGCAAACCTTTGTGTGACTATGTAAGAGTATAGAGGAGAGTGTGTGTGTGACTGCATGCATATTTATGTGTTGTTGAATGATCAGCTGCCCACACTTCTTGTAGTGCAGCCTTTAACGTGTGGGGCCTGGATGTATGCTGTTTGTGATGATTTGTGTGTGTGTGTGAGATCCCGCCTTTAATTTTTCCAATGTCTTAATGATGCTCTACTAAAGCTACCTTTGATTCTCCTCTCTGGTTCCGTTGCATTTTTTTTATTTTTTTTTATTTCATCTCCTGTTTAGAAGCTGTATTCTCCCTACCAAAAGGGCAATTGCACTAGCATTAGCATCCTCTGGGTCTCTGGGGGTGACAATAGCAATTAGCTTCAATGACAGAGTGATATGAGAGGCTGCTGATTGACAGTTGCCCCCAGAGAAGGGGCTGACTGAGGTGACAGCTGGGCTCTCTGCTCTCCCTGGCTGCCCCAGGCTCTGGCCCTGTGTTATCCCATGCGCCAGCCAAACTTTGTTTTTTTCCCCTCTCTCCTCTCAGCACACGGTCACATGTCTCGTTACATCCTGCGTCGCCGGCCAATCCCTTCCCCTTCGCTCAAGCGTATGTCTTGTTATATCTTGTGTGTCAGCTAAACCCACTTTTTTCACCTGTTTCTTGTTATTGTAATGCAGCAGAATGTGACTCAACACTGACCTCTCTTCTTTTTTTTTTTTTGCTTCTTTCTTCCTCTCATCACTTTGTGCTCACATCCCAAAATGTATGAGTGTGTGCATCTGCTTGGTGGATAATGTGTGTACTCAAACAAATACAGTGTGGTGGTTTGTATCTCATCTGTGTCAAAGCAACAACTGCAGCAGCCCTGACACATCAGTGAGTGTTTCTTCAGTCGAAGCCTGAGGAAATGAAGCGCTCCCCATCTATTGATCCCCCCCCCACCCTCCACACACGCTACAGTGCTTCGGGGAGACTTTGTTTTCACTGCCTAACAGAAACATAGCTCCATCAATACTGTACAGTACTCCTCGACACCAGCTCCTCTCCTCACACAGAAGCGTCCCAGGAGGCCCGCGATAGACTGCACTAACTGTACACAAACTGTACAGAGAGAGAATACAAGATATTTGTGTGTATTGTGATGCATTTGTCAAAGCGCAGAGGGGGCCCTGTGATGGCAAGAGCAATTTAAGGAGTATAAAAGACATATTGGCAACAATGGTTTGTGAATGATGTATTATGTAATCTGCCCCAGGAGTATAACTCTTATATTCTGTCTCCCTTACTTGTTTTTTTTCCCTCACCCTTCCATCTCTTCAGCTGTTTTTTTTTTCTTCCCCATTTCATCTCCCTCACTATGTGTTTGTGTGTGTGTCTATGGCATTTAAAGCTCACTTCCACGTGCATCAAAATAAGTGCCAATAAACAAATCACTGCACTAAATGGCATCAAGGTCACATCAATCTTCGAACAACAATGCTGACTGGCTTCACATAGAGTCTATTACTTGAGGAGGGGAAACAAGCAGGCACTGGGCCAGACTCAACGCTTGTGTGTGTGTGTGTGTGTGTGTGTGTGCATGTGTGTGCATAAAAGAAAGGAAACCTCTCTCAGCACTGATAGAGCTCCACAATCCTTATTTATGGCGCACTGTACTCCATGTTCAGCATTCAGGCTGTAAATGAGAGACTGGTGAGGAGATTGGATTCTGGAAATGGGTGCAAAATATCTCTAAAATAATTTGGTTTATCTGTCTTCACCATTTTACTATTTGGTAGGTAAATGTTGCTAAAGTTTAGGTAAACGTCATTACTGAGATGACTTGATTTTTCTGGTGCCATGCTAACAACACTAGTATCAATACATTTTGTATATCAAAAGTCTCATTATTGCATTGTTGTAGTAGAATCTCTCAATCATTAGTCAATTTTGAGAGTATAAATCATGCTTAATTTGTCTGCAGCTGGAAAAAAATAAAATGGGCAATTTCAGTTTTAGTAGTCTAAGTGTCTGCACATTAAAAAGGATAGGGACAAGTTCTTTTTACTAATAAATAGGACTTTTTAACATTCTTTTCTGAAGGTGAACTGAAGGTTGGCAAAGCTGTAATGATTAATTGCAACTTTGCAAACAGTTCAGCATGGAGTTTTTTAATGTTATTTTATTATTCTTTTTTTGGCTGGGATGCTTCCTGCTTGATTCCCATATCATATACAATTTATTGCCTCGAGGAATGGCGTCCAGTTAATCTCTGAAAATGTGCTTTTTATGGGTTTTACAATGCAGCATAAACAGTGCATGGCTGCACTTACAAACGCAAGCATGGGTTTCAATGTACTCACTCACTGCTTTTAAAAACTCTACCTTCCCAAAGTTACTGACTGAATTAAATAAACAACATCCCCTCCCCTCGTGTTTACTCTCTCCATCCATTGCAGAAAGAAACTCTCACACTCTGAAGCCATGGACAAATCCAAACACTTTTGTTTAATCAGACATACATTAAACGGTATTATTAACAAACGACTTCATGGATCATTTCCCTCTGTTTTTGTAAGGTGAAGTGGAAGACAGGAAGGGAAAAAAAGGGGAGGGAGCTATTAAGGGAGAGAGTAAAATATGGTAAGATGGGGAGCAATATTTCTGTGTGGGAGAGGTGCAAGTGAGAAAAAAGCACCTTATTAAAGGACAAGCTTTTCCTGGTTTGCACTAATTAATTGTGCAGTGCCACTGACTGCTAATTTGCTGGGAAAAATGCATCCCAAAAGCAAAAGGGGGCTCCTGCTTGAACTTTGCTTTAGAAGCACCTAATTCACCAGTGACTGCAGCTGTGTCCCTCTCCTGGACTGCAACACTATTAAATTAGAGCGCCCAGACCATCAATTTAATAAGCGCCGAAGCAGATCATTTGAATAAGGACAGTATTAGTATTCTAGCTGAGCACAACTAAGAGCAGCTGACCTTTTTCCACCACCGAGAAGATCCTTGAACACATCCAGCCAAATCAGAGAACACAGTAATAAGCTCGTCAACGCCTAACATTGTCAAAAGGAAAGATGTTTCTGCTCTCCCTCCTTCAGCCAATCACCACTACCCCCATGGTAGTACCAGTTCCCATGGTCTATCAAGCCAGCTAGGAGGATCCCGGCGATTCAAAGCAGAGGGATAAACGAGAGGGAAAATTTAATAAGGGAAGACGAGGCGATAAAAACATGCTCACATGGTGCCAAAAGAGATTTATGATTAATTATGCTATAGCCTGAGCGAGTCCATTTGTGCGTGCATGTGTCCACACATGTTCTCCTACAGCATGGTGCTTCTCTCCAGATGCAGAAATTGATTTATGTGCATGTTGTTGGTGTGGAATTGATCAGTTCCCTTTAAAATTCCCCCATGAAGGCCCACATAACAAATCAGATCCCGACCTTTAGCCCCGACATCTTTAGCTGCTGATGCACACCTGGGGGACAGACTATTACGTAGAGTTTTGACACCTACTGTTGCTGTTTTGAACGCTGTACCAGGGTGAATTGGCAGCACAGTGAAACATTAGCAGCGGTAATGCATTGGGCTGTGAAATAGATCATCGGCAGTGACAGTTATGGTGACTGTCAGGCCGTAGAGAAAGAGATTTAACTAGCCTTTTGTCTGCATGAAATAAACATTGCACGGGAGGTTAAATGCTCCATCATATGACTGCTTGGCGACGAATCAAGCGCTGCCTAAGTAGCAGTAGCACTAATGAGCATTTGGTAAATGAAAATAAAGCAATATTAAGTGGGAAAAGTTTTTGGTTTTTTTCACATTTTGGAAATTGTGATTCTGCAATAAGTTTATTTTGTGCAAATGCTTCAAGGTAATTTATGTTTGTTGTGCAGTGGTGAGTTCAATATACACTGCCACCACTGTGCCATGGAAAATAGGGTCTGTATCTGGCCATATGACTGCCACTGTCTGGGTTTTATCCAGGGGGGTCTAATAAATAAACAAAATGGCTTCTCATTCACTCACAATGCAGCACTTAAATGCTGAGGACAAGAAAGATCCATAAATAATGGGAAAGGGGAGTTAGATGGTAGATATACATTAGGCCTGGGAAATGTCCAGCACTGTGTTTTATGAGGCTAGTTGCAATGTTGATGAATATTTGCCAGTTCGGAATCATAGCTTAATGTCAGACTACAATTTGTTGCAATTAGCCGGGTGATTTATAGGAACAGTGAGGCCGAGTGTATGGTAACAATTAGCAGAGGCTTTTTCAAGGCTTTTTATTAATGGCATGTCACACCAGAAGTAGGTTTCACCCAAAGCAAGTACATCTGCAGGCTCTCGGTGTGTGTTCATGACCAAAAATATGGGCCAGAGTGACCAAATTGTTTAGAGGAGCCAAATACGCTAAATATAGGGTCATTCTAGTCTTTTTGTATGTTTGATTTTCTTTTTCTTTCATATCAGTTTTTGCTTTTTATCTATTTAAAATTAGGTTATATGTATAATTAAATTTATCGACTGCTTTTGTGCTCCACCCTCTTTTGTGGTCCAAATATATCTATACATGGGGATACATCTATATAAATATATATACGCAACATTTGGCATTTAAGTATGTAGGCTTTTTCTAACTATACGCAATGAGACAAAGAAACCAAACAGCTGTTCTGTCTGGCAATAACAGGGTTCAAGTGGAGCGATGTGCCCCTAAACGGCTAATAAACGGCACAAAATGAGCCTGCAATTAAATTTATACACTTGATTGCACTGCTGTCATGTCCACTACAGGCTTATCGAACACCTGGGATCTATTTCCTAATAGAACCTTGGGGAGAGTGAGGAGAAAAAAAAAGAGAAAAAGCAGTAGAAAGAAATGAACAAAGCAATCTTTTTTTTTCCCTCTCCGCATTCTTTTATGTTGGCTTTTTCAAACATTTTTTGGATGATAATAAGTTGTTACAAAAACAAACCCAAAAGAGGATTGTATTATTTAACGATTTCATATGGGTAATAAGTTTTTTCATTCATAAGTACATCAATTTATCTAAATTGTATGACAATTCATAGATAATTTTAACAACAAATGATTAGTATCAACCTTCTGCCATGACAGATTATTTCTCTAATGTAGCTGACAACACTTCTCAGCTAAAATACTTTATTTTGTCAGAGAAAATGTTGAAACAAATACCAGTAACTTTTTAAAACAACTTTATTCAATCAAATTTTAATCAAACATTGTATTAAACCATTGTTTTTCCCACTTGTAAACAAAATTTTATATAAAAGTAAAGTATGTGTACTTAACAATTTCGTAGAGAATTTGGAAAATTTTGAGACACTGAAGAATCCTAAACTTCCAACTATTAATGGCTTTTTATTTCCTCTAAAGCAAGAAGAAAAAAAAACAATGAGTCATTTTATGGAATAATAATAAAAAAAGCAGAAAGAAAAGAGTTCAGGATGGTTACAAAGGTTTCTAACAAAAGTTATGAATTTTTCTCATTTTCATTTTCTGCATTACATTTTGATGAAGAAATTTTTTGAAGTTGTTTTTTTTTTTCTTTTTTTTATTATCTTTTCAATTGTCACATAATTTCTTCTTGTACACTAAAAGGATGAAATACATATCAAAAACTGCATGGTTGGTCACAAAACTCAGACATAAGCCTACATAAGACACAATAGGAGATTTAAAGCCATGTTTTAATTTGTGCTAAAGTTGTAAAA
>JARVJO010000394.1:14361640-14379322 GCA_031762555.1 Cynodonichthys magdalenae | reverse complement strand
CTGCAATATTGAGATTCCTACTTCTGCCATCTACAGTATTGATAACTGTGATATTCTCTCAGTGGATCATCTCCTCAGGGTAACTAAAACAGATTATCTGTGAATTCAGCTGTAACAGTTCTGTACAGGGTATTTTAAATACAGTTGACTGATTTTTACCTCTGAATTTCTCTGTTTCCCAGGTCTATTTAGACATTAGTTTTCGTATTGATCCAGAGGTGGTGTTTCCTCTGTTCATGGTTCCTCCTAACATGACTTTTCCTTGTGAAGAGGCGGGGCCTTACCCGCCTGGTGCTTTCGGGGGCCAGAGTTACAGTGACTTCCCGGCTCCTCTCTACCCAAATCCTGTTTGTGAATACCCAGCACCAGTGCCGACTCAGCCAATAAACCTAGCAAGTGGCTTTAATGAGTGGCCACAAGATGCTCCTCCGTATGGGTTTTCAGCTGCAGCTTTTACATCTCCGTCAATTCAGCATCCAGTCATACCAAATAGTCAGCAACCAGAAGAGCAACCCCCATCATATGTGTCTCTTTTCTCACCATCAGGACAGTGACGCAGATCAAAAAAAGAACTCAGAAGTGACTTCATTACTGAATTCTTCATGAAAATAAAATTCTATGCAATTTTGCTTACTGGTATGAAAATCTGCTACATTGCACAGCAAGGGTTTTTCGCTTTCAACACATTCAAATTTCTTTATAAAAATAGCAGCTAAATCTGTATTTATATTTGTATTGTATATAATATTTGCAAGTATTTTACTAAAAACACTTACTATGTATACCCTTGAAAACCTCCGTGCACTTGGCCGAGAGACATTTTTTTTTCTTTGATAGCACTGTTTTCTTGTAACATGTTTTGTGTAGAATTAACATGTTCTGTTGCCTGTGTGAGTTGTATGTTTCTTCAGCACACACATCTCAGTTTCCATCAGCTCCTACTTGTAACTTTATGCTCTGGTGGTGAATTCAGATTTTCTGTCTAACACAAGTTATTGTCCTGTATTTTATATGAATTTATATTATACCACCTAAAAGTTAAGTTTAGAGAAAATCCCAAAATGTTGCTTTGCCACTCTGTGTGACAGATGTTTATTGATCAGCTCATGATGTGAGCTGGCTTTCTTCAGCTGCTAATACCTAAACCTCAGTCAGTCCTCATCACATGACCTGATCCTTAAAGTCTGTCGCTGACCTTTGTCGGTCCAGGTGACATTCCAGTAAACATGGCTTTGTTACTAGTTCATTACAGTCAGGGAATGCTGAATTGCCATTTTACACTTCTTGTTTGAGATTTACTGATGTCTTTTTTTAAAACAAATATTTTGTACTGTAAGGTGTGAGGGAATTTGAGTTGCACTAGATTTCAAGAAAATTCAAGGTTTGAACCAATCTTCAGGTTTTGTGTGAAGTTTTGATTTGCTGTTGCCTGTGTGAGTTTTATCTCTGAGTTTCTTTGTGTGGTCTAAATATATTTGTGACAGTTACCGGTATTTCTATCGTTACAAGTATGCATGTCTGCCTCACATCAGCTGTGGCATCCAGGGTCTACTCCTATCACATAAACTGACAACTATGAAAGAAAAATCCACTTTAAAACTAGATGAACAGATAAAAAGTTTACAATTCTTTGTTTTTCTTTAATATTTTTCAACATTGTTACCAACTTGTTCAGTCTTTTTGTGTGTGTGTTTTTTCCCAGCTTAAATTAGTTTTCTAACTTTGGTCTAGCAGAACATGAAATTTTATGTATTTTTTTTATGGTTTTATAAAGAAGTGAGGACATGAGGCCTAATCTAAAGACTGAAAATGTTGTGGCTTTATCTTTAATAAAAATGACTCGATTTGTTGTGAGATTTTGTGTAGTTGAGGTTGAAGATGAATAATTTCTTACCTGGCAGACGAGAACTAATTGAGTAAGTTCTGACATGTAAAACACCAGAAATGAAAATGTCCGTGCTCCTTAGCAAGTTCAAATGCCAGAATTTGTATTTGAGCCGAAAAGTCAAATTTGCATTTATTTTACATTGTCAAGTTAAGCAGAGGCATGAACCCAAATCCAGACAGAGGCAAAGAATTTAAAAATATTTATTAAACAAGACAAAAGGCTGGCAGGCAGCAAATAAACAAAATCACAAAGAGACACAGAGGAACTCAAGGAAACGAGACAGATGGACAAAGCCATACAATGATGGAAGTGGAGAAATGAGACAGGTTATATACAATCAGAAGGAAAGAGGATAATGAGCAACAGGACTGAGAGGTGAGTGAAGTTAACAGGGAAAACGACAGGTAAACAGACTGAGGTGGGATGAGAAGTGATAACACAAAGAGAACACAAGAGGGAGACAGCATACAAGATACGGATCCCTACATACAGAAAAGGAAGTCCTATGCTTTGTGTCAAAATATTTGTGGAGCATCAGGATACAGCAAAATATGTGATTATACAGTATCACTAATAACAAAACCTACAAAAAATCCTCCTCATACACAGGCTGGAAACATACTGAAACAAAGGGAACCAAAAAATGAAAACAGGAAATAAACAAACTGACAGACCACAAACACCCCCAAACCAAGACATGTTCTACTTCTCCCACACACCTCTTGGTTCCCATCAGCTCCTTGTAACTTTCTGCTCTAGTGGTGAATTCAGATTTACCCTCTAACACAAATCCTGGTATTGTATACTCTTTGAAATTCCATTCTTTCACCTAGAACAATATGATTGTAGAGAAAATCCAAAAATTCTTCTGTCACTATATGTGACAGTTGTTTTCTTGTCAGCTCATGTCTGTTGGCTTTCTTCAGCTGCTATAATACCTAAAGCTCATTCATTCCTCATCACATAACCTGGTCCTTAAAGTTTGATGCTGACTTTGTTGGTCCAGCCAAGGAGACATTCTTGTAAACATTGCCTTGTTACTATGTCTCTTGTTCATACAGAGTTTGGGTTTCCAGGGTTTGAACCATTGATTTTCTCATATAAAAGTTGAGTGTGTTTGTCTTTATTGTAAGGGGTGGTGGGGGCTATTTATTTTTTTTTGTTTTTGTAAATTGGAATCAAAATCTCTATGTATTCAACTGTTACTAAAGACTTAGTCATATACAGTAGAACTAAAATACAACTTCCCTTTCCTGTTTTCTGTGTTAATGAGTGGTTTCATTGACAGTAATGCATCATGCATTTCAACCTCTGAAACAGAGAAGTAACTGGTGTTTTATGTGGTTCATTCTGGGGTGGAGCTGGATGTGGATGCAGCAACAAGAAGTAAAGATCAGGGTGCAGCACAAACAGATTTGAGGTCAAACACCAAGTCTGAAATGTCTCCGATTGAAAAAGTGACACTTGCATTTGACAAAGAAGGCCCTTTTTCTGAGGGAGATACAATCACGGGCACGGTGTTCTTTATTTTAAAAAAAGACACTAAAATTAAGAGTGTTTCCTTAAAAGCTAAGGGGGAAGCAAATGTTTACTGGAAAAGTGGTGATACAGCCTACTATGGACGCAGGACATATTTTAAAGTTAAAAACTACCTGGTGGAAAAAAATCCCAAAGGTAAGCCAGAAAATGATAAAGAAGATATTAGTTTAAAACTGTCACATGAACTTTAAACGTTATAAAACTTTAATTTTTACCAGCAATGTGGCTCCAATTACTGTCAAAGGATGTTTTTGAGGTAGCAGATTGGAGTGTTTACATTTTTCTGTAGTGAGACTAAACATTTTAAGTTATATGTATTTAAAAAAATAACAGTATATAACAAATTACTCCTAAACTACCATATATTTTACTTAACTGTAAGAAATAATTTAATTTTTTTGTTTTTTTAAATCATTAGAAACTGGATAAATAAATGATAGAAAAAAGTATTTTGAATCTTATTCTTTTTGGATTGAATTCAAATTGGGTTATTTTTTGTTACTTTATTTTTATTTTTTTCACAATTTGGTATTATAGTAACGTGATCCTTTCTGCTTCCTTTGCAGACAGACTCTTTCCCAAAGGAATCGTTCTGTTTAGGTTCAGTTTTTCACTTCCACAGGAGTGAGTGAGAATCTCTAATTTTCATTATTTGATGTATCACCTTTTGTAAAACAGTTCATACTTAAACCCTTTTTGTTTTAAAGGAGTATGCCGTCATCTTTTAAGGAAAGTGTCAGAAGTATTGTTTACATTCTGAAAGCAAAGATCACAAGGAGATGGCATTGGTCATCAACTGTGCAAAAAGAAATCGATTTTCTCTCAAGATCCATTCAAAACATCCGTCGGATTATGGTAACTGACTTCTTTATCAATAAAGACTTCAAATGTCATAAGGTTTGTGGGGAAAGTATTGAAAACATTAGTTTTTTGTTTTAAAGTGTCCTCAGTCTGGGACAGTAAATGAAGGAAAAGTCCAGATGACTGCTTCTGTTAACAGGAAAGTTTGCTCTCCAGGTAAGTCGACCTAAACAAACTTTTATTTTTTAATGGTTGCTGCAATCGATAATTTGAAATGACATAACTAACCAGCATTTTACCTTTTTTTTCTTTTTCTTCTTAGGTGATATAATTGTTGCTTTTGCCAAAGTCTGCAACTCCTCATCCAAATCAATGATTCCAAAGTTCAGTCTGCAGCAGATTATTGAGTACCGTGTTAAAAAATCCACCAGAACTAAACTGAAAACCTTGTGCAAATATGTTGGGGCCATCATTGGACCAAACACTGAAGTAACAGCCTCCTGCAACATTAAGATTCCTGCTTCTGCCATCTACACTATTAACAACTGTGATATTATCTCAGTTGAATATTGCCTGAAGGTAAGTTAAAAGAGATAATACTTGAATTCAAAAATAAACAGGTTTTTGTTTGCCATCATTGATTGTTAATTTTTATTTAGGTAAATTTAAAAACATAAAAAACAGTTCAAGCACCTTACAAATGTAGAGCAGATGCCATTTTGTGGTGAGGTTCCAGTTTAAAGGGTAGCTATGTGTCAAAACGTCAAGGTTTCAAAACCTCCAAAAATTTCCATCCTACCCCTGAGAGTTGAGGTCTTTTTATCGAGTTGCCAGAAAAACTTTTCTCAGGTTGTATTTAGGACAAACAATTCACACCGCGCCCCCACTTCCCTTTGCTCCTTGTGTGAAACTTTATATTTAAAGCCCACAGAGTGGGTTAACCAAAGTGCTGAGCAGATGAAAAGTAAACGTACAAATATGCAATACCATCATGAAGCAGTGCAAAATAACAAACTGTAAAGCTAACTTTAATAAAATAAATAATGAAATACTGTGCAGTTTCAAGGAAGCATGAGTCAGGGCAGATATAATGTGCCATGTTTTGAGGGACTTTTAGCTTTAATTGGTTTGCCAACCTGACCACTCTGGCTAGAGTGAAAATGCAGAAGATCTTTGAGATATTGCGATGCCAGTTTGTTAAGAGAATACAAAAGGAACCAGATTTGAGAGTCAACCCTATAGTGCACTGGAAAACAGTGAAGAGAGGTCAGTAAGAGTGATATTTGTTCATAATATTGTTTAACTGGCTGCAGCATTCTGCACTTACTGCAGATATTATGGATCACGCCAAATTACCGTGATTTGCAATAATGTCTGCGGCTACAAACTCATCCAATAATGTATAGTTAGAGGGTTAGTGGTTGAAAAAGGGACATTCTCATAAACAATGCCCCCCTTTTTTAAAGACATGATCTCTGTCTTCCCCTTTTTATAAAAAAAGAATGAATCTTAAATTATTTTAGTGACTAGTACATAAACAATTATAGCTCATTTGTCAGAGGAGGGGACACCCATCTTTTAATTTTATGACTATTTAAACACTATGTTGAGAAACAAGCAATAGGGCTGAACAGGTACACAGACAAGGTCAGGCAGGCGTCTCATCTGGACTATGATGTTTGCCAAAGACGTGATTTGTAGTGAGAGTAAGAAGAGTTTGGAGAAATGGAGGTATGCTCTGGAGAAAAGAGGAACGACAGCCAATGGGAAGGAGATGGATGTAGCAGTGCAGCTTCAAGAAATAGACGTGTAAAAAGTGGACAAGTTTAGATACCTCGGGTTGACCATACAAAGGAACAGGCAGTGAGAAAGGTAAAGAAGACACCGCAGGCAGTGTTGAGTGGATGGAAGTGACATGACTTGTGCAGAGGATGAAGAATATGAAGCTACCAGGGAAAAGGATGAAAGGGAACTTCAAATGGGCTAGTGGTGGTGGTCCATTAATTCCTAAAATTTGTGCTCAGCATTCATCTTCAGCTGACATTTAAAATCTGTGCCATGAGTACATTTTTAGCTGACACATTTTTTTCCATGTGGTTGCTCAGGGGTTGACATAACGGGGCTGCACCTGTATTTTGTTTTCTTTATGACAGTAAAGAAAACGATCCCTCTCTCTACAGTATCTGTCTATCATGACTGTTCACACATTTACTTGTTCTCTCAGTCACTATGGGTGTGGGCACAAAAAATACAGACTTGTAGCTACACTGTATTTTCAGTATAATTATAACAATATGGGTTTATGTAAAAAGGAGTTATTACTTTGATATTGTGAAGCTGTGGTACTTTTATTTTAGGTTTTAAGGTCAGAATCACCATTTAATGCACATTTATTAAGACTGAAACTGAATAGTTAAGTACAATGTGGACTGAGTTATTGTCTGATTTTTTTATGTTTTCCAGGTGTACTTGGACATCAGCTTTGCCTTTGACCCAGAGGTGGTGTTTCCTCTGATTGTTGCTCCATCTATCTCTTCTCATCCTGAGGAGGAGGATCTTTACCCATCCAGTGCTTTCGAGGACCTCCAGTTAGAATAACTTTCTTTCCATTTCCAACCAACAATTCTGTCCCCACAGGCTCAGGTCTTGGTTGATACCCAGCATTAGATCTGACACAACAAGGAAACATAGCAAGCGACATCTGTGGCTAGAAAAGGCCCAATGGCAATGTTGTTGCCGTAATGACTCTGAGGTTCTACAGACCTCTACTATTTTTTGAAAGGGTCAAAGACAAACAAGAAAAAGCAGGCTTAGTCAATCAGAAAGCGATATTTTACCACTTTTTTTGGAGTGCAGAGAGGACTCCACTGTATATATGTATAAAAAGAGAAACGTTCAGAGAGGTCAGTGTAGCAAAACAAAATATATGTATATATAATATGGTTTATTGAAAAACATTCTTCAACTGCAAGTGAGAGGAGATTATAAAATGTCATATTTGTACAGTGCTTTATGTCAGAGATGCTACAAAATAAATCACCCCTCACAATGCGCTCAGAAAAACAAAATTAATTCTGACTGAAGAGGAACCAAAATGGGCACAAAACAGAAAACATAAGATGTTTTCTCTTGGTGATTCGTGTAGCTCTTGTTCTTGTTGCCGTTTGTTCATACATTGTTTTATTTTTTTTTTTACATGTTTAGCTTAATTAGGTTTTCTATGCTTAAAGAGAAAATCTCACCATGAGTGTGTGCCGGGGAAGTAGGCAGTTATTGTGCAGACTCACAAAAGCTGCCCAGTTCCTCACAGTGACAAATGAACCGTCCTTTTCAGCTGGCAGCACTGTTTTCTTCTCATAACAGATTTATGTTCTTTAAAACGCATTTGCAGTCTATGAGTTTCAGCAGAGTGCTTAGAAATTCTTGTTCTTGCCTGGCAAAGTGGTAAACAAGTGTGTAAAAAGTTGTGTTTACAGTATAGTTGTGAGGGCAAAATAGGGTGAATCTGCAGGTTATTGTCTGTGAATGTTTTTCTTTTTTATTGTTGTTTTGTTTTATTGTATTGTTTTTATTTTGCTATTAATGATTTTGTTTCATTCATGACTCAGTAGTTTGAGGTTTTAAGCTGAATTTGGATGCAATTCTGTAATCTAATCGTTTATAATCTCTTTGTATATTTTTTAAATATTTCTCATCTCATTTTTAGTTTGATGTGTGACTTAGGAATATATTGGTTATTTGTTTATGGACTGACCGTGTGTGTATTGAATAAAAGTTTAGACTTTATTTTAACCCAACTACCTGAATGTTGATTTCTTAGGAAATTTTGAAGGCTGTGGGTGAATACTTTTTCAAACTGCTCAATAAATCATGATACATGAGGTAACTTTGTCACAATTGTTTAAATTGTCACAGATCAGTATCAGTGAGAAAATATTTAGCATTTCACTGTGAACATTACCCTTTTTAAACAGCATGCCCCCCTTCAGGAGACCTTTGTGTTGCTTCTATTCATCTGTCCCTCCATGTGATGAGTGCACAGACCACTGTCTGTGTGGAGCTTTTGTTCCTCCCACTTGTTGCCGGTTCTGCACTTGTTGCTGGTTCTGCTGAAATCCATGCAAACAGGCTCAGGAGAGGTGCTGCCATCGCCATGGGAAGAAGAAACCTGCGGTTGATCTGTTTCCTTGTTTTTGTCATTTTTAGAGGTAAAAACTTGTATGTTTTTGGGCCATTTGCATATTCCACCGGTTTATGCAAATGATTTGACTAAACTTTTTAACATGATTCTTCACACTGGGATTTTGGAAGAAACAGAATCAAGGTAGAAGAAAGTGGGCTGCAGTACAGCAAATTTTAAAACTTATAAAATATTGTTCCCATTATTCATTGAAAGCTAAATATCCAACTATAAACTATAAAAATACTGATAAAAAACTTTGATCTGTTTGATGCATAAACAATCCAGCTATCTAAAAACTATGGTATTGTACAAAAAGTACAAATTTAATATGTTAGACAATGTAACATTTTCACGCTAATTAACAGTATTTTTTAAGTCAGTGACAAAAAGATAATGTCTTTATACATAAGTGTTTGAATGTTACTGAGCCCCATAGCCTTTTTTCTGTTTCTGCATAAATAATGATTTAAGACAACTGCATGTTTGTTTTTTTCTTTAATTAGGAAATCAACAACAAATCCATTATGTATATACAGTTCTTTAAGAACACCAACCTCTGGTATTATATTTTATTTTTGTAATTATATATTTTTACAACTAAATCCTCTCGGTGAACATTTAGATGTGCTGCAAGTCAGTTTGTTTCCAAGAAAAACAATTTATACTTTCATGTCTTGCCTTATAATGTGTTGTAACTAGAAGCCTGCAGGAAATAATATGGTTAGGTGAAGATGTGAAGATAAACTGTATAAAAATGCCAAATTGCTTATTTTAGGCAGTAAATTATACAGCAATTTGCAAACTCTATTGCCAAAATGTTTTAGTTTAACTCATTAACAGTGTAGTGAAAGGGGGAAAACAAGTTGTAGACATTACTCTCCCCATCATTTGCTAGCCCCTCCTATGGGAATCTTGAGATGTTTCCAGGCCAGAAAGAATGCACTGTATAGTCCACACATTGAGATCTGAATCTGCTGAACTTGTCCCAACAGGACATGTCCAAAAAAACAAAAAAAGCTTCAAAACAAATCAATCAAGAAGCGTGATGATCAAATGTTAAACTATTCTGACTCTTTTTGATGTGGAGGAGCAGCTTAAAACTCCATCCCCACTGGATGGTCCTTACCCTACCTATAAGCCTAAATCCAAGCAGGGTCTGATTAAAAACTTTGGGTCACTTGTATCTGCCTTTTTTAATTTTTTAATTTTTTTAAATTATGACCCACATCTTATGATTGTAGGTGAGTGCTGAAACAAAGATTGGTGAAGCTTCTTCAGCAGCAAACAGCAGCTTCAACGCAGCTACGGTCACTTATATCAAAACACTTTTGTTTCTGCACTTCAAACAATGATTCACCCCCATTTTAGTGGGTAGGGGGAGGCATTCCACCTTTTACCACTGAAAACCATGGTCTCATACTGACTCATCTCAGCCAGTTTACACTGAAGATCAATGGTTAAGATGCTAAAAGAAACAATGCCATACATTTTCAGTTGAATTGTATAATTGAATAGTATATTGTTCCATTCCACTGGGCAGGGTTAGAGTTAGCTATACTGGCCAGAACCAGCAATAAAAATGTAATATTTTTGAATTTTCTGATTTTTTTATGCTAATCTAAATTTTTTTCTTTAGTTTAAGCAACACATTTTTTTTTTCTGAAGCTTTTTGTCTTTTTTTTTAACAAACACCAAGACAAGCAGTAGTTTATGGCTGTTGGTCAGCTTTCATTTGATTATGCACACATTAAGATGACACACCTTGCTCTTGGACTGATCTTTGCTAGTAAACCACTCCCTGAAATATCATTTTTAAACCATATATCAATCCGTAGAGTTTTAAATCTACATATAGATATTTTAGAGTAGATACAATACCTGTCATCTGTTCCCTCCGCAGACGTGTCTGGGTTCAAGATTCAGAACAAGCTGCTGGGTAAGTGCCTGCAGGTAGAAGAAGGAACTACAGGAGGAAGAGTGTCATTGGAAGAATGCAGCTCAGACTCCCATGTGCAGGAGTGGCGCTGGCTGTCAGAGGACCATACTATCAGGAGTCAACACACTGGAGAGTGTCTGACTGCGCCGAGTCAGGAGTATGAAGGTGTCGTCCTGCAGCCCTGTGTCTTCAGAGTAGCTGCTGCAGATGTAGGAGGAGAGGCAAGCAGCCAGGAGTGGGCCTGCTCAAAGAAAGGCCACATCACTTTGATGGGAAAAGGGCTGCACCTTAGTGCTGCCAAAGAATCCTCTTTAGTATTTGTGTTGAAGGAACATAAACAGGTAATGTTTTAAAGAAGGACCTATTTTTTGTTGCTGATATGACTCAATAGATATTAGCACAAAATGTGAAGTTCACATTTTACCTTAGAAAAGTTTGTCCTAAGCATCTCAAACAGCTCAGACAATGTTGTGGGTTCTCCTCCTTGTATACAGGGCGGCAGGTGGCGAACACTGGATGACCAGACGTTGTGCGATGACAGAGACTACAAAGAAAACCAAAATCAACTCCATCGCCAGCAGGAGGAATTGGAACAGAGGGTTTCTCCAAGTCACATCTCTGATCTGAATACTCATGCTGAAACATGTAAGAACTAAAGGTATTATTTCCTATAGTTGTGTTCTTTCTGCGGTCTTAAGTCTAAGTACAAACGGTCTTTGATTACAAATTATTTCATGTAAAACTTTAGATTCTACCCAACCACTTCAAGAATGCCATTTGCAGGCAATGTTGAATTCAGAGAAACGTGCCTACATTTAATCAATAATCAACACTTTTTAAAAAAATATTTCAATGTTCTTGATTATAAAGTTACATTTTTAACAACATATTCTAGTGTCAAAATAGTTGACATATTTTGCATTAATTAACATAATATTCAAATTTTTAAACTATTTTCAGATAGACAAAACATTTCAAATGTCCAAAAAGTCATAGAAATTGTACTTAAAAACAACCCCAGAATATTCCCTTTCTATTAGTTTCAAAGAGGATTTTTAACATAATATAAGTAACTGTAATAAACAATAAAATAAAATGCAAGGCTGTCATTTTGTCTGTATGTGAAAAACAACCATTATGTTCATTTGATGCTTTCTCTCTGTGACTCTCAGTGACCACGGGTCTGTTTTTAGAATTAGGATCTAATTGAGTTAAGTACTTGTTTCCCTCAATCTTAGAGGATATGGAGCTGCTCCACGAAACAGCACATCTCAGCAAAACTAATTTATGTTGTTTCACTGTCCAGAGTAAGTGGTCCTGAGTGAACACATTTTACTTTTTACACTAAACAGAGCGAAAAATGTGCTCAATTCAAATTCAAAAACACTTTATTGATCCCAGAGGGAAGTTAGCCGTAAATGTTTGGAGAGGTTAAATTACATGCACCTTAATTCAACTCACATCGCAGGAAATCTGGTGACTTTTCACTTCTATATTATTACTTTGCAGAATCTAAAGCTCCCAATTAAAATCTAGACAAAATATACAATCAGAATTTCAGTATTTTCCAACAGAACCCAAAACAGTTTCTTTGTTTTATTATTTATTCATTTTATTAAGTTGTGTAAACAAAAAGGAAAAAAACTATATAAAATAAAAAAACACAATTTATAAATAAAATGAAAGGAAGCAGAAAATAAAAAAACCTCTTCTGTATTTAAATCCCGACTGGAATAAGTATTTTTAATCACAAGCACTAGATTACTTTTTTCTTCTTCTTCTCATCCAGTTCAAGGCATTGTGGGTTCTATTGGTGCAGAAGTATATTCTTTAAAAGATGGACTGAATCCAAACTCTGTAAGCACCAAATCCCCTGCAGATCCCACCATGGTGTTTTTCAGTTTGGACTATGGTGAGTTTGGTGCACTATAATAAACAAAATTACCTGTTTTATCTTTGGAAAGACTTGATTAAACCAAAAAGCTTAACAATAATTTCTATGGAGGTGTATTTTTTTTCTACTACTAACTGCAGCTAAGTGCTTGAAAAATAGTTGGCAAAGGTTGTGGTGGAAAGGAAGTGAAGTGGCATTTTTAAACAAAGTCTAAAAGAGTCATGTGTTTGGCGGAATTAGAAGACAAATGTGAGTCTGTACCAATAAAATACATAATAAACCTTGTGAATTTTGACTGTGATGTTCGTATGTGTTTAGGAATGGGCTGGAAGATAACCATGCTGGTGTTGAGCTCTTTGGCTTTGGTCCTAGGGACTGCAATTTTAATCCTTAGTGTCTACTCTAATAGGTAAGGACTTTCACTCACACACATATACCCATGGTCTTGTACTAATATGTTGTATTTATAGGGAATTTGCATTGACTTCCAATCATTTCCATAACCCAACACTGACCCCTTACCTTAACCTCACAAGTACATACCTATAGTCCTAAACCTAACCCCTGACCCACCATTGGCAGTTCTCATCATGAGGATGTCCTATAGATGGCAACTGGTCCCCACAAGTAGATTGTGGTCCCCATAGGGAATACCTGCCCGCACAAATGCACATGCAGCACATGTCTGTCCTTTAGTCTATTTACACAATGTATTCAAGTCTTGTTATAACTTCTATTCATCGCAGCTGATCCTAACCCCATCTATAACCTCATTCTAAACCCTAGCCTTAAAACCAAGTTTTAACTCTATAAGTTTTTTTTATGACCTGTGAGCCGCATCTTATGATTTGAAGAATAAAAGAAGCACAAATTATAAAGAGCACAAAAAACAGCAAAATGTTAACATGCAGCTGCATGTTTTGTTCATTGATTTTTTTTTTTTAACTTATCCTCTTTTTTTTTTGTTGTTACCAGAAGGAAGAAAGTCCTTTGTGTTTTGAAGTCATACACTCCACGCCCAGAGGTAAGTGTTCCTGGATCCCCAGCGCCTGGTGAACGAGTCCCGCTGACCCAGCATGCCATGCAATTTCCTCACTCCTCCCCAAGCTTACATCGAGGAGAGATCCTGATTGAGTGGAAGGACGGCACCGTTACTCCCCTGTACGAGGCCTGAGGGCATGAAACAGCCAGCACTAACTTGGACTGGATTGGTTTTGTGTGCGTGTCTGTGTGCACGCACACTGGCATTTTCTGTAAGGTTATGACTGTTGGTGTGTGTGTGTGTGTGTAGGGGTGTAAGTGCATGCGAGTAGGGGGGTAATAATAATAAGACTAACAGCACTCAAAGCAGGATTATGATTTGTGTTATTGTTGGCAAAAGTTTAACTCTGTACTTTAGGCTGTTTCATAAAGATGAAAGTTTGTGGATCAGATGTGTCTTAAAGGTTTTAGATGCCAAAAGGAAGAAAAATAAAATAAGAAACATGATGTAGGCATCAGAGTCTGAAGGGGACTGGGTTGGGATGTTTACATGCTTAACAGAAACATATTAAACTTAGTCTAAATGTACCAGATAACTCAAATTCAATTAATTCCAGTCTGTTGCCTTTGATAGTCACTTATATGGTTGTCAAATTATTTAACTGTTCTTCCCACGTGAAAGAGGATATACATCCACACAGAGTTATTTCAACTGATTCCACTTAATGACCAATAGTGTAAAAAATGCATATGTTTGTTGTTTAAATGAGTTATTGTATTGATGACTAGAAGGTAATTAGCTTAAATTAATCAGTTTTCATCAACAGTATTAAACTTTTAAATAGTTTAACTGTATTTCACCCCTACCCCTTCTCTGCACTCCACAAAATGTGGTAAAATATTGCATTCTGATTGGTTACATCTGATTTTCTTCTAGTTTTGTTTTTGTCTTCAACCACCATACAAATAGAACATTTTACAATCTCTTTTCACTCACAGTTCAAGAATGTTTTTCAATAAACATTTTTATTGAATTTTTTACAATATATTGTCCTCTGGATGTTTCTCTTTTATGTATATACAGTTGAGCTGTATTTCAACCCTACTCTCTGCACAAAAAAGTGGTAAAATATTGCTTTCTGATTGGCTAAGTCTGCTTTTTTTCTTGTTTGTTTGTGTCTTTAACCTAAAAATAGCAGAGATCAGCAACATTGTCACTGGGCATTTTGTAGCCATAAATGCTGCTCGATATGTTTCCTTGCAGAGTCAGATCTAATGCTGGGTATCAACCAAGACCTGAGCCTGTGGGTACAGGATTATTGGTCAGCAATGGTAAGAAAATTATTCTAACTGAAGACCTCCGAAAGCACCAGATGGGTGAAGTTCCTCCTCACAAGGATGAGAAGGGATGGATGGAGCGACAATCAGAGGAAACACCACCTCTGGGTCAAAGGCAAAGCTGATGTCCAAGTACACCTGGCAAACAAAGATATTCAGACATTAACTCAGTCCACAGTGTATGTAGCTAATCAATATTAGTTAACTTATAATTATACATTAGATGATTTCCTGATTGTAAAACATGTACAGATGGCACAGTTTTAAATGTCTGAAGATTAAGGCATGTCACAAATATTAGAAATTAATGCACCGCTAACATTAACCCATTGCACTCCACTGGTTTCCACTAGAGTTGATTTTCAAATCTGTTTGTTTTGTTCATTGTTTATTATTTATTAACCTTTATTTAACCTGGACAAAACCCACTGAGATTACAGATCTCTTTTGGGAGGGAGGCCTGGGCCTGAAGGCAGTCTATGTTTTTGGTCTGTGGAAGGAAACCCAGAGAAAACTCACAAAAGCACGAGTACATACAAACTGCACAGAAAAATCCCAGGTCCAAACTAGGGTTTATTTATTTTTTATCTCAATGATCTTCTGCACTTTAACTTCAACAAACCAACTAGTGTTAAAAGTCCCCAAAACATGGCACATTATGTCTGTCCTAAAGCTTGAAATGTTTACACCTTTTAAACTGCACAGCATTTTATTAATTTTTAATAAGGTTGGTTTTATAATTTTTTATTTGGCACTTATTATTATGATGGTTTTGCAAGTTGTATATTTGAATTTCATCTGCTCAGCCTTTTGATCAACCTATACATTTTAAAGGCTTTAGATATAAAGTTTGAGTTGACATGAGGAGTAAATGGAAGTAGGGGCGGTACTATTGTTTGTGGTACAACCTGTGAAAACTTTTTTCCTGGCATTTCAATAAAAAAGACCTAAACTCTCAGTGGGGTAGAACGGAAAGTTTTTGCGATTTTGAAACTTTGACATGTTGGCACTGTGGTGTTCCTTGAAACTAGCATCTGACCACAAATGGCATCTGCTCTACTTCAGAAACATGTCAGTAACATGATGGGAGTTTTATTTGTTTATTTCTTTGCATAAATTAAAGTGAATGAAAAATGATTTAAAATATATATGTATGTTATGGTTTAACTATCAATGATGGCAACCAAAACCCTTTTTTAACTCCCATATATTTACTTTTTGTAACTTACCTTCAGGTAATATTCAACTGAGATAATATCACAGTTGTTAATAGAGTAGATGGCAGAAGGAGGAATCAAAATGTTGCAGGAGGCTGTTACTTCAGTGTTTGGTCGAATGGTGTCCCCTACACTTTTGAACAAAGTTTTTATCTTAGTTTTGGTGGTTTTGTAAACACAGTACTCAATTTTCTGCTGCAAACAGAACTTAGGTTTCATGGATTTGGATGAGGAGTTGCAGACTTTGGCGAAAACAGACACTGTGTCACCTAAGGAAAAAAAAATAACATGCATGCACATGTTGGTTACATAATTTCAAATGAAGGATTTTACTTTAAAAAAAAAAACAACTCAGCTCGTTGATTAGTTTTGTTTTTATGTCTAGTTTTTCAGTTAAACTGAGGACAGTTTGTTTAGGTCAACTTACCTGGAGGGCAGGTTTTTCTGTTAACAGAGACAGCCATCTGGACTTTTCCATTGAGGAACTTCTTTTTTACTGTTCCAGACTGAGGACACTATAAATCACCATAGAAAGAAATGTTTTCAATACTGTCCCCATAAGCCTTATGACATTTGACATCTTCATTGATAAAGAAGTCACTTACCATGTTTTGACTGATGTTTAGAATGGATCTTGAAACAAAATTGATTTCTTTTTGCACAGATGATGACCTCCACCATCCCCTTTTTATCTTTACTTCAAGCTTGTAGACAATACTTCCGTTTTTTTCTTTAAAATTTGATGGCATACTCCTTTAAAACAAGAAGGGTTCACATATGAATTGTTTCGTAAAATATGATACTCCTCAAACATAGAAAGCTAGAGATTCTAACTCACCCCTGTGGAAGTGAAAAACTGAACCTTAAGCGATTGATTCCTTTGGTGAAAAATCTGTCTGTAAAAGAAGCAATAATGAAATAAGAAATAAGTATTACATATGGGACGAAAACAGTTTAAATTAAGATTTAAAATGTTTTTCAGTCATTTTAGATATTTTTTTTGTCCAGTTTATTCAGATTTAAAAAACATTGGCTAAAAATAGTTCTTACGATTACTTACAAATTTGAACTGAATTCATGTGTCATTTGGTAGTTTACAATACATGATACCTGATGCTGTTTTAGATACCGTTAATTTAAATATTGCACATAACTTATGATGTTCTGTTTTACTATGGAACATAGACATAAACACCCCAATCTGCAACCTTAAAAACTTATTTTGACAGTTTCTTCTGATTTAAAAAACATTGACACTTTTAAACTAATATCTTCTTTAACATTTTCTGGCTTACCTTGGGAATTTTTTGCCACCAAGTAATTTTTGTCTTCAAAATATCCTCTGTATCCAGTGAAGGATATTTCACCCACGTCCCAGTGAACATAAGCTTCTCCCTTAGCCTTCAAGGAAATACTCCTAACTTTGGTGTCTTGTGTTAGACTAAAGGACACCGTGCCCGTGATTGTATCTCCTTCAGAAAAAAAACCTTCATTGTCAAATCTAAGTGTCAGTCCTTTAATTGGAGACATTTTAAACTTGGTGTTTGACCTCCAATCTGGCTGCTATACACCCTGATATTAATGTTTTATTGCTTCAACCAGCTCCTCCCCAAGGTAAACCACATAAAGCACTAATAGTTCTATTTCAGAAGTTGAAAAACATGATGGGGAGTGTAAGCAAACCATCCATCACACAAAATACAGGAAAGGGAAGTGGCATTTAGACTGTTTTGAAGTATTCACTCTAACAGTTGAATACATAGTAAAGATTTTTAATATTATTCCAATGCACAAAATCAGAAATTACTGATGCATGTTTATATGCATATATTTATATATATATATATATATGTGTGTGTGTGTGTGGGGGGGGGGGGGGGGGGGGGGTAATAATTTTTTTTGTTA
>JARVJO010000394.1:14333080-14352630 GCA_031762555.1 Cynodonichthys magdalenae | reverse complement strand
TTAAAGCTCTGTGGCACATAACCATTGATTAGAGACAAATTAAGTAAATCTAAAATATAGATATTAATTAAAGGAAATACTTCTTTGAACAGTCTGGTTGAGATGGGATCTAGCAGACATGTTGATGGTTTGGATGAAGCTATTACTTTAGATAATTCAGAAAGTTCAACAGGACAAAAACTGTTCAAACATAAATCAGATTCTAGTGACACTAAAGCTGCCTCATCTGACAGCGAATCAGAGACAACAGCAGGAAGGTTGTTGTTGATGGCGCACAAATGTGAAATTGAGACTACTCATGCATTTTGAATGTTCAACCTTTGATTTTACTTTTTATGCTATGATGACAGAGGCTCACAGCACTTTTCTTAATGTTCATGTCTGTTTGTATATTTGTATTTCTTTTGATGTTATTGTTTTTGAAGAGGTTATAGATCCCAACATTACTACGCGATTTCGTCATTGGGTGATAACTGTTGGCATAAAGTATCTTATTTGCTGGTGTCATCAAGTTCTTCTGGATTATTGAAGGATTAACATTTGCCTAAACCTGAGCGTTTACATACTATGATATGCTTCAAATGTTTTCTTATATTACAAAAAAGATAGTGTCCAGGTTTGTCCTCATGGACATATAAACATTTTACTACTCTTCAAAACAGAGAACTTCCCAAGGAAGTTATAAATTTTTTTCATCAGATTTATGTATTTATTCTTTCCCTCTTTTCTTCCTTTTTGATTGGATTATTTAAACATGATATATTGGGTTTTGGGGCTGACTAATGTTTTTTCTGCACCATCATCTTGTGTTTTTGCTGCGCAAGCGTGTTGTGCAACACTGAAGTCTGGCCAGGTGCAAGATTTTGGCATAAGTAATCTGGCCCAAGGGATATAACAAAGGTTTTTACAGGTAACCCCAGTCCTGTACGAACAAGTGCACTTGTTAGGTGAGATGTGATATCGAAAGTATTATGTTGCTTTTCAGAAAAAAAAGATTTCCTGTGTTGAGATGTTGGCTTTTTTTTTCTACTTTGAATCTTTATAGCGTGTAGACATGCCCTAGTGTGACAATATGTAATAGTAGAGGCTTACAGGCCCACCTCTGTAAATAATGAAACCCTTCACGTCCTTTTTTGGTTGTAAAACACAAAGCACCTGCTGAAACAAGCAGCTCTTTCCCCTGTGTGTGTTTAAAGCTAGTAACAACTTGTTGACCTGTATTTCTCTCCATTTAACAAAAGGCATCCAACGAGGAAGACATGTACCTGTTATAATCATCTCCCACAATTGTTCCATATCTTATATTTCTTGTCCACTGTGATAGTGGACAAGAAATATAAGATGTGTTGTTAAAACTGAAGTCTGAAGATATTTCTATGAAAGGAAGACATACTGTAGCTATAAGTTGTTTTAGACAGACATTGTCTGCAAAATTTTGCACAAGTACAATAACAGTGTTGTTTATATACCAGATAAAAAAAAAATTAAAATTATATATTGTTATTATTATTAGCAGCACTAATTAAATTTGCTTTTATTGATTATTTGTTCATACTTTATTAATGGTTCAGTTGGACGCGCACCCTCTGTGCCCCTACTTTTCATGCCCTGGCTGCAGGATGCTGTTTCTGCTGAAGCCCTTGAGTTCAACATGTTCCCATAGGTGACTGCTGCTTTTATTACTATTATTATAATAAACAAATGAATGAAAATGCTTTTTTGAATTATGGGTGTTCTGATTTTCCAGCATTCCCTTAGTTAGCATTCAATAGAGCAACTAGTATTTGCTTGTTCAGTGCAGAGAGGGCGTATAATGTGTGAGTGTGTGTGTGTGTGGTGGTGGTGGTGGGGGGGTGGGGGGTGCTCATTGGAATGTTTTTAGCAGTATGCTCCAAATTAAAATTTCATGAAAGATCCAAACGTTTTTTTTTCCTACTTACTATAGTGCAATACAGCTGTTGTTCTATAAACAAAGGAGAAACAACCCCCCACCCCACCCTCCTCTGAACTAATGCATGAATCGTGATCTGACAATATAATCCCCATGGAACCTCACTCAGCGAAATATTTTCAGGGAGCAGCTTTTTGATGGAAAACACATGTTTGCATCAACAAGGTTCGATAAATGATGTTTGCAGGAGCTCTTTAAAGGCACACACTGGTGGTTTTACTTGTTTTGTGAAATTGCAAAACAGAGTTCCATATTACTGACAATTCTCAAGCTCATAAAAATGTATGAACTGCTATAAGAATGATTCTTTCACTTACATTAATGCTACAATGCCTATTAGTTCAATTACAGTTACCTTTTAGAACAAAATGGAATTTGAGTTTGTGTTGATTTGCTTATATTCTCATAAAGGATTAGTATGGGCATGAAGAACATTTAATTGGGTTGGAAACATCCATGAACTGTAAATAAAGTTTTGAACTCCACCCTCCCCTGAAGAAAATATCAGGGTTTGAGAAGTGTCATCAACAACTATTTGCTAACCTTTTATGTCATTTATCATCCTGGGCAGAAGCTCCTTCTCCCCACTCCCTGCCATGCTATTAGGTTAATCATAAGCTGCTTGTTCTCACCTAAAAATGCAAAAACCTTTATCTAAAGCAATAAGTGGTTTGCAATGGTTTATAAGAAGGTCATAGTCAATTAAGTTCTGAATACACTCCATTTTGAGAAATAGTGTTTAAAACTGACCAAACTGAGGAACAAAAGGATATATTCTGAGTGCATGGGCTCAAGTTCACAACAGTTCATATAATATAATTAGACAGAAAGAGGTCTCTTGTGTATGTTGATATAATGTTTGTTTTTCACAACATATTTATTAGCAGATACAATACATTTTTTTACATAAAGACTAGGAGATTCCACCAAAGTGACATTTTGAAAGCATCCGATTGGACAAAATCCATATAAAACCTGGCAGGTGAACACTTACAAATGCAACTTTAAAAAGAAACCTTTCTCAAGAGTATAAACTACAAAACATTATAAAAATAGGGTATTACAAAATATAAAATACTGTTAAAATGAAGTGTTAAACACAAAGGTTTACATGTTTATATATAGAAAAAAATGAATGCAATTTTGTCTATCAGAATTAGTGTTTCTAGACACCCTGTACAAAACATTTCATCTACAATGCAATCCAGTTATACAGCAATATAAAGAAAATGGGCTAAAATCACACACACACAACTTCCAAAAAAGGTGTTCTATTTGTTGTGAAGAAGGTTTAACAAAAGGTAGCTGCGGCAGATACTGAAAATGATTGGTAAACTATTTACATGTGCATATTTTAGAGCGACAAGCTGCTTTCACTCAGGCCATTTCTTTAGACTTGGCATTGGAGTTGGTATCGGTAAGTGGAATATTCTCCCTCTCTCTATTTTCGCGCCTATCACGTACTTCTCCCTCCACATGAAAGCCAACCATCATCTGGTAGATCATTGTGCCAACGATGGCACCGAGGAAAGGGGCGAAAATGGGTACCAGGAACCAGCCATTTCTAACCCTGAAAGGAAACCAAGACATTTGTTGTAAAACAGCTACAAAGAAATTACTCATCATTCTCTGATAAGGTCATTAAAAACTCATAAAGGCTGTCCACTTACGTGAAAACCTCACTCCCCCAGCCGGCTAAAGCGGTGAAAAGACGTGGTCCGAGGTCTCTAGCAGGATTGACAGCATAACCAGAATTAAAGCCCATGGACAGTCCAATGACCAGAACCACAAATCCCACAGTGAACGCTTCCAGCCCTTGTGGAATGGGGTTGTTGAATGGATCCACGATGGCCAGAATGCAAACTATCAGCGCTGCTGTGCCAATAAGCTGTGTGGGAAAGGTTTACATCAGGGGAAATTGTCACGTCTTTATAAACTGTAAGCTTGTGTGGTGTATTCTGCCTATGTTGATAAAAACGTACCTGATCAAAAAAGCCATTGACAATGGTGAGATGACTTGCAGGATATGTTGCAAATATGCCAGCTGTTGCACCAGATCCTGTCACATTAAAACTTCCAGGGAAGTCCCATAAGGCATCTAAAAAAGCAATGAGACAAAAATAGTTTGATAGTGTAGAATATGTTGTGTCTCATCATCTACAGCCATATCTTACCGTAGTACATGCCAAAAATCACAGCAGCACCAAAAAATGCACCGATTGTCTGAAAGAGGAAGTACATGGGGAACTTTCTCCAGCGTTCTCTTCCAAGCAGACAAAGTGAAAATGTCACTGCAGGGTTCAGATGGCCACCTGTACCACAGTGCCAGAATAACAGTTTAAAAAAAAAAATAAGACAACAAATTTTAATGTAGACTTTAGCCAAATAATTTCTACAACATTTGGCTGAGGAAATACAAGACTCAGATCTCAACACATCAACTCAGGTTAGTGGAAATGTGTTAGCTCTGTCCTTGGCAGAGGACTCTGTTTGCCTACCTGATACTTGGCCACAGACCAAGATGCCCAAGGTGGCAGCAAAGCCGAAGGCGAAGTTGACGGTGAGGAACAGGCCATGTGAACCGCTACTCAGCACATGTTGGGCCACAGCACCACAGCCAAACATCTGAAAGGAAGATGAGGAGGTTTATTAACATTCAAAACAGCATTTTTGTTCATATTTAACAGATTTGAAGCATGGAACACTGAAAATACTGTAGATCTTTTGTCATTAGATCAAGGTCAGGCGACTGAATGATGACTAAAAGTGTGGAACTATGATGATTATCAGTGAAACCAATCCAACAAGAAGCCATTGAAACAGCTCCGCTCTGAAATAAATGAGCTTTCTGTGTTCATATAAACACATTTTTCTTTATATAAGGACAGGACACCATGTTCTGGATTCAAGGGCAAATTCTTTACAACTTTTTCAAATTTAGCTGTGGAAGGCTGTTTTTCTACTTTGAAGAAAAGACAAAAAAAGTTTATTAGCTATAGAAACAATTCTTCTGGACAAGTGATTGGGGCGTTTTGCATACTTTGTGTTTATGTCTGTACTCTTTTTATGTCTTTGGTTCAAGAAGGTATGTGTGGTCCCTGTCCAGACTGTTGCTTTCTAGACCTCAAGATGAGAAACTTATTCTAGGGGAACAAAAGCACTCAGAGAGGGCCTGGCGCCTTAACGCCATTTATGATCACTGGACTCAGTCTAAATCTTTTTCTATTCATATCTTGCCAATACAGAGGAAATGGAGCACAAATCTGCAAGATATAAAAAGTGGGCTTACCATTCTTTTTGGTATTATGCTATGATAAAAATGTGTCAGTAGCAACTGCTTTTGCACAAGCATTATGTTTACAGCTTGTCCGCATTATGTGCATTCCATTTTTATGAAGAAGATTTCTCTTGGAAGCCTTGAGGAAATTTGCCACAAACAATTCAGTCAGACTTGGCGACATGCTGCGGAGGTTGTGGCTGTCAAAGGTCAAAGTTACTGTAATTGCCTGTCGGTGGCCATATGACAGTAAAATACATAAATGAAAGGATTTGAAGTAAGTGGTCAGAGTTTCACACAAGTGAGTTAAACGTGTGACCAGATCAGATTTATTTGGAAGGCATAGTAACTGCAGAACAGTAATACTAGTTTTAATGGCAGAAGTATTAACTTCAGCTGCTGAGTTGTCACATTAGAAGTGCCAACTTCCCAATTTGAAATTGAGAGAGATAATTATGTTGCTGCTTTTGTACTGCAGGGGATAACTTCACCCCTGCAGCCATCATGAAACTGGTTTTCTTAACATGTTCATGCAGACCTAACTGAAACTCCGAGCACAGTTGGGAACCTTGTAAAGAAATTCCCATCTACCAGTTCACTCAAGACACTTGACGATTGTCTTGGAGCTGAAAGTGAAAAAAGAAAAAAAAACACTGGCCTGGAGACTGGAACCAGTCTTTGCATTAGTATCTATATGTGATCTCTCTAAAAAAAGAGCCCCCTTATTGCCCTCACACAGCTTTGCTTCTAATGACTGTTTCTGCTGTCAAGGGATTCTCCCTGTCATCAGCTTTAGAAGATTTTTGATGATTTTTTTTTTTTGTTAAACTTGTACCAAGTGCTTATACACCCATGCCTTGTAAAAACATTAGTTAATTGGATTTGTCTGCACAAACATAATTTCTCACATAACAATCGAAGCAAGAGATTTAGAAGCCACTCAGTTATGTAGACGTCAATGCACGCACACACCCAAAGTACACACCCCAAGCAATACAACCTGTCTGTCCACACGTAAATTTACTAATAAATTAGTTGTTTTCACCTTTTTTTTTTTGATTTAATTAAATAGAGTTTTAAAAATGGAGAAATATACCAGCTTCTATTTAAAGCCCTTTTAAGCGGAACTTTTTAAGGAGGAAGTAAAAATATGTTAGCTATGTCAGTGCATGTTTCCCATGTGTCATGATGAATGTCACTTGTACTATGACCATGCCTCACCTCTGCCCTGTATGTACTTAACAATGTTTCTTAATCCTCTGATGTATTTTTAGTATGAAGTTTCACATGCTTTGTCATCATCTGTGACGACAAACTTTTAGAATTGCCTTAATTAAATTACAAAACATTTAAATTGCAACAACTGGTTATGAAAGTTTGTTCCTAAGTCAAAACATGAGATTTTAGGTTTTTTTTCCTCTAAGCTTACTGTTGTCTGAGACTTTAATTATTATTATATTATATTATTAGTAGTAGTTTAATCATGCACACTGTTTTACTGTTAGGGTTTTAAAGTATTAACTTTAATCTTATCTTTAGAGACAATAAAACAATGCTTTATAAAAAGGAAAGGTTTCTCAAGTTGTGCTAGAGACAAACTTGTCATGTGAGGAAAATGCAAACTAAGCATTTAGCAGTGAGATCCTGGATCCCAACAGATCTTTGCAAACATTACCACATGTTAAATAATGTTTTATTACTGTCACATGCAGCCCTGAAACAACCTGTAGCTTTTCTGTTTGCTCTCAGATAAGTTGAACACTTCAATTTAAACACGGAGACTTGGTCTATAGTGAAGTGGTTTTGCTCTGTTTGAAGTGTGGAAGGCTTTTAAAAAGGTCTTTGAAAAGAAAACGCTCTGGCAGGCGTTACAGGTCATGTCTTATCCATCAAAGTTTTCTAAAATATCAACGTTTTGGCTACATGATTCACGAGTTGCATGTACAAGTGATTTCTGAGTGTTCATATTAATATCCTGATAAAGAACAAGTCCTGAAAACTTCAATTTGTTTAATTTTAAAACATATTTCCAGTAAAAAATTTATATATTTTAAGTTTATCATTTGCATCTATTAGGATGAAATTAGTCCTACAATTACTGTTATGACAGCTCTGTACAGGTACAAAAGTAAAGGTGCCTGCATTATATTCACAAACTTACCACAAGGATGAGAGTGCCAAGGCACTCTGCCAGGGCCTGGCGGAGCAGCAAGTTACGGATCTGAAAGAACCGGGCCAATTTGTCCAGACAGATCTTCTGTCGACCCATGTTGTTCTAACTTGATGAGACTGTGAGCAGTCACACACAATAGGTTTCCTGTGAGGCTTTGAAACTAGTGAGAGGCAGGACTCTCCTTAAATAGCAGATTGAGCCTGATGCCACTTCAGGCTCTGACCCACCCACTGCACCACCCCTACATGTCATGTGTGACTCAGGCTGTGGTGTGTATATATATATATATATATATATATATATATATATATATATATATATGCACAGGATGAAACCTGACAAATGTGTTCAAATGTGAAAACTTAATGTAAAAGTAAAGCAGAATCTTGTTCTTCTTTAATGCAGATTTACATTAGTTCTCTAAAAATTATGAGAAGTGCAGTATTGATCTTAATAAAAAATGCACTACTTAGATGAGCGACAACTTCATTTCTTCTCTGTATGTGCAAAACTTAATTTGCGGGACTGGTCCTTCATTAGATGATTTTTGGTGCATCTTCACACATTTATTTACACCCTGTGTGATCATCGGATGTAGCTTAAGCAGCTAAAAGTAAAATCTTTATATATTTTTTTTGCACATTCAAGATTAAACATCCACAACTCAAATTTATTGTTTGTAAGCAATGACTTAGTGCCTAAAGCTGTGATTTCTCCAGCTATGTCAAATACAGCCTCCATCTGGCTTAACAAAACAAAATTGAAATGAACTTCCTCTGACCTTATAAGCTTAATCAAAAAAACAGCTTTTTGTCTAGAGCAAAATCTAATGTCCAACATTTTTAATTAGTAGTTTTTTATGTTTACACTTTTTGACAAATATCAGAATTTAAATGTCACTGGTGGCATTATTTGATAATTTCCACACATTCAGACACATATTTCTATTTTTTTTCTCCCTCTGTTCCTATATCCTCCGAGCTGTTATTTTGTTCCCTCTCAGAAATTTCATCACCACACACCTCAAACCTGTTTTGTCTGGTTTCAGTAGACATAGCATGAGAGCATTGCCTTTTTTTTTTTCTTTCTGAAGGAAGAACAATTGGGAATACTTTACTCTGTGTTTACTGATTTTTTTCCAGCACTTGAAGCACCAAAAATTTAGAATAAAAAACAGGGCCAGTTTCTGTTGAAACCATTGCAAACAATCTGCTGCAGAAATCTGTCAACATCTAAAATTCCACGTTCTGAGTCATTGCGGATGAAGTAAATTGTGTGAAGTGTGAGTAATTAGTATTTTGCTTCTGTGAAAATATTCCTTCAGCAACTTACAGTATTCTGACAAGAAAATAAAAAATACACATACCAACAATGTTTGAGACAAATGTAATCTCTGACACTTTGGTGCTGGAGGTGCTGACTCATGCCTTTAACATACAACAGCCTGCTGTTTGCCATTTAAGTTGTGTAACTTCTATTAATTCCCAGTGCAGTTTTATTGAATCGTGAATCTGATGACTTGAGATTGAGAAGATGTTGATGTGATTTTTGATATCAGCTATTTTTTATTAATAAAAATGCCTGACACAAGGCTTTTTTTCTTGCTCACCCTGTATGTGTCATGATAAATGTCACTTGTACTGTGACCATGCCTCCACTCCACGTTCTCCCCATTTCCCCCCTAAATTATGTTAGTTTGTATTTCTTTATTCAGTTTCTTTCTGCTTTCAGAACAGAGCTCATCAAGAAGTAGACAGAAGCTGCATTCTTCTTTTTATTTTGCCCCTGATAGAACTTGGCATTGAAGCAGATCAGTAGTTGAACTGCTAAACAAAGAGATGGAGAAAAAAAAAAGAGCTATGGACCCACAAGAATTTTTATTTTCTTTTGGACAAAGACTTTGTTCTGAAAACCAAGCATTTTCCTTCCTTTGAAAAAAAAAGCTTGCATAAGAAACTTACAATACCTTTTTCAAGAGTTGATTTATTTCCAATGTGTCTGTCTAACAGATGTGCCTGTCTGGAGGAGGAATACCAACGTGGCAAATGTTCTACAGCAAGAATTAGAAAACAGAACTTGCACAGGTACAGCAAGATTAATAGATTTGGACACTGTTTCATGTGACTAACTACTTATTAACACTATGGGATATCAATATATACAAGTAAAAAAATGTGTATTTGGTGGATTATTTCTCTGTTGTAACAATGTTTCTTGGCAATAAATCTTATAGCAGGCACCTGACTGGCAGCACCTGGGGGTACAAAACAAGTTCCAATAGCAAGGGCAAAATAAGCTGTTTAATAGAGAAAATTTGGCAAATCTTTCATGTGTACAACCCACATACTTGGCTCTACTGCTCATCCCATAAAAGTATGTTCCTTGCAAAGATGGCACCATTTAAGGGGAATATATACAGCAGGTCAAATTCTCTTATTTCTGTTGTATACTGAAAACATTTGGGTTTATGATCAAAAGACGAACATGAGACAAGAGTTTAGAATGTCAACAAAACAAACTGTACAACAAAAACAAAATAATTTCACTTGCTGTTCCGATACTTTTGAAGGGGGCTGATATATATTAAATATAAATAAAACACTGGACTCATTCTGTTTGTTTGATTCCCTGCAAGTAGCTTTCACATTAAAAACAAAACTAAAGATTCAGCAGTTGCAAGCTTAAACTAGACAGGTTAACCTGTTCCTCTCACAATGGTGAGTCATTGGGATGTTTCTTTGCTCATACATGTCAGCCTCTCCAGACTTTTACCTGTATCTTGACCCTCATAAATCCATAATTTTCAGAAAATATCCATAGTTGCAAGTGGATCGTCAGCTGCAGGGAGAAGACGAGCGGGCGGAGATAAAGACATCTGCTTTTTCTTACAGCCTGCTGGTGTTTTTGCCAAAATCCGTAAGATTTTTCTATGCGTCTGTAAATATGCAAATAGAGGGTAAACCTGTGTATTTTACAGACAATCCGTACGACTTGACATGTATGCTGGTTTACAAGAGGTATTGGGTTTTAAAATGAAGTGTGTTGTAATTGGTGAACACATGCACAGAAAAGGAGGAGAGCTTAAGATCAAAACTATTACTTATGTATACCTGGCAGTTTTGATATAAGGGGATTTTTGGCTTTCAATGAGATATGCAGCAGACAGCTCGGTTTTTAGGGGGAAAACAGTTACATCCAAAATGATGAATACAGGAACCTTCTTTGAAGCTGATTGAAGCTGAGGTTGGTTTGCTCCTACATGTTGAGGAGGGTAATTAGCACAAACAGCACTCTGCTGTTTTGTTCATCTATTCATGCATGTGCAGAAAGCTATTGACTGCAGACAACTGGGATGTGCTTAAACAATTCCATACCTCTGAAGAGGTTTTGCAGAAAAAAAAAAACTTCACTCTGAGACCTGGATTCAAAAAGCTTTGGTTTCAGAAGAAACACTGTGTTCTCATGTGCATAAATGGCTGAACCGTGGCGGAACAGCTTCAGTTTCACTGAAAATCTCTGTCCTTTCATAGACACTGTGTAGTATTACACAGTACAAAGAGCATGCACACATCATACTTGCTTTTGAAGTGTCTTTTTTTAAACAAAAAATCTCCCACTCTGATAAAAAGTTGTGCTATTTGCAGATTCCAAACTAGTTATTTTTGTTTTATGAATTCTACAAGCAATGTTTGCTTGAACTTGATTTAGTTCTCTAAAGTAAAAGAGAAAAATAATGTCCGTTGCAATCTTGATAAAGGGTTTCATCATGTGTTAATCACAGCTCCACTTAAGATTTTATTTCCCTTTCAGTAAACAGTGGAAGCTATCCAACTGAAATCTTAAACCAAACTTTGCACAAGTGAGACAGAAAGATTGCTATGCAATGAGGGTTCTCGATAATTCATGCTACTGTAACCAAAAACAGGTAAATAAATTTGCTCTGAAATTAAACTCCTGACCATTTGACAGTTTTAAATTTCCATGTACTGTATAATTTTTACGGACAAAACATGAATCTTTATTGGATATCTAGTAAATCTGTCATTTATAGAGTGCATTTAGGGTATATGTAGACATCTCATCTTGCTGCTTCTCTGTTTCATGATGTTATAGAAGTTTAAATCACAGTCATAATAAGGGGAAACGACAAGTTCAGACAGAAAGCAGAGATTTTAAAGATCAAGGCTTAAGGAGGAGTCTTCCAAACAAATGCTATTTCCTGGAATATCAACCGATGTACTTCTTAGAATGCTGTTCCGTTAAGAATTCCCGAGAGGCTGACAACATGGAATACGCCCTCCGCTTAGGTTTATCTTTTTCTTTGAAAAGGAAAGATTCAGATCTAACACTAGTGCTCAAACGTGTAACAGGTACAAGTTCAATTCAGAAACTTATGTGCCTTATATTTATATGCACTATTTGGTTGCTGTTAAACTAAAACACATAAACAACTTACATGTTGCGAAAGATAAATATAGGACAAGTAAGAATGCATTATTGACAACATCAGTCATCATCTAGTAAAATTCTGATGAAGTTCAGTTCATCAGCAGTGATGACCAAACCTATGACTAATAAAACAGATCTAATAAAGATCAGACAAGATGATTTAAAGTTTCACAAGACAACCCAATGTGATGCAGAAGTGTGTGTGTGTCTGTGTATTTGAGTATATGTAGTATTTTGTGGTTAATTTATTTACTCAGGACTTGATGAGTAAGATTTAAAATCTTTTCAATAAGATTGTCTTGGTTGAAACAGACCGCAGCTCAAATAAAGGAATATTTCTAAACACAACTCACGCTTGCACACACAATGTAGTCACAATGAATATTAAATGAAAAAGAAATAGTCAAGTAGAGAAGGTCATGAACTTTTAAAATTGCAGAATATTAAACCAGATTTATGATCACAGTAATCACAAGGGCACTGCTGATTCCTGTCATTACTGCCTCATTCCATCTGTCAGGTTTTTTTTTCCTGAAGATCCTCAGACCTCCCTCTCCACATTCCCACCTCCTCCCAATCCTCCCGCAGAACCACAAGCTGTCTCCAATCTATCTGGGTAATTTAATAATCTTCACAACATATTCTGGAAAGCTTCCTTGAGGTGGCAATCTGCAAAGAATAAAATCTTCATTAAAAATGTGACTTGTCTAGAAGTTTTGTCTTTGGGGGAGGTGTTTAGAATTTGTTTAACCAGATACTCAAACCGCCTCAGATACAGGCTCAGTGGTGAGCCTGGAAAATAGTTGGAGGTGGTGGTCTTCTTCTTTCCCACACCAACTACTGAACAGCATATATGTCCCGCTTGGATCCACTAATTTTGAGTACCAGACTTACAAGCTTGGAAATGCATGGTTTCATCCCAACTGTAAAATTCCCAAGTGCATGCTGGATATTTGCTCTTTGCGAGACCACATACAAGGGTTGGGCAATTTTGTCATAAAAATTTATCACAATTAATTGTGGCATTTAGCTGATAACGATGACTCTCATGATTAATGATGACAATTGCACTTGCGTGTGGCCAATGTTGTGGTCCGCATTTACTGGCTTTCCTCGTACTCTTGGCGCCGTTTCAGATTAAGCAAGTTAGGACGATTAGTGTTAGCTACTCCACACTGCCTTCTGTCATTGGGCTCACGTACACGCCTGATAGTGATGGTGTGTCATATACAAAAATACGTCATCACATTGCGGTAATTGCAAAGTGACAAATACGGTTTTACCAAGGATTTATTACACACGTATAGAAACCAAAAGATACAAATTTAAACTAAAGCAACTGTAAACCCTCCACTCCTCATTGAAGCTTTTGGACATGGGATCAGTGGTGTTCAAATCCACAAAACACACTCTGTTCAGTAAACTTGCATACGAGTATACTTGTTCTGGTTTGTTTACAAGGGTAAAGGGCTGGTCCGGTGATCCGCAGAATAAGACTGCACTGATAGGAAGTCATAATGTTCATCATAGTGTTTGCTCAAGCACCTCAATCAAAGAATAGCTTGTTTTTAAAAAGTGTCTAAATATGAATTAATTGACTAACACAGACTTGCATATGGAAAGTGTTTAAGGTTCATGACACTCCTATGCCTTTATGTTTAGATAAAGGCATAGGAGTGTCATGAACCAGTGTTCAGTGGGAGACACTGTTCTATTTCCTGTTTACTTCTCCTATGCTTTCCACATACCACAGAAATGGTTTGAGGCTCCATCTGATACCTTAGAATTACCCAGACTGAAGCTATAAGGCTTTTGTCTCCAAGGGGACTTGTGACAACCATCTGTGTAACTTGCATTTAAAGGATCTTCTCGAATAATTACAAAAACTGAACATTCCTGAAGGGGGAGAGAACTTTTGAAAATAATCCCCATAATGCATTTGTTTGAGAATTACATTATGTTTTTGTATAATTCCAACATATATTTGAGCTGCCTTATTATTATTTTGGCTTTTGGAAGTTTGAGAAATACTGATAACTCCAATTTGGTTCATTTTTGATTTGTTGATCATTTCCAGTTTAAACACTATTTTACCAACCAAAAAAGTGCATCATATGTCCCTTTAAGTAAACAAGTCCACACCTCTCTAATACTTACACAACAGTTCAATGCATTTTGTCATGTACTTGTATGAGTCTCTAGGAGTGCTGAAAATTTGAGTTTAGTTTCCAGCTGGGGCTGCATAAATATCTTTATATTTTGTTTGGTTTATATTTTGCAACTTGTTTAGTTTTCTCTATTTTCTATGACATTTTCTAAATTATTACATCACAAAAATTGCAATGGAACTGCCTAATAAAGTATAGACTTAAAAAACTATAATTTGGTTGTCTTCATTCTCCTCTTGCACTGGGTCAGACTCTGGCTCAAACTTGTAAGACAAGTCATCCATTGTTTATATATTTTTAATTTAATTTGCAAGAAGAAAAGCTTCTGATCTGCTACATAATTGTAAACAACTATAAAACTGGAATAGGTTTGGGGTGTGAATCGCCTTCTTTGGATTTAAAGAGACAGCGTCAAAACGAGCTGATAAGACACACCTCAGAAAAGAGGTGAAAGAGGGGCTTGTGCAGTTACAATAAGGAGGAATTCAGACCAAAGCATTTACTTATTTAGGCATTTACAACCATGTTTTTAGTTTTCATAGTTTTGGACTGTGCTATGGAGATAATTGAAAATGCTTTATATTTGATTTGATTCATTTAAAAGGGGGCAGTGAAATAAAAATGCAATTCATAAGTTAAACAAGCAGAAATTAGCCAAAAGGCTATTTTCTATCTGTATTCCCCTGGCCACAAAGTTTAAAAAGCAACATTTTGCATGCATTTGGTAGTAACAAATTTGGATTTGTATTCAGGTTGTTTGTAAATATCATTCTGCTTCTCTTACAATCAACACAAAACCTAAGAAAATTTAAAGGTTGAACCTAAGTTAAGGTGTGTAAAGTTACTCCCTTCCAACAGGTTTCCAAGGAGAAACAAGCAAACAAAAAGTTTATATGCTTTTATCTTACCACACCCTTGACAACTGCAGCCTTTTCACCTGCCTGAACATTGATCAGCTCCAGATGCAAAATTCAGACCTGCTGACTTCTTTATGGTCTTAGACCGAGACATGTTGTTCTTATTGAAGTTACTTCGTTTTGATCCAAAGAATGTTTTTTTTGTTCCTGATTCTTCTTCTCTCAGCTACATCTCAAACTTTGTGAGCCTCTCTTCAGCTTAGGTTTGGAGTCTGTTTTCAGGGGCCCTGCTTAAGGGCTGAGAGTGTGAAGTCTGGACCCTGAGGCTCAGACAATGATGTCCATTTAATCAGAGGCTTTCTTCCGTTCCCTGCTTAAAACCAGCTTTCAATAGAAAGTCTTTTCCGGACTTTACCAAAGTATCCGTTTTCTGGAATTATCCTGTTTCTTCTAGACATCATTAGTTGGGTTTTAGATTTGCTTCTTTTTTTAATACAAAGTAAAAAAGTGTCTTTCATTTTAGCTGTTGTGATTTTGTAGTCTTTAAGACCTGCACAGCTAATCCCATGTAGATCAGAGCAGATCAGTTCTACATGATTTAAACCTTTCACACTTGACGCAAAGCTTTACAGAAAACCTTGTGCAACACAAACTGACCCAAACCTGTATACTGCATACGCCGTTTTCTTAAAAACACTTGACTGCAATAGTAAGGTTGTGTGTCAAGACTAAGACTAATTATCTGGAGTTTTTGTGCCTTCTGAGCAGTGGCTGTTAGCACCGTTGAAAGGATTCCTGGAAACGAAAGCATCAGGACAAATTCCTTCCGCAAATTTCTAGAACAAGAGTCTGAGACATGTCTCTGCTTGATAACCATCCACCTGACGTTGTTTTGAAACAGTGCACAGTATTCAGTACCTAATGCACTGACATAAACAGGAAAAAACCAACAGAATCCAGTTTGATTTACTGACTTTCAAAATGAACATCAATATTTCATATTTAGACTAAAGGTTGCCATGGTTGCAACCATTTGTTGGTTTTGATTTGGATTCAAATATTTGTAGTTAATCTTGAGAATTATTAAAAGTAATTAATCAACATGCATTGTCTAATCTCAAAATGTTAAGATGGCATGTTTTATCAACAAATGATTCAAACTGCACAATGACATTTTAAAGCAGTCCAGGAGAGAAAGGATGATCAGAAATCCTTACATTAAAAGAACCAATTTGTGTTTTTAAGTTGTTTAAAGTTCGTTCTCTTTACGTACCAGAAGGCGTGGGCAACCATGTTTATGTATTCTGAGAAATCGTTCACAAGCTGCAGCAGGCTGGTGGGTGTCATGCCCATCCATCGGATCAAGCTGTCTGTTTTCCACAGCTTCTTTTTTCCCTTTTCAGTTTCCAGTTGTTACAAGATGTTCTCACCCTTCATTGTGTCTGCACTCAAAAAACCTTTGCGGTGGGTGAATGTGAAGTAAATGTGTTACATTAACTCAGTTCAGTTGAGTAGAACCTGTTGACGTTTGTTTGAGTAAATCCAACGCAAATGTTTTTTGAGTGTGAAAATCATGGCCTGTCCTTGCACGACCTTCTTTTATTTTGCATTTAATCCTTCGTCAATCCTTGTTGATGCATGAGATCTTAAGCATTTTTCTAAGAAAGCAAATTTCTGCAGTGTTTGTGACATTTACCATTTGGCTCATGCTTGCTTCCATAATTCACAATGAAGATGATTTAACACTTTAGCCCTTTTTACATGGCCTTTGATGAGAGGCATACGTTTTTGAGGACTTCCTGTGCAGTTCTAGTCTTGATTTCTTTCATAGATCTTCCTTTGGTTGTTCCTGGAGCATCCACCTATCTGGAACCATTGACTTGTTTTAGCCTCGAGTCTTCAGTTCGAAGTCACATATATTACGGTTAAAACAAGTTTAAGTAATTGGTTTCATTTTGACAGGGAAACAAAGTTACATAATGTGCAAAGTCCCCTTTGTCTTTTTTTTTGTGCAGCCCTACAGTAAAAAAATGAATTTGCTTAATTGGGTGAATTATTGTTTTACTTAAAACAGATTTAATTTCATTTCATTCCCAGACAGAAACAAGTATAGGAAATTGGTTTAAATCCGAAGGATACACATTTATTAAAACAAGATACAACCTCATTAAAGCAAAGGGTAGGTATTTTACTATCTCTACATACTAATGTTAACAAGAGACTGAACTGTCATTCATGTATCAATGGTCCTGTTCTACCCACAGTATCGATGTTTCATCTCAGTTTCACAATGAACAGATATGGGGAGAGTAGTTTATGGATCTAAAAGGTCCATTTCTCAAATTTGGCTTCCACTGATTTGACCAAACCTTTGCCTAAGACTTTAAAGTCCTCCAATATGGTTACAACATTTGGAACGGTTTTGACTTCATCCCCAGTCACCTTCGCAGTTCTGGCAGTCATCTGGGATGTCTGATGAAAGGAAATGTAAAAACATCAGAGTGATGAGTGCTGACATGTAGGTATGAGGAGGATGAAGCAAACTAATAATTCAAAGATGATCACAGATAAGCTTGTGAGGACTCCAAAATGCTTTTCATTTAAGTTCCTACTGTTTCATGTAAGACATGGTGGCACAAGTTTTACCTTAAAGGGTGCAGGAACAAAAGCCTTCGGTTTCCATAAAACTGAGATCACCGTTCCTCCATAGGGGTCACAGAAGAAGAGGGCTAGGTCTCCAAATGCCTCCTAAAAAAAGATTAAGGAATGTATGTAAAAATAATTTGTAACATTTCTAAGAATCTATAAAAACATCAAATATTTTGTTCAGAACTTTTGTTAAATATGCTTATAATCAACACAACTGCTTCAATCTCTGTTATTGATTGGATGAGTTGCTATAATCAAACTCCTCTAATATTGTGCAGAGTACACAAGCAGAATAAAGAGAAAGAAAAAGCAGCAAAAATTAAAGCAGTGACATTTCCAAGGATTAAGAATTGAAGCAAAAAAAGGTTTTGACTGAAAATTCTCTCATTGAGCAGACGTTTGGTCATGCATGCAACTTGGATAAGTGTATGAAATAACACTCTGAACACATTAACATTTAACACTGGGGGAGATGTAAGGGAAGGGTGGGGGTGATTGTGTATCAACGTTGGCGTCTCCCTCCGGCTACAATCAGTCATGTATGCTGCTGCTCGCTCAGGAGCTGCAGAATGACAGGTGCCTTCACCTGCAGGCTCTCATTGCTGCACCTGGCCTCACCCCCTCTGCTCTGATTAGATACAACTATGATTCTACTTATTCGCGAAAGCCCCGTCAGTTTATCCCCTGCATCATAAGTATGTTGGATGGCTTTACCTAAACCACAACCAGAAAATCATGTTTATTTTGTTCCTTCACATTTTTACGGATGACGATTTTAATCTCTGTATACTTTTTTCCTTCCTTTAATAAGATCTTAGATGTAACCAAAATGCATGTGTGAAAATCTATATTTTCCTGAGGATATTTCTCTTGAATCTTACCTTTATTGTCAAGAAGCTGCTCATATACATACATTCCATGTTAGAAGACAAACAAAACCTCCCTTTGAAAATGAATCCAGTACAAACAAGCCTTACTCTTAGCTCATTCAGGTAAAGGGTCACAGGGTTGTAGTCGATAACTGGGAGGGCCCCTCCAGAGTGGGGTGTGCCATCTGTAAATACACCCCTGCTGAAGGTGACAGTTGGTGGGTCCACAGCTCGACTGAGAAGAGGAACCTGCTTTGGGTTCAGATGAATCAAAACATCGTAGGCGTCCAACGGAGGACGCATAATCACCTACAAAAACATGCAGGAACATGTATTACAGTGCCAATAAAAGTCATAACTTACAACACATGTAAGGCTAATGAAACATGTAGTGTTGAATGATATAAAGGCCTTTTACCCACCCTCACATCTTGTGTCTGGCTTCCATCCATCAGCTGATGTTCCAGGACCTTCAAACTCTCTGCAGCCACCACCATCACACGCTGCAGCATCTGAAACCCCACAAAAAACAAGCTTTCTACACCAGAATCATTTCCTGTCACTGAAATGTAAGGAAGTCATTTTATTATCATCTGTGTCATGCACCACAGCAGGTGCCCAGCCCAAACGGGATTAGAAGAACATTCTTCAAACAAAAAGTGTCCTCTTCCTGAGGTGCCGGACCTTTAAAATAAACTAAGCTGATTGACTTAAATAAATACTGCACTTTATCTTCAACGATTAAATGAAAACTAAAAAAAAAAAAAAAAAAAAAATCTGGATAAAAATCAAGAACTTTACCAAATAAATAATTTCATAATTCATTTGTTTTATTGTCAAAGGACAAAATGAACAAAATCGTCTAGTTACCAAAATGCCAGATCTAAATTGTGCACAGACAGATCGTGTTGCATACTGGCTCAGGAACATAAGCAAAATGTAGTAAACTATTTAACAATGTAGCTTTGATAATTATTAGATAGCAATGAAACATATCTGTTTGTAAATGACTGCTAAAACACACTGAAAGCAGCATATCATGGTCAAACAACTGGTTAATTGTCACAAGCTGTTGTTTGAATAATCAGTGTGAATGCCCTTATAGGCATTCACACTATTGTGATCGCGTTTCTCTTTATTCTTTATTATTATTATTA
>JARVJO010000394.1:14318250-14329640 GCA_031762555.1 Cynodonichthys magdalenae | reverse complement strand
CAGCAGCTTTCAGCTAAAGCTTTCAGCAGCAGGCATTCACACTTTGCATTTTTGCAAGAAATGCAATTTTTCTAGTTGATTTTAGTTTTCTAAAGTCTTAAAATAATTGATTTTTTACAAAGTCATTAAATTTTCAATTTCAATTTTACTGCAACAACGTATTAATTTGGTATAAATTTGTATTCTATTCAAGTCAGTTCGGGATACAGTATTTGTTTTCTCTTCATGGTTTACCAAAGTTAATGATGTGTGTCTTTGGATTTACACAATACTTGTGACAACACACAAATGTTTTAGGTTAGTGTTGAAATCACATATTTGGGGGAAAAAAAAAAGTTACATTAAACAAATAAAATCAAAGTTAGAAACACCACACTTTGTAGTTTTTCATCTTGAAAATGTAAAATCAGTAACAAAAATCAAACTATAGATGTGCCTTACAGGGATTTGCTGAATTACTTTGTATATATGATGAATGCTTTCCCAAGCAGGTAAAATGAATACATGTATAGACTTCATACTTGCAACATGAATATGTCTAGTGATGGCGAGATGAGACTTTGTTGAAGCCTTGAAATTTTTCAACTGTTTTGCAAAATGGTTCATTTCTCAAAGCCTCATACAGGCTTCCTATGCTCACTGAGGCCATCTAGTGGTGAATAAATAAATGTTCAACTGAAAAAAAATCTCAAGTTTACACATCTTAACTGTATGAAATGATGGACTTGAACATAAATTATGTAAACACATTAGCAGACTGTTAATTGCACCCTATTTATGTGAGGTAGTCTTAGTAGAAATAATTGTGATAAAAGTAAAGATGTAATAGCCTAAAGTGATTTATAACTGGGTCTCATTTTGATAAACACTTTATTGGGAGAAATCTGACCAAAGGGTTCTTGAACGGGTGAAAACTCTCTTGACATCTCAACTGTTAGAATAATACAAATAAGGCAAAAAACAAAAATAAATAAATAAAATAAAATCTTCATCAAATGTTTCACAGAATATCTGGCCAAAATCAAACCTTATTTAGGAGCACTAACTCCATAAACAAAGCTTTAAACGTCACGATAACTTTCAAACGTTAACTACGTACAGGAAATACAAGAATGAAGTGCCAAACAAAACATAACATGTTGACAGCAGTCATCATTCATGTGAAATTTCATCCAACTAAAGAGCATTCAAGGACTTTCAGGGACAGGTTTTGGTCGTTTTATGTCTGTTTTCAAAAACTTTCTAGGGCTTTGAGCCTTTTTTGTCCTTTATTCACAAAATTTTAAGAATTTCAAGGACCAGTGGGAAGCCTGTAAAAAATCCTGTATTTTAAATGATATTTATAGGCTTCAGACAAGTATTAACAATAGAACAACTACAGTAGTGGTGGAAGGTTTGATCAGGTTATTTTTAAGTGAAAAGATAAGTATGTTCAAACTTTTGACTTGTACTTTGGAAAACCACTTTTAAACAAGCTATACTGTAAATAAAAACACTGCAGGCTAACAAACAGATGCCCTCTTGTTTGCTGCAGGGAACTTTATATACCAGGACAAAGTGAAGCACAGAGGGACTGTGGCGTCTCTTAAAACGTCACAGACTACAAAGATCCTGTTTTTTCCCTACTCTTATAGAGGAGGATGCTGGGAGAGGCTCACTATTTTAAAGCTGCAGTTGTTGGAAGATCGAGGAAGGCGAGCACAGGAAACTTATCTGGGTCAGCTACGCACCATGAGAGGGTGGTGTGCCTTTGTCTTTTATGCACAACTGTGTGCCAATGGATTTTTTTACAGCTATGCTCACACTCAAACAGAGGAATACAAAACTACATATTTAACTTATTTCACTTCGACAGAGGACAGCAATGAAAAGCAACTGGTGAGCTGTACCTGATGGTCTTCAACAACAACCTGTATTGTTAATATTAAAGTCAGTTATGTTTACAACCTGAGGAGATTTTTTTTTTTTATTGAAAATTTGTTAAAGACTAAAATTTGATTTCCCAGATCAGTGACTTGCACCAGGTTTTGGAAAAACTTCAGAACAGTCAATTTCCATCTCTAAGAAAAAAACATGGCTATCTCCCAGCGGTGAGCAACAAGTCCATCTGAAATAGTCTAAGTGTTTTTATTCATTTTATATGAAGCAAAATGTTCATTATTCTAGAGATGCAACTTAAATTGTTTTGGTTCTTTTCTGTTTTCTTTTTGTAGTGTGATCCAGGGGAACAGTGTGCATTAAGAAGAGGTTCTAGGATTGGAAAACTATGTGATTGCTCTCTGCCGAGGACATGCAATTCTTTTCTGCACCGCTGTTTATAATGCTCAGCATGAATAAGCTGTTAAACACAACAAAATAAGTTGAATGTATGCAAATACTTTATGCCTTAAAATCCCACTTTCTGCAAATATATTAAATGTGCTGCGTTATGTGTATTTACCTGTATGCTTGGTGCTCGTCTGGTCCACATAGACAATTTTTTGTCTTTAGGCGTCGCTACAAACATGACAGGCAGGGAGTCCCTTGACGCCATGAAGTCATTCTTAATCTCTGTGTAGTCTGCAGCTACACGTGACGGAGACACAAACAACAATTAAACTTGGCATAAAAACAGCAAAGTGTACGGGCAGGATGTTAAAGTATGTCAAAGGAGAAGGGGGTCGGGGGGGGGGGGGGGGGGGATTTGTTTGTGGAAACACTTGCCTGTGAGCTGGCTGTTGAAGTTGACTACCAGCGGGTTGTTCCTCCAGTCAAAGCATGAGAGCAGAAGAAGGAAACGCAGGAAGCCCACCTGAGGAGAGCTGAGAAGGACAGCAACATGCATTCACATGACCTACTGAGCAAAACAAAGCAGCTGGGAAAACGTGGTTTTCTTGAAATACTTAAATTTAGAATTACCCTGGAGGAGTAAAAGGCGCAGGCTGCAGGAAGAGCGATGCCACCAGCAGATCTGCTGTGTCCTCTGTGATGTCATCACTGAAGAGCTGAGCCGCCAACCAGCGTTTAGCCAAGCGACAAACTGCTCCGAAAGATGGGTGCTGCTGCTGGAGACTAACAGAAATAACATGCAAAGTAAGATAAACCAACAAAATGGTGAAAAAAAAAAACAAAGCAACAAAATCATCACAAATTAAAGAAAAATTAGACAGTCACAAAAAATGTCAAATCTCTGCTGTTTCTGAAAACATTTTTTTGTATTTACCCATGTAATGTACTGGTAAGTAGAGGTTTGTGAATAGTGATCATCTCCAGTGCCTGAGCCTCCTCATTGTCCCTGACCACCAGCAGCCCGTCAGCATTCACACTCTCCCGCAAAACCTGTGGCTCGCGATGGTATGCCACTTGAATTCGAAACGCCAAACCGTCCTGAAAGCAAAAGGGAGATCCAAGCAATGTTCTCAAAAAACAAGCAATACTTACCTGCCAAACCGTGAATATTTTTTAAAGAAAAACAAACAAAAAAAACAACACTAAAGTATAATCAGTCTTTGATTTGCCACAACTTAAAAATATAACTACCTTCCACACATCCAGGTGTGTGGGACAGGGCTTGCTTGTGTAATTGTGGTGCTTCTTGAGTAACTCTGCCAGTTGGATATGGAATGCAGCTCGAATGTGGCGAATTGCAAGGCGGTCATGAGGCCATTTTCCACTCCCCTCCATGTGACAGATTACTGCAAGAGAAAAAAAAAAAGTACCCAATCATTTCCAAAATCCTACTTGAATGAAAATATGTCAAGAGTCTTTTCTAAAGCTCTGGTACCAACCTGTGATAGGAGTTACATAATGTGGACAGGGTTTGTCTTCCTTTGGTACCAATGATCTTGAAGTCTTTTCTCTGTCAAAGAAGGAATAGTCCAGCTTCAGTGGCTCAGGGGGACAGACCTGAAAAACACAGCGGAGCAGTCAAAAGTGCTGGAAAACCAAATCTACAGAAATCTTTGATGACATGAAGGTGTATTAGACACACATCTTCAGTAGCACTGAGAGGTGCTTCAGCTAACATGAGGCGTTACCTGTGTGTATCTAAGAGCTGGGTGGGCTCCTTGTAGGGCAGTAATGGCAAGAGGCAGACCTTCCAGCCTCCACAACTTCCTGCTAAGGTCATCATAAGACTGAACCACCAGCAAACTCTCCTCCTCTCCAGTACTAGGCACCTTAAAATCAAGACAAGTCACTTTGTGAGATGCTCTGTAAATGCCAAGACTGGTATAAAGTGAATTTATAAATATTAAGTCGTTTTAACAATGCAAAAGTCCTCTACAAAAATCTGTGCTGTAATAGAGATAGATTGAAACAATTATTATTTTATCTGTCAATATTTACAGACTAAAAAAACAAAAATGTGACCCATCACATCGAAATAAGGATTAAGTCAAATTTGGTCAAAATGGGATAATTACATTTTCAGATTTGTGGCTTTAAAAGCTACATTTTGATACCTGGATCATTCTGATATCTTAAGTGGATCCAGAGATATGACTTAATTTGACTTGTTGGTTACGATAATACATTAATATTTGGTCTGAATCCTAATGTTTTATAATTTTAATAAGAAATTTTTGATGCCGTTATATAGAGGAATTCTCAAATTGTATTTTATTAAGATTTTCTAACTGAAAAGAAAAAAACCTTTGCTCCCTCACGGAAAATCTCAAAATTTTAAGGCGTTTTTTCATCAAAATCCGTTTTTTTGTTGCTAATGACCAAAAAAGTTATTTAAAAACATTTTTTTAGGATTATTTATCAGACAATTCAATCAAAGGATACTTTGTTAAAACATTTATTCATTACATTATCATAAAATGCAATTTTTGCAAACATTTTACTCAAAACACTATATTTGCCTATTTCTCCACATCCCACTTTTAGACTTAATCCTCATTTCGATGTGATGGGTCACAAATAAGCTTAATTTTTTTTACCTGACTTCCCGTTTTGATTACGTCATCAACAATCGCTCCCACATACCGCACACAGGACTTGGGGATATCCGCGTGCCTGATATAAATAATAAAAACAAATCAATTTATTTCGTTAAAATCGCGAAATATCTCTACAATTTCAATTCAACTTAAAATAAAGTTTCGGTTTTAAGTCACATTTCTTTTCAGATAGCCGTAGGCGTACTTTTCTGCTACACAAAAACATGAAGCGTGGCGCTAAAAGACGGAGCTCCGTGTGGACCTGCTTCGAACAACTCGGTGCGAACTTCGTTCGCTGCAAGAAATGCCACACCACATTAAAATACTGCGGCGGAGCCACCACCTCCATGATGGCTCATATGGCCAGGCATTTGCCCATAACACCACTGAAGGAGGAGGACGAGAAGCCCGTGATTTCTGCAGCACCCTGCACCGAGGAGGAAAGCTCGTCAGAGGCCGCGCATGGAGCTAGCATGTCACCCAACACAAACACGACTGCCTCCCCGCCACCGGAGCGGGAACAGGGAGAGAGAAAACGCATGAGGCGAAGCTCCGTGTGGGATATCTTTATTAAAGAAGACGACGAGGTTCGCTGCACGATTTGCGACACTAAGCTGAAATACAGGAGCAGCACCACCACCATGATGTATCACATCAAAAACAAGCACACGGAAAAAGACCCCACATCTGGAGACAGCGTGACTACGCACGCAGAGGTGACTGAACTTCTCTGCAGAATGATAGAAAAGGACATGTTTCCCATCAGCGTGGTGAATGGGGATGGTTTTCGGGAGCTGCTAGCACACACTGTGCATGGTTATAAAATGCCATCTGCTGACGACATCGCACACACCATTGAAGACCATTATCAGGAGAAGGCACAGGAGCTCCTGCTGCAGATGAGAAAAGTGGAGAAAGTATCTCTCACTGTAGATTTCTGGGCAGCCCTGCCATTTCAAAAGTATATGACCATTTCATGCTCATTCATTACCGATGACTGGCAAGGGAGATCAGCTGTGGTGCACACACACAAGCTGCCCTCAGAGAGCCACAATACAGAGAGCATTACTGAGCTGCTTCTGAGTACAGCACACACCTGGGGCATTGCAGAGAAAGTTACAACATGTGTCCACAACAATACAGAGGAAATCTGGGCAAGTCAAGCATGCATCTCTGTCAACTTGAACTTTGTTATGTGCTTCGCCACAATGCTGCAGCGTGCGGTCACTGATGGGCTGAGTGAGGCCCTCCTCCAGATCATTACTGCTGCAGGGAGACTGGTTCAGCATTTCAGTGACAACATCCTTGCAAGTGAAGCCTTGAAGCAGAAGAAGATGCAGATGTGCCTGCCACAGCACAAGCTCATCAAGTCGAACAAAGCTCGATGGGACACTATCTGTGATATGTTCGAGCGGCTACTTGAGCACAGGTGGGCGATTAAAGCCATTCTCTCCGATCGCACAGTCACAAGCCGACAGGAAGCTCAGGCTCTTGAAATCGAAGATGACTGCTGGCAAATGATTGAGAATTTCACACCTGTGCTGGCAACGCTGAAATGGGCAACAACAGTGATATCTGCTGAGACGGAGGCATCAATTTCAAACATCTACCCGATAACATTCAGCCTCATTCAGCTACACCTTGTGCCAAAAGAGAATGATGTTGAACAAGTCTTGGAGTTCAAGCTGAAGGTTCAGAACTCACTTAGAAAAAACATGGAGGTGGGTATAAACTGTTTAGTTTAAATGCCCTTGTTTTTAACCAACTCATGCAAATTATTAACATAACAGTCTTTTCATTTTGTGGCTTACAGGTCGACTCATGTGATTTAGCTTCCAAACCAGCTCTGATTGCCTCAATGCTGGACCCTCGCCACAAACACCTCAGCTTCCTGACGCCAGCGGGGAGACTGACTGCAAAGGTTAAACTGCATGAACTGGTTTCAAAATTAGAAACAACCACCACTGCCAGTCTCCCAAAAGATGAACAGCAGGAGATCCCAGTCACACCTGACATTAGCCAGATGGCCCGACTCTCAAAAACAAGCAACACCAAAAACACCATGGCAATGCTTCTAGGAAGCAACTACAGCTCCTCTTACGCCACTGACTCTGAGGCTCAGGTGGATTACTACTTGAGGGACATTGCTCCCTCACTAGACGTAAACCCTCTTGACTGGTGGAGGGTAAACGGACCAAGATTTCCCAAAGTGGCGACTTTGGCGAAACATTATTTGTGCATACCTGGCGTTTCACTGCCGTCTTTATTGTCAGAAGCTGGAGAAACCTTTGCGACAAATCGCACAAGGCTGAGTCCAGAACATGTCAACATGATGATCTTTGTGAACAGAAATGCATGATTTGCAATACTTGCAATTCTTGAAGCAAATAAAAAAGTTAAGGGAGGGGAAGTGGGGAACACAATGAAATGACACAGAAGTCAGGAACAACAGGTTGTTAGTATTAAGAGAGCTGGTAGACTCCCACTGTAAAGGCGTTTTTTTAAATTTTATTTTAGGTTTTTATGTTAAAATGTTAGGATAGTCACAATAAACTTAGCTATAATATACTTTGTCACACTGAACTGATTTACTGACAGCCTTAACATAGCTGACAATCTGAGCCTAAAACAGACAGTAAGTAAATGCAAATAAATGCTTTACTTTACTAGGATGCAAACTACATCAGCTATGTTTACTTTTAATAAATTCTAGACAAATGCACAAATCCATCCTTTCTGGTTTGGATCCAAAAAATGAATTATCATTTCTACTTGAACATTACAGTATTTATTACTGTATAAAATTGTTCAATGCTGTAGCTAATTACACTAGACCTCTTAATGTTTACAAAGTAAATGTTTTTGTAGTAGTTTTCACACGGTTATTAAACTCCAGTTACAGACTGTTTTGAACAAGTGATTACTCCATTAGATTGTCAAATTATTTCAAAATACATTACAACCACGAGAAGAATTTTCTCTAAAACTAAAATACAACTTTATAGAAATACAAAAATATATGTTGCAACACAAATCATGAAATGCAACAAAGTGTAAAAAGAGCAGCAAGAATGTGTTTTTTTAATGAACTCAAAAGTGCTTTTGTATCAGTTATCTGACTTGGGTACCTTAATATTTTTGCATATGTTTTAGCAACCATTTGCTGCATGAAGCTTCCTGTTTTCTGATTCAACAGCCCTTACTCAAATTACAAATTGGATTAGTTATTAGCTTGTATTCTTGTCAGAAAATCTTTCTGTGCAAATGCCAAATTTAAAACCGTATCACTTCAATTAATTTTATTTTTGTTATGGTGCTAAAGTGAAATACATACAGCTGGAGCAAGTGTGTGATGATCTGCTCAGGGACGAGCCGCTTCTGCCACATGCTCTTTCCATCCCACAGCACAGCCTCGGTGATCGCACCATCCTGGAAACGACGCAGCTCAGAGCGAGGGCCCCACAGCTGACGAAACTCAGCCGCCTAGCAGAGACACGTCATTTTTATTTTATTTTTTAGTAAAAAAGAAAACAACCAAAATTATGATTTACACAAGCGAAATTGATATGCTTGCAAACAATTCTCAGTATATAGTATAGTAAGAAAATCTGTAGCATGTTTAATTTTTACTACAAAACTTGTAATAAATCTGAAAATTCTGAGTAAACATTTCTAAAACTGAAATGTGTTAGAATATACAGTGTAAAATTCTCATTCTTGATTAAGAATTTAGCATCCAATTTGATCAAACAAATGGGATGTCAGATTTTTTATTTTTTTTGCAAACTGCTTTGTTACTTTTTCTATTTTAAACTACATTGAAAGAGACTGATATAAAGCTAGCTAAATTCTTGACCTGAAATAAAGAGCCAGGATCACTTTAATACATACTCAGTAGAAACAGGTGATAGTACCTTGGGGTTGTCTGCAGAGGGGCCTCTTTCAAGGACAGAAGCTGCCAGCTCTGGCCTTAAGAGCAAACCAAAGGAGAGGGGAGGATGAGTTTTGTACTTTGGAGCTTCACTCTCTACAGACCACTGCAAGAAAAACAAAATTTGATTAAAAAATATTACATAAACATCTTTTCAAAAGTTCAGAAAGTCTTAACTCTTCAGAAGCAAAATAGAACAAAATTGTTTTTTTGTTTTTTTTTTTTACAGAAAACTGGAAGCTTAAAGACAGACTGGTCTGTGCACACACTTTGTGGAATTGTAATGAAATAACTCTGTTTTACATTTAGGGCATAATACCTCAGGGTCAGGTGACAGGGAGTGGGTTAGGAGGTGAATCCTTTGGCCGAGTCCTTGCTGGAGCAAAGATAGAATAAAACGCAGAGCAGTTTGGATATAATTTCCACTGCGGTCCATCAGCTCGCTCATCAGATTCTGTTTCTTACAGCTGGTCTGAAGCTTCACCAAGTCACACAACCTGGAGATGAAAGGCACAAAAAGTGAGGGCTTGGTAGAGTTAATTACTACTGTGATTTCAGCAAGCTGTATGGTTTCGTCACCAGCACTTCATTTAAAAGCTGACATTACCAAACATAAACAACAAGTGCAGTATACAGATTATATAGCATTCCCAGTGATAGACATAAACATACTGGAAGACATGGTCACTTGTCCTTATAATGGTTTTGGGGGTCATAAGGAGGCACTGGAACCCATCTACTGTGGGGTTATCCCAGAACTGCAATGAAAGTGATGCTTCATGCTGCAACTAAAGACAAAAATGGCAGCTGGTCAGTCTCACTGCAAATATTGTATCCAAACACTCAACCATTTTTATGCTTCTTGCCTGTTTGTAGGTACAAGCGGTCATTTCAGCACACATGTTAAGATGTCCTGAAGGGTCAACAAACACAACCTGGAAAGCACTGTGGAAGTCCACAAGAGATGGCTGCAGGAAGAAAGAAGAAACATGATGAATACAAAGTGTGAAAATATGAATGCACAAGAAGAGACATTTGCTCACTTACAGCTGTGGAGTCTGGATCTTTGGCTAGGCTGATTCCGTTCACAGTCAGGTCTGTAGAAGCTAAAAGTCAAGATGTAGATATTTCACGGTATATTTAAAGGAGTGAAATTATACATTTATTGATCAGATTTAAACATTAAAAAAAAAAAAAACAGTAATGATTTTTTCTTTCTTACCCAGAAAATTCAAGCTGTTTCGAAGCAGCTGATAGGCTGTCATGGTGTTACTGATTCTGTGAGTGATCAGCAGATAGGCCATGAGCATTGAGGCCAGGAATCCATTAAAACTACCAGTGCCCTAAAAGATACAAATGTGACAGCTCACCAAAAAAAATAAAAAATACACAGAATGTTTAAATTAAAAATAGTTCAGCTATTGCAAGCTTACTACCTGGTTGAGCTCTCTTTGACGAAGCCAGACTTTGAACAAAGCCACTCCATCAGAGAAAGCTGAGCACTGAGAGCTGACAGCAGAAAGAAACTGCAGGTGAGCCCTGGGCAGCAAATCTCCCAGAACAGAGCTGTTGTAGTGTGGAGTGGGAGGTTCGCTGCTCTCTGAAACAAAATAAATGGCATTTGAACTAAACAGAGCTGCTGATGAGCATAAACTTTGACTATACAAACAGTTTAACAAAGTTTAGTGCATCCCTGAACTTCTTCTGACGATTCTGAAATAAAATAAAGTAGATACTCCTGCAGCAAAACAAACAAACTGGGATGTACTATATTTAACAACAACCTGTATAATTAAATGTCATACCAGTGTGGGATGTTTGCAGTCCAGTGTACCACTCCGTCCTGACATTATTCCTATCCGGGTGAAAACGACTGGGTTTGAAGAATCCAGGAGGCGGGCAGACATGAACACAGACAGTGAACTTTGAAGAGTCTTTGCCTAAATGACAAGACATAAAAATGCAATTCATTGAAAAAAAAAAAAAAATCCCAACATGAGAAATTCCAAACAATATGAGCCAAATACAGTGAAAAGTTGAAGCATTTTAAGCCCAAATACCCGGAGGAGTCAACAGCAGAACAGGTCGGAGCCTGTTCCCATGGAGACAGGAGAAACGCATCGTCCCGATCTCAGGGGAGGACGTCAGATGCTGGGCGAGTCCTGCCAGGTAGAGAGCTCTTTTCCTTGGGTACCTCTGGTTTAAAAAGTCTTTTGGCTGGAGAATCTCCTGATGGGAAAACAATGATTAGTTTACGTTCCATCACAAAGCAGTCATTAAACAACATACTGTTTTCTAATGCTTCGGGTGAAAACTTACAACTGGCATTGTGACAGCCAGGTCCACTTTAACGTTCGGTTTGATGCAGGTGCCCAGCGGGTAGCTCCCGATCAGATCAATGGATGCTGGAGGTGCCATGTGGAACTTACCCTTTGTTGTTTTGGGCATCAGAAGAAAAGGCACTTTCACTGCACCAGACAGCCAAGATAGGTCATTTACCTGAGCACGCAAAAGAGGGCTGTTGAACAACTGTA
>JARVJO010000394.1:14285041-14318207 GCA_031762555.1 Cynodonichthys magdalenae | reverse complement strand
ATATATTGCTTGCTCTTCAGAGCACTACATACTTCAACTTTTGGTGACACTGGCACATTCTGGAGCAGACCAGTGATTGTCTGAATGAAGGAACTGATTTGCTGATTCCTGTGCTCAACAAGGACAACCTCTTTCAGCAGCTCATCCATCTGTTATTGGAATAAAGACATTACATTATCTGAGATGTATTAAATTTTGCAGGAGCGTTGCTTTTGAGTTTTCTTCACAGCAATCTCACCTGCATTTTCAGGAGGCTGCAGTGGAACAGAGTTTCAGCCTCTTTCAGCTGGTTCAGCTCCTCTGCAGTTGGAGGTCTGTACAGATCACTTCTAGAGAGTTTCACCGGATGATAGACCACCTCCTCCTCAGGTTTGAGCCTCTTGGCTTTAATGGGGGGCTCGTTTTTCTCCTTTTCGTTATCATCATAAGAGAAACCTAAAGGATTTATCTGTAACATAGCAGCAACAGTTCAAATTTTTCAACATTGCAAGACATTACTACATACTAAATGACATCATTTTGTTTGATAGTTATCATACATCGTTATTTCCTGTACAGTTTAGATATTTAATGTTGTCTTAATCTAAGGAGTGTTAAAATTTATCCATATAAAAAAAGCTAGACCACATAAAAAGAGTCTAAGATACATACATACACCAGATTATCTGCATGCTAACCACCAGTAAGACACAATCCTGCTAAAATACTATTAATAAATCTAAAAAGTTTTGTACCTGTTCTGGCTCATCGACAACTTCTTGCTTCTTCTTCATATTGAAACCCGTTTTCAGACAAAATAGTTAATTTACAAACTAAAAAATAAAGCTTAACGCTGCTTCCTCTTCGTTCTCACGTGTGCTATTAAGGGTATGAAACTGCTATCAACAAAGTATTTTCTGATTGGACCAGAAGCAGTAAAATTGAATTTTATTAGCTTAAAAAACATAAATCCCGCCTACTTTTTAACAAGATAGGTTGCATGAGCAGCAGTCTTTTTCTGAATGGCTGAGCCCACAGTGCCATCTGGTGGTATCTAAACGTTATTTCATTTTCCGAGGAGGAAAAAAAATCAACAATTGACCAATACTGTTTTTTTATGTGACAGTAAAATCCCAAATTTTTAAGACAAGAATAATTAGGGTGATATGAACAATATGTGGGACTGAACAAGTTTTGGTTATCTTTTGTGAGTGTTTGTCGTAAAGTGACGTTTCTTTGCAGACATATAGGGGCCATATGGAGGACCGAAAACTGTCAGGGCCACAGCATCAGAGTGAATCAAATAATAATTTCAGCAAAGAAACTGTGCATTAAAAAATGTTGCAAAGCTTACAGAAACTACAAATAAACACTCCATATTGTCTGAAAAATAAAACATGTCTTCAGTTAGAAGCCTCTGTATATTTGCTGCAGTAAGGATAAAACTAGAACTGCTGTGTTTTGCCTTTTTATGTTAACATTGGACTTTTTTTTATTTTAAAGTAATTTTATGAATGCTTTAGATTCATAAAGTCAGACATATAGTTTTGTTATTGTTAAATTTTATTGAAATTACTTCTGTCAGCTTATTATTCACAGTAATTACGCCTGTTCTTGGTGTAAAGTTCCATTGTTTGTTAAGTCAACCTAAGCAAAAGATCCAGATAACTATCTTGTAAATTTAATTAAAATAGAAATAAAAAAAAATAATTTTATGACAAAAGTAGTACAGCCATCGGGAATAACTGAACACATAATAAATTAATAAAATAATCAAGTTTTAAAGCCACGAGTCAATTTGTCTGCGTTAATGTCCGACAGAGCACGTGATGCGGGACTGTGATATTATTAAAAAAACCAGCTAGCATAAAGTTTGCGGGTTTTATTCTGTTAGCCCTAATAATACGATTTTAGCCCCCTCTGTCAGCCTCTTGTTAACAAACCCCGAGAGAAGCTCCATCATGAAGAACGTAAGATTTATTGTTTTAAAGTTTCTCTTTTTATTTGTTTGTTTGTTTGTTTGTTTTATTGTGTTTTGTTTTACAATGATTTATTAGGAACCCTTGAATTTCGATGCTATAAACTCTGTTAAGCTAATTGCGACTTTGATATGTAATCATTTAATCAAGTTTACCACTTGTAACCAACATCAGATCCTGTTTATACTATTTAGATGATAATACAGTGTATTTAATGATAGCAAAATATGACATTTGCATTAATAACTTAAACAATTCAGAGGAAAATCTGAGCCATGTGGTAAAAAGGGTATAGCGTCTTTGTTTTTTCCTGTAAGGATTTTAGTTTACCTCTACTATTTTGACAAACTCTGATATTATTTAACAGAAGTCATAAATATTGTTCAATAACAAAGTGATAATCAAATTTATGCAAATGTTTTAACTGTACAGCAATTTGACAGTTTTACACCGATAAGCCCTTTCGACATTTGTTTTAATAATTTAATGTGATAATTATCATTTTATATATTCTTTTTCCTTGATCTGTAGATATCCAATGTTTAAATGCATTCAGCATTTTTGAATGTATTCTGGTTTTTCTGTTTTTATTTTTTCTATTTGAGTTTGTAGTTAGAAAATAATGGATTGTACAAATCAGGCATTCTTGCAACAAAAGTCACAATAGACGTTAGCATTTTTTTTTCTTTCATCGTTTATTATTATTATTATTTATTCTGTCTTCAGGTTGATCAGTGCTACATTTGGACGGCAAAAATTGTTCCAAATGTCAACCAGTCAAACAGTCCATGGCTGGTTCTAAAACGAATACCAGCACCAGCCTTCTCCGTGAGTTCTTTCCCAGCCTTTAAAGTCAGGGATCCTCCTAACACACCGGTTTCCTCTCCAAGCTCCTCATCTGCCCTCTCTTCTCGGTCCTCCTGCTGTTGCTCCTCCTGCTGTTGCTCCTCCGGTTGTTGCTCTTCTTGCACTTCCTCGCCCACCTCCTGCAGTTCCTCCTCAAGCTCGTCCAGTCCATCTCAAAGTCCCCCGACCTCCTCCACCACCAGTGATCCTCTTAGCCAACGCAGCCCAATGGGAGAGACTGAAAAGTGGACGTGCGAGATGGTTGAAGGTCATTGCAAGATCATCATACGGAGACAGCTGTCCGAGAGCTGTGTGCCGAGAACCAAGACAGCATGAAACTGTGGGCCCTTCTTCAGTGCCTCAGAAAAGAACCAAGAGGCCACTGAGGTCAAGACAGTCTTGTAACAAAGTGGGTGAAGAATCTGTGAAGAACCCAGGGAAGTGGGTTAATGTCATTTGCATTGTTTTATATAAAAAATGTTTACACACCTGAAAAATGATTAAAAACCAAAATTAACAAAAACATTTTGTATTATCAAAAGTATAATATGTTGGTGTATAACATCTTTCTTGTTTTTGTGTACATGTTGAGTTTTTATTACCAAAGAAATAAAGTTCTAACCTAATACAACATAAGAGTTCTTTCAGCTTCAAAGACTTGAGGAATCCACACGCCAAAACATTCTCAAGACATGGGCTAATATAAAATTATGAAGGTAAAATAATGAAGAATCATTAAGGCAAAGTCAGCAAATTACAATATTTTTTTTCTATTTGAGTTTCTTATTGCCTCAGAATAAACATTTATGTTTTAATGAACAGCTTAAACTATTTTTGTAAACAAATCCCTCATGGGTTAAATGATACTGTTCATTATTTGGTTTATAGGCAGGTATTAAACACAAAAAAAACATTTACAAACTAGATTATTATAAGACCAGGTACGTTTTGGTGTATCTTCTGTTTATGTATTTTACTAAAAATGTAGCATGATATGTCAAAGGAAGAATGAACCGAGTCAAAACCTTTTCAAGACAAACTTTTTTTATTTACAAAGTTGATCAAGCAAACTCCATCTTTGTATTTGAGTGATCTTTTCTTACTCATTAACTTGTAGCTCATTCATCTCCAAAACAAGAACCTGCATCTTCATTTTGTGTCTCAGTTCTTGAACTGAATTAGTGGAGTGACCTGAGGCGGTGGACCTGCTGTCACCTGGTCAACTGAAAACATCGGAACAGCAACATCACTCCGAATCGTCATCATCTTGGTAGATTCTGAGGGATAGACCGATGTTAAAGTCATCCCTGTAACAGCTTGTGAGTCTAGGAGAGAAACACTCTTGGCCAGAACCTTCATGTCCAACCTCTCAGATCCAGCTGACCTGCGTTCCTTTTCATCTTTAGACAAACAGACCTTGTTCTCACTTCTCTTTTGAAACATTTTGGGCTGATCCTTGAAACTGATTGGAGGCTTCAGCAACATGTCTAATTTTGGCTCAAGTCTAGGTAGTCCACCAGGTCTTTTGGGGATGGGTTTAATGTGATCCACAATCTCACACTCTGGGAAAATGTAACGTTGAGGCAAGCGGGAAGGATCCAGTTTTTGTATAGGCCGGGGGTTCTTAAGAGCATACAATGATGTAGCTTTTTCTTTGAAAGCAGTATCATCTATGTTGTCACTCTTTACCTCTTTGTTATTCTTTCTAACAGAGCTGGACAGGGATGGGAGTATTTTGACAGGAACTTTCTTGGGTGGTCGCTTGTTTCCTTGTTCTTCCTTTCTGTTAGTTTTTGCAGGTGGACGTGGAAAAGGCACAACACAGGGTGGGTCACTGAAAGGCGTATTTGGCCTTGTTTCTGTTTCAGCTTGTTTTACAGGGGATATTGTTTGAGCAAAAGCATTTAATTCCTTTTTGACACTTGGCTCTGTTTGTACTGGAACTTGGTCATCATCAACCTCCTGCGAGAAAAAAAAGCAAAAAACATAAATAGACTATAAACACATTGTTAATTCATCTGAAAAGCATGTTTGCAGAAAATATAAGTCAAGATTACTTGCTGTGAGGTGTAGTGAGGTTGATCTGAAGCTTGTACAACAGGCAAACACCCCTCAGCCCCAGAGTCTGGAGTTGCAGCCATTGGCTCGGAGTCTTCTGTTTTAATTAATTCCTCTGGCCTGTCTCCTTCATTCAGACAAAATAATTGTTGTTCCACAGTCTGCGTGATGTATTTCTCAGCCCAAGATGCAGTATAAGGTACAAGCTTAATGACAAAAACATACGACACAGGTAAATATAAAAGCATCAGTGCCATTAAGACAAATGAACTAATTATCCAGTGAGTATGAGTTACGTTGACGGTGAGCCTAATTCACATAAAAAAGTCTACGATTTTACCTGTCTTTCAATGTATACTTGATAACAGCGGTCCATGACATTGCCTAGCAGTTCGTCCATAACATCCCCTACTATTTCGTCTGCGTCCTCCTGGATCAGCAAATCATTCCACTGGTGATGACTTAAGCGGCCAGGGATGATGTATTTTATTTCCTGCTCATGTCTTGTAAGTGTGGTCTCCTTGACGGTTGACCTTAATTTTGGCTTGTTAGATTTGGCCTTAGAAGCCTTGCGAGGCATCTTGACTTAAGTGTCCTGCAACTACACCATACAATCGAGAAAGAGAGAATCCTTAGTAAACTCACAACAGTGATACGATTACACTGCAATTTACACTGCCATAAAGATTTTCTGCTGACCATTCATGTTTAGAACAATAAACTGATGTCTACATATAGATCAGCTGGGATGCACAAACTGCTGCAAGCACTATTTAGCCCTATGAATTTCCCGCATCCATCCATGTCATCCAAGGCATGGTCATTCTTGTAAATTCATAAGAAATCAACTTTTTTTCTATTAAACTTATCAGAGAAGTTTTCTCAGTTCAGACTTAAAGCTTAGTACTCTGATAAAATTACCTCCAAAATACTACTTAAATTTTTGAAAAGAGCTTCGCTTGAGCTTGCTAAAATGAATTTATCCACAGTTAAAAGTACTGTACTGCATATAATTTGCTACCATCTAAAAAGCACTAATAGGACGACAGGACTTACCTATTTGTACTCTTTCAAAAATAAACTTTTGGGTTGCTTAGTAACCGAGCACGCAAAATGACGTAGTACGTAAAAGTACGTTGTCTCTATGGCTGCGGAGGACGCACAAAGCCGAGCTTCACACTTCTCTGCGCATAGGTAATCCTGTTGTTGCTAAGTAATGTGCTTCATTCACCTGTGTAACAATAAGTAGAAATGCGACAATAGGAGCAAAGTGAAACGATGTGTAGTTTGAAGCTAAGGAGTACGGAATGTTTTCAGGTTTTCTCATTTTTCATAGGTTACTTGCTTCTTGCTAGCACAACATGCCTAGCTTGCAGCTAAATCGTTTCCCTGCTAATAATAGTCGAGTCGGTATGCTTAAAACTTCTGTTTCTGTTGTGACCTTTATTTCCTTCTTTGTGTAGACCAGCAGCACAACACATTCTCTTCGACAACTTGTACTATTAAAACAAGGCTCCTTCATGTATCACAAGGAAAAGAGCATCCAGATTAAAAACAGCGCATCGGCGCTGTATAACAACCTGAGCGTGCTGCGCATCGCTCCGAGGCGCCTCACCTACTTCACAGTAGTCCATGCCAATGTGGTCAACATGGTCAGCGCCTCCTGGGACGGCCTCAACTATTCCCACCGTCAGCTGCAGTCCAAAGAACCTAATGTGGCTACAAGCACATCCCTCATCATACAGGTCAGGCTGATACTGTATGTGCTAATATTCCTCTGTAAACTGACTGCAGCACTCTTGATTTTTTTAAGTACCTGAATGAAACAGGATTTATTTGCACATTAATTGAGAGATCATACTTGGTAAAATTCTGTGTTGCTGACTCAACAAACATTTGGATTAAAATATACAGTAAAATTATTTTAAATGCTAATTTTCTTGGAACAGGCAGCATTCTGTGTTCTTCCCTCTCGTGATCTGCTTGTGGTGACCTCTCAGAAGGGCATCCAGGTGAGTCTGCTTTTCTCTGATGTCACTGGAAAGCAATCAGTTTGGACATCATTTTCTATAAGTTGTGTTTGTGTTAAAAACACTGAATGTGTATTATTAAGTAGTACCATAAATATGTGTAATTATAGTTTTTGTTTTCTTTCTTGCATATAAATCTGTTTTTTTAGATATATGAATCGGATGGCTCAATCATGGTGTACTGGCATGCACTGGATACACCAGAAACACCTACAGGTAAACTTACATAAGCGCTGTGGATTTGTTACACGTGTGCACTCACTCATAGAAGGACTTGTGTCTTCCATTAGCAACATGCCTTTAAATTGATGAAATATTCCAGTTGGTGCAGGACAAGAAGTTGTAATAGTTTGGAAGGTGAATATCTGATCAAATTATATTATGGGATCAATAACATATCATTCAATAGAGTTTTTCACAAGTTTATATTTTTGTTACTGACAGGATTTTAGTAATAGCATTTGAGAAGAGTTAAAACAAGTCTGTACTGCCTTTTTGTCAGTTTACAAGAGCCAGAGCTTTTTAACCCTCTGAAAAAATAAAAGCATTGCTCACCTGTGCCCTTGGGTACATAAAAGAACATTTTGTTTTATGATATAGTCAGACGCAGCTATAAGTAGTTCACATCTGATTGTGTGTTTAAACATTGTTGTCTGTGTAAAATGTGTTATTCTGACAGAGCTGATTTCTGTCCCAGCACAGGCAGTGTTTGCTCGTGGAATATCTGCCGTGTCTGAGAATTATATATGCGTGGGTAAGTACTAAGTTCCACATATTTGAAAATGTATTGGGCAAAACTGTACATGGTACTTGACTCTTTTCACAGGTGTTTCATCAGGTGCAATTCTAGTGTTTGATGTCCCCAGTAAAGGGAGTAACATTACCCTGTCTGAGGTACTGGAGGAACACAAAGAGTCCATCACTGATGTGGCTTCAGAAACTTCTGGCAGTCAGGTATGCTTTGTTCTGTTATTATAACCCTAGGTTAAAACAGTAATCTTAAAATGCTTTCACAAATATTAAACCATCTAAATAAATGATTACTTTATGAAATGCCTCCAAGACAGTTCTAAAAACTGTCTTGTAACTTGAAAGTTTTGGTGTCTCCATTCTTTCAGGAGTGCATAGCTAATCTGGTTTCTGCAGATGATGAGGGAAACCTGTGTGTGTGGAAGTCTGGGGAGGAATTTCAACTTCTCAACAAGATCCCTGGTTTTGAGTAAGAAGTTGATTTCTTTTATAGAGAACAAATCATATGCATCAAAGACACTTCACTTGTGGATAAGTTTTATCTTATTAACTTTTGTCCTAGTCTCTTTATTTGTTAACATTTTTTCATCGTTTCTTAACTAGATGTTTATCTACTATACTTTAGTTTTTGTTGCTTATTTACTTCCCTGATTAAATAACCACAATTTATAAATTAAAGTTCCTTACTTCCATCAGCATGAGCTGCACATCTGTCAAGTTGTGGAAAGGTATCGTGGTTGCGGGTTATGGCTCAGGTCAGATCCGTCTCTATGAGGCTGTGACTGGAATTCTGCACGCTGAGATCAGCGCTCATGCTCGCTGGATATACTCACTGGACATTGCTCCTTTTTCTGGACTGGTGAGTCACATAAGTCAAACAAGGACACCTGTGTTCACTCACCAAATGTAGTTTATTATGGTCTTTTTTTATTTTTTTCATTTTAAGTGACAAAAACAGTAATTTTACAAGTATTCTAACAGTGATATTTGAGAGTTTGTAGGTCCTTTGAAAATTTCCAGATTCACGAATAATCAAAATCTAAAATATTTCCAGAATTTCACATGAATGAATCTAATCTCAACCAATGGTAGTTATATAGCTTATATAGTTATTTTGGTTTGTGGAGAGGGACTGAACATAAGTCTGTGACTTGAATCTAAAAAGTGGGTCATACATGAAGACAACGTCACTCAGCAGACAGCTCTTTCAGGTAATCAAACAAAGAAAACAAAGTTTCAGATAAAGACATTTCATGTTCTGGAAAGATGAAGTCATATTCCTGATTTTAATCAAATGAAAACGTTGTAAAAAGAAACATGATTAAAGGTTTATAAGTTTTAGTAGCACCACCTTACAGTTTGTTAGTGACCATGGAGCCCTTTTTAGTACATTTTAAGAGGTTTTTGTGCTTTCTGGAAACAAACAGAATATGTAAGTTAGCTTCACTGGAAATTTGTCCATTATGAAATATCAAGAAAATAGGAAGAAACCCAAAAGTCAGAGCCAGCAGAGAGTGACAAAATGTGATGCTTGTTGCTGTATGACATCACCTGATGACTTTTAGTAACTTTTTGTTTGAAGATTTTGTTTAATTAAAACCTGACCAAGATCTATATTTTTTGTGGGGGTTTGTGATTTTTGTCTTTTGAGGTTTTCTGCAGTAAACAACAAATCTAAAAAATATACATCTAAACTGATAGGCCTTCTCTGTCTTTGCTTTAGCTTCTGTCTGCTGCGGAGGATTCTTATGTCAGAGTGTGGCACCTGGCCCTGACACCAGAAAACAACACTGTGGAGGTCATTGATTATTGCACTTCCTTATTTAAATGTCTGCTGCTTTTCATTTTATTCCAGACAATTTATCACTCCTTTCTAAAATCAAAATCTGACTTTGTTCATTTTTTTTACCCCCTCATTTTTTCCTAATTTTCCTCTAGGTTGCTCATTTGCATAACGAGTGCGTGACGGATACACAGATCTGTGGCGCCAAGTTTTGTGACGGCGATGGTTATGCGTTTGCGGTGACGGGCTACGATCTGAGTGAGATTATCCGCTATGTGCAGTCATAGGTCTTTGCCAGTGTTAAAACTAAGCATATGAGTGTGAATTTGGTATTTATTTTAAAAAAAGGTTTACTGGATTATTGGGGAAAGATTTTTGTGTTTGTATCTTTACAGATGTTAGAAGAATATAGCAAAATATTACTGTTTGTCTAAAGATTTTGTAAATTATATATTTACACTGTTATGTAGATGCAGCTTAAAAAGTCATTCCATGAAGTAGGATTTATAATTTCAAACAACAGTAACTATTTTATTAAAAAATGACGTGTTTTGTGTTACATTTTGCATTTCAGCTGTGCAGGGACTGTGGGTCTTGTAGTGTAATCAGGGTCCACTAGAGGGCGGAGTGGAGTTGCGTCGAATATTTATTCCATAAAGATGGGTTTTTTGAGAAAGTCCACAAAGTGAACTTGGTTCTACTGTATGCAGGGCTCTCGTCTGTCATATCAGCTGTTAAACATGAGCAGTCTATTAAAAGGAGGTCACTTTTTTTTTACTTTCACTGTTTTTTTTTTAATTGGCTTTTTATTTATTTAGCTTTTCTTGTTCACAATTTTAGCTTATTTTATGGTACACATTATGTTCTCTGTTTAAAATTATATCTATTTATACTTTAAACCTTTTTTTTAATATATACTGTATGTTTTTGGTAGCTACATGTTATTACCCCTCTGTTCAAGTTTTTCCTTATTAAAGAAAACACTTCATTGTATGCAACTTATTACATCAAACTAGAAAGATATTTATTGTATAAGAATATAAACAACTAAAACAATCTATTCTCAGTGTTTCTGAAATAACCTTGCAAACAAATGCTAGACTAAACATTTCAAATACAGATATTGTTTTCTAGGAATCAAGATGTCCTGAAATGAACCTTACTTAAAAATAGAGCAGAGTAGCAGTATTAGGATGGATTGGTTCTGTTTAACACATGTAATAAGATGTTTTATTTAATTCTTTTTGGCTTTTTTTAGTTTCCCATCAGGTATCATAATCCCATCTTATTGTGACAAGATAAGAATCAGGTCAGTGAGGAATTGTGCAGCGTTTATCAGTCCAGGCTGAGCATGCATTAAATCCCCGAGTTCTAGTCTTTTCTGGTTTGCAGTCAACACTGGTCACATAACATCAGCTGACAGGACTGTTTTGAACCCGCACACATGGCGAGTTATGTAACTTAAATTTCATAGGTGCCAAATGACTTGTCGTGTTACTAATTTGACTGGATTAAATGTAAAGTAGAAACGTGCTTTACAAGGGCACCAGCACACATGTTTTTTTTTTCTTTTTCACGGATAATCATTTTCAAAATGTAACGAACTATACCTCGAGCAGACTGGCAACCATTCTGGCTCTAGAGGACCAAACTGTCAATATGAGGATTCAAATGGCATGGACACTGCGGTTACATAACTAACTGGAACAGAGCAGAGGGAGGGAAAGGTTGACGAAAGTGATACACGAGTGAAATGAATGACAGAAGGTGCAAATTGTGCACAGAGAGCTTGTTAAGAAATGGGCGAAAAGTAAAAAAAAAAAAAAGACAGATATGATTTGATTTCTTATTTTTTTAGATTCAAACAGACAAACAACAGCAGTTTTTCTTGTAAACTGTGTCAACAGGGCTATGTGGATCTCTAATCTAATACACAGCCCCAGGGCCACTCATGCTGCGTACTTCCACAGCACTTGTCAATAGGTGGCTCTTGTTTGTTCGACACAGCTGAGCACACAATTTTATGAAGATCAATTCTCAAAAAGTTCTCACAAATGAATGTGAGCCTATGGACTTTGTTGTCATGGGTGTCAGTAAGTAATGCTATTTGAAAACATTTTAGCTGACTTTTTTTTTGGTGCTGTTGCTGAAATTGAGGCAAAAAAAAATCAAGCACCATATTGAATGAAAGGCCCTGATGTGTCACAACTCACCCAGCAAAGATTTCCCCACTACGGCCAAGCCTTGATAAAATGAGCAATACTTTTTGTTCAATTCTCAAAGTATTAAAGTATGTCAGATTCTCCTTTTAACAAAAGTAAACAAGACAAGTTTGTGCAGTAGGCTCAGCCCAAACAGTTACTGGCTTATGAACACACCGGGATTGTTAAATTTCATGTCCCAAAACAAGTTCAGCCATCCAGACCAGTTAAACCTGCAAGTGTGGTAACTACCTGACCCTGATTTTGTGTTGTAGCACCGTGGATGTCTCATATTAGGTTTGTTTGTGTGTTGCCGTTATTATAAATGAGACAGAGCAATTTATCCCCTGCCCATCCAGCGATGTGGCAGCTGCCAGGACCTGTGTTGCTAAGCCTGCAGGGATAAAGAATCGACAAGGGGGATGAAGGACCTAAAGCCCCTCCAGCTCGCTGCCACAGACAGACCAGCTTCCCAAGGAAGAGAATGGAAAGCTAGCTCCCAAAAATATGTTGTGTAAAAATAGATGTTTCATAGCCGACACATTGAAATGAAAAAGGTGATGTATAAGAAACTGACAGAACCAAAAATTGCTGTTGCTGTCAGGAAGACGTTACGAACAATACTGAAGAAGACAATTCCAGAGACAAGTTGTGGATCCAATGTTTAATGACTTTTGCTCATTTGCTTACATTTAGTGTTATAGGTGTTCAGAATCCCATTGATTGCACAGTACTATCAGAGAGGCATGTGATTGATTCTTTTCTTAATTCAAAGTCATAACAGTCTCCAAAACAACTCCTGCAAAACTATCTTCACCATGAAGAACATTAATTCAATTATGCAACAGATGGCATGGCTCCTCAACAATTTACTTTAAAACTAAATACAAACAATGGTAAATGAGAAAATCTAATACCAGAGAGAAAGCTCTCAAATAAGCTTTAACAACATATTTTTATGACCTACCTAAAAAGCAACATGCACACGTTTAATTAATCAACTGAGCATTGGAAGCTCCACCCGTATCATCATTGACACAAATTTAGAAAATTACTTGTCAACCTGGTGAAGGACAAGTACAGAGCCAACTTTTAGCCAAAGAAAAAGATAGATAAATGGGTTGATAAATTCATAACCATTTAAGGGTTACCTGCTGAAAATGTCACAACTCTAATAGAATAATAAAGTATGGACGTTTGTTTTAAATAATTGTTCAGGATTGTTGGAATAGTATGGTTTTGAGTACCTTTGAAAATCCATTTTTGATTAAATAAAACAAATTTTAAAAATATGTTTTCATATCATTTTAAAATCATCAAAAGCACAATTGGCAGAAATCCTCAGAAACAGATGAACGAGATTAAGTAGAAGGTATTTAGGAGTGTTTAAATTTGACTTCACCTTTGGGATTATGATTCAATTTAGAGGGACTGGAGAGGCCTGATGAGTCGGGAAACTTGGTTAGTCTACAAACAAAAGGCAGACTAAAAATAAAATTCAAACATAAAGGGTGGATACAAGTGGAATGAAACAGATCTGTTTCTTGCAACACGTTGGATTAAAGTAAAGCTGAGGTACACCCATCAGCATGAGACCAAGAACGAAAACAATACACATCTTCCATCCCATCTATAATCTGAAAAATGGTTTAAACACTAGTAATAATAACTTTTGAGCTGCTTTATTTTTCCCCACCATAAAACAATATTTACAAAGGTTGAGACTCATGACTCAACAGTCTGCAGAAAATTGACATTTCAGTTATGTTTTCAAACAAGATTTGGTTCGTAATGCTTTCGAAACAAAATGGTCCAGGTTCTGCAAAGTCTTGGGTGTTTAAAAATACCAATGATTAAATTCAGCTGTAGCACATCTAGGGAACCAGCAACTAGATACATAAACGTTAACAGATCAACAACAAAAAAAAAACATCTACTGGGCAATATTACAAAAGTTTTATTTAAAAATCCTTTAAGCAATCATGCTTAGGCTGTCCTGATCACCCTACATGAACTCTATCACCACTTTTGAAGACACTCCCCCCTCATCCCCCCACACACTTGCATAAACCCAGCCACATCATTTAGACAGCATGGGTAGGCAAAGGGACTTAAACGCATTAGATTAAAGTAAAATAAACATGATCAGACTCTGCCATCTGCGCTGGGATGGCACGGTTGCCTAGCACAGGCGATTGTTTGGCTTGACCGATGTTGATGTGCTGATGCTGCAGTGTGTATTTATGTATGTGTGTGTGTGTGCATGTGTGGACTGTATGTACAGATGGCACCATTCAGATGATGATGGATTCATTTTTCCAGACTGTCTTCCAAACACAACAACTCAAACACTCAAACCTGAATGGATCTATTGCAGTCATTGTATATGATTTTGTGCATACTTTCACTCTAAGTTCGACATGGGCAAATATTTCATTCTAATGACATAATAGGGGTATAAAAGGGATGAATTTGTTGTAAAAACAGAATTTTGAACTTGAAGCAAGAACATAAATGCACAATCAGATCTGTTCAGTGTGCATTTTTTAAGTATTTTGAACCAAATTTCAAAACCCTTGAACACACATTGAACAGCTGTCTCATTACCGATGAGTGGGTAAGAGAGAGTTAGTGAGTCTCAAACTGAAGTCAGAGCAATAATAACAGCAATATCCTGGCAGTCATTATAGTGCTCTGTCACTGAGACTGCTAATAGGGTTAATATGAAAGAGATGAATGAGCGTCTTTAGGGCTCACTCTGATTTCTGAGCTCATAAACATTTCCATCAAATGGCATGTGATGTGTTTTATTTGTTTCTCCTGCATGAGCAAATCTAATTTGAGTTTATTACATTAAAAGAAGAAACACTGGTTCATACACACAACTTGTTGCTTTTTCTGCAACAAAATGACAACTTAAAAAAAATGTACATTGCAACTAAATGACTACCAAAAAAACCCCTTACAAGATTAATAAAATTACATACTCTCAAATAAAGGATTCATTAAAAAGGCACAAATAATTAACACTGAACAAAATTAACCAGCTATGATCAAATTTCATAAATCTGTAATCATTATGTTTGAAAGGAAGGTGATGAAGAACAAGAGTCTAAACTCTGTCTTTCACTTATCTAGTTTAACTTTTACAACTTTTGGAATCTTCATAATGTCTAACAAGATAAATAAAAGAGAAACCCTTAATAGTTTCACCTTCATGCAAATATCTGAAAAAGTAGAAAGTTTGGAGAAATAAAAATTATTACCTTTGTTGAAATTTAAATCAAACCGAACCTCTGAAAACAGAACATTTTCAAAAGTGATTCTTAGGAGCTTTAAAAACTTAAAAAAAAAATAAAATTCACCCAATTAGGCAGAGGAAACAGCTGCTGTGTTTCTACTGCTTTTAGTTGTATTTACTGAGTCCCTGTCTCTGCCAGCTAAACTGCAATCCAGGACAAAGTAAATGATATGTGATTAAACATCAACTGGTAAATGGAGCGAAAGTACAAACACAGCGATCTGCTTATTTGTCCTGAGAAAACTCTGAGCTGTCAGCGAAAAATGCAGTGACCCACACACCCGTCCATTAAAGACAGTCACTCCTAGACCTCATGCCTGTTTGTATGAACAAAGAAAAAGAAATAGAGAAAAAAAGGATGTGAAAGGTCCTCCTGTATTTGTGGAACCATGCACTGGCTTAGACACTGCATAGTAACAGGCATGATCAGATCATAATTGGACTCCTGTACTTTTTAATTAGAGCAATGACAAAACCACGATCTTGTTAATATCAACCCCCTGAACAGAAAGCCCTCTGGACTGAATTTCAAACCTCCAATTCCCCGTTGAGCGTCACGACTTGCATAAACAAGAGTCTCAGAGAGAGGGATGAGGAAAGAAAGACCGGAAGAGATTTTGAGAAAGGCATAAGAGTTTGTTTGGAAAATGCAGTCGAAGGATGTCAGGGCAGAGGTAGCTGTTTCCATGGCGACCCAAATGTGCTGCCGGTGAAGTGACGCCATTCGGGAGCATTGCGCTGCAGCCATGCTGACATGAGCCACGCGTGCCAGGGCCTGGCTGACAGCACAGAGCATACGCCTGTGTCTATTCATAGCACCTGTGCGACGCCCTGGAGGGAATCAGAGAGCCCAGACAGAGGGCCAGAGAGGCCAGGTGCCCGACTGGCCCAGGCCTGGTTGGCACCCCTTGATGGAGGCAGACTGATGCATGGAGAGATTAAGGGATTAACTCTTGGCAGGGGATATTATTGTCTTTTTGATCGTTGTCCGCACTGAGAAAGTGGACAAAGTGACGGAACCAAAGCGTCACAAAATTTCCTGTTTTTAGATTTTTCTTTTTCTAACACGTCTAACACATGTGCAGAAAATTTAATTTACAAAAGTCCGTTAGAGCTCAAGTAACATTAGTAGATAAATGCTCAGGTATATTTTTTGTAAAGAAAATAGTTCAAATCTTTTAATGGGCTTCTGTGTTATAACCAGAAATCATGTCTTAATTGTTTTGATTGATCTCAATTTGGGAAAAATAGAGTTTAATTCTTCAGACAGATAAACTATAAATTAATCCAAACAGGGCTAACATCAAAGTGAAGCACAAAAGCATTTGAAACACAAAATTATGCTGTAATAATGTGAATATTAACATTTATAATGTCATGTTTCACTATTCAGAATGAGATAAAGTTGGTGAAAGGGCCAGAACCACCAAGTCAGAGTCTCTTTTGTGAGCAGTTGTTTTAGCCCAGTTGGTCCTTCTGTAGCACAGCTTTGTTTGAGAGATCCGGCAGAAGAAAAACAATAGCTGTGAGGCAAAGAGAGACCCATTGTAGTCAGTCAGCCCAAAAAATGTGAATTTACTGTGATAATTAGATGGTTTGTGTCAAAGGTCTTCATAGCATGTAAAAATGAAGGTATGCAATTTCTGTGAAAACTAATTGAAAGTCATTTTAGTGGTGTTTGAGGTGGTTTATTTATTTGTGTGCAGAGTTGCAACACTTTGGCCAGTTATATTTCATTATTAAATTAGCTGATGTAGGCCTTTCACATCACTGAGATCAGCAGTTTGTCTCCCAGAAAAAAAGGCTAACAGACTGTCTGGTTAACTACACGGATCCCTCTTTGTACCCCCTTTGTGCCCATGCCGCTACATCAATACTTTGTCCACAGACAATAGAAAACTGCTGTGGAGGACACTTTGAATGAAAGCCTTACTACCCTTTGAAGTGAAGAGTGGAGAACATGAGCCCAGCAAAAATCGGGCATGGGACTTTTGTCCTGTTGTGAGGTTTGTCAGCTGAATTAACAAATTATTCAAAATGAAAAAAATATATTTTTTAAGAGTTCATGATTTATTTCAAAAATGTTTGTTACACTACTACAACATGGTGCTCAAACACTTGTCTTCGCTAGTAGAGATGTGATGTTTGTGAACGAACCAAACCTTTTGAACGGTTCTTTTAAAATGTTCTGTGATAGTCATTCTTTTTTTTTATTTTGCTTGTGTTTTTCTCAGATGCAGACATGCGGTCATTTACTTTTCCACTAAAATGACAGCAGACAGGGGAGTGCAGCAGTTGTTGTATATGGCAAACATACACTCAGGAGGGGAGGGATTATAAGCTTGACAAGTCATGTGATACAATATACAGTACGTCGAATGTTCTACACACGGCTATAGTAGTAGTACAAAATAACATAGGTCGTACTACATTGATTGATTGATTGTACCCTGGGACTAATTGTTCAAAACTGAATGGCTTTATGAAAAGAACAAATCAAAAGGATCCATCTCTCTTCAAAAAGCCATAACTTCCATCTCCAGAGAAAACTCCCATGCTCACTGGCCGCAGCTTGCAGACGGTTGCCTGGAGCTGGTGTCCATGCTGAGGTAGGAACAAGCCCGGGCAGATCGCTTCATTTACTTCATTTTGCAGGACATTCATGGCTCCTGCTGCTGCTACTGCTGCCTTGCTGAGCAGCAAACAAGAAGTTCTCAAAACTCCAGCTGCCTGTCAATTGTGGTTCTTTTTATTTTATTTTGTTACGTTTTTTTTACCAGAATAAGATTTGAAAGAAGAAAAAAAAGACAGCTTTAAGCACACAAATGTACACAAGGGGAGATAAAATTTGAAGTTTGTCAAAACATTTGTCTTTTTCTTAACACGTGCTTCTTTGCTCTTCAGGCTTTGTGCATTTTGATATAATGTAAAATGGTAAATGGTCTGAACTTGTATAGCTCTTTATTAAGTTCTTATGGACTCCAAAGTGCTTTGCACTATAGTCATTCATACACACATTCATACATTCATACAGCCGCACAGGGGCAGACTAACAGAGGTGAGGTGAGGTGAGGTGAGGTGAGGTGCCATCAGGCCCCTTGACCACCAGCTGGCAAGGCGGATGATGTGTCTTGCCCAAGGACGCAACAATTGAGATGAACAAAGCAGGGGTTCAAACTGGCAACCTGGATGAAGTCCTTACTTCCTGAGCCACTGTCGCTCCGTGTCATCGGCTTTTCCCAGCTCAAGCTAATGTTCAAGTTAATCAGTATTCAATCAGTACATTATTGAGCTTTTGAGTTGCAAACATATCAGCATAGATGGGATAAACTAATTGGGATGAAACAAGAATGTGTTATAAATGTAAAGATTTTTTTTTTAAAGTGTGGACTGACTTAAAAAACTAAATATGTTTAGTAAAAAGTAGCCTAAAGAAATAATATGAAAGTAATTTCAGTGAGCGAATTGTTTCAAGGAACAATATGCTTTTATTTTGGGGGTATTGGTAACAAAAAAGCTTTTCAACATTGTTATTTTTTTTCTTTTTCTAGAATGAGTTCTCAGGTAATAAGACTGAGCACAGTCAGAGACAGCAAGAGATTTGATTAACAGTTTATAACTCCTTCTGCACTGCTGTAGTCAACATCCTCCTGGTTACACCTTTATCACTGAGCCACGCATCCACCCAGGAGTTTCAAAATGTGCTTTATTAGTATAAGCAGGTGTAAAAGAGCTTTTAACTAATTATGTTTTGTAATTGTACTCTACGCTGGCCTTGAATTAACAGACTGACTTGAATAGACTTGTTTCAGTCAGAGGGACGAGCAACTAGCAATCAGCAATAGAGGTGGTGTCATAAAGTCTAAAGTGCCCTTGAGCAAAGCTACAAACTCTTGTGAAAATGTTTATTTTCTATTTAATTTGCCCCAAGATGCTTGAGATTCTGTTTATTTTATCCTCTGTTTTCATTTTGCCTGCTAATCATTTTGTCAATATTGTCCTCATTATAGATGCTCTTTGGTTCATTGCAAGATCCTTGTCCTAGTTTGTTCTCCGTGGCTGCACCTTTTTTATTTTTGTGTCAAATCAGTTCTGTTACTGGCCTTGTCCTGGAATTCTGTTTTTAAACCTGCCTTTGTTTTTCTATAGATAAATAGATAGATACTTTATCTATCTATCTATACAAAATAGATGACTATCTAGATACTTTATTGATCCCCTTGGGAAAATGTATGAAGTCTTTACTTTTCACTTATTGCACATATGAGCACCAAGCATAAGCATTTTTGATGTGCCCGGAGAGCATCTGAGGGGTTAAGGGCCTTGCTCAAGGGCCAAAAGTGAGGCTTGTCAGGCCAGGGAGTTGAACCAGCAAACTTCCAATCACAAGCTTACCTTCTCTAACCTCTGTGCCACCACTCCCCTTAAATAAAGATTTATTAGGCTTTGGTTTAGTCCCTTAAAACATTGGTTTGTGATAATCTTTTTTTTTAATATGTTACACACAACTTGAAAAAAAGTAGTAATTTAATGAATTGTTTCAAGTGAAACACCTGAATACATGTACTGTGTACTACAGGACTGGATCACTGACTTGGAGTCTCATATGCAGTAGGTGGGGCGTTGCCTCAATTTCTTGTTGAGAAGGAGTTGAGCTGAAAAACAAAGCTTTTGATATATTGGCCTATCTACATTCTCAAGTACACTCAAAAAAGAATTTCAAAATGTTTGCGTTGGATTTACTTAAATATATAATGTCAACAGGTTCTTAACTGAATTAAGTAAATCTAAAGCAATTTTTTCACTTACTTAATAAGTTAACATGAAGTAATTGTGTTAGATTTACTCTATTCAGTTGAGTAGATGAAAATGTTTTAATTTTTTTGATATGATGATGAGGACTGGATCAGAAAACAACAAGCTCCTGGATACAGGGGCTGAATTGAGATTTAAGGTGGCCGGGCTCAGCCATGGCAATAAGGTAAGGAGTTTCATCATTCTAAACTCCTCTGTGAACACATTTGGATCAAACTCAGCCAAGGTGGCTTGATCAGAATCCCTTTGGGATTTGTTAAGGAATGTCCTAATATGATGAGACCCTGCGACCAAACCTCAATGAATGGATTGTGCATCCTTTGGCCTGGGAACATCTTGGGATTCTCTTGAGGATTCCACAGGTGTTACAGAGAATTCATGGGAAGAGAGGTGGGTTTCCATGTTACCTCTGTAACCATGGACAAGCCACAGAATGTATGTATGTATGTATGTATGGATAGATGGATGGATAATTCAATGAATTTTATAAGATCAGAATTGATTTTGTCCTAGTATTTTATGAATCCAATTAAACTCTATTGACTTTGCTTATACACACACAGATTACATTCAGGGTAGAAAATAAGCTTATATTTTTTTAAAAGAAAAAATAAACAGTAAAAGTATGTTTAAAAGGAGTGAAATCAGATCTGGAGTTTAAATGTTTCATTTATTAAAAAAAAGAAAAAAGAAAAACAGCTTCACAACCTTGATCCCATTTGAGCTATAAAAATAACACAGTTGTATGGATGCAGAATGCTTAAAAAAGGTAAAGTTTGAGCGTCTCCTCTGCTCGCGCAGCGCAGTCCGGCCCGGTGCGTGGGGTGAGCTCGTTCCACTTTATGAATGGATGGGTGTGGCGCCACAGACTATAACGAGGCTGTCGTCACGGCGCGTGATGACAGACCGCAGCGTGCTGTCGGTGAAGGATGGTCCTGAGTGAAACATCTCTGCAGCTCCGCTAGTATCTCCATCACACACCGAGGGGGAGGACAAAGACAGATCAAACTTCGGGGAGAACATTTGGTGAGACACGCGAGGAGTGCTATTCGATTTAAAGATTTATATTTTTTTCATGTAACATAATATAATAATAAAAACATCTATAAGTAAATCATGCGAGTTGAACTGGAGTTTCAAACAGATCGCAGAGATTTGTCCTTGGGTGTGCGCATCCCCCTGACAAAAACAACAGGAGAGGACAAAAAAAAAAAAAAACTCGCATCAGGACCACAGGCAGGACGACTCAGAGCACAAAGCAAACGGAGTAGCGGGGGCTGCAACATGCAGCAGGAGTTACATTCCTACTGGCGTCTCTCGGCTCCAGCAGTTGGGAGGACTTTGCTTCTGTCCGAAACCAAACAGACCAATAATGAGCGGATCACTTAGACAGGAAATCTCAGGGTAAAAAAGAGAAGGACAAAAGGAACGAGAACAGAGCAAGTGTTTAAAGTTTTTTTTTCTGGTTAGATAGACTCCCAAAGAGGAGGGAGAATGCCGCGAAGTGATCTCATCTGTTTGTGCGTTGCAGCTCAATGGGGAGAAGCGAGAGAAGAGCGCAGCTCAGAGTGAACTGAGGAGGAAGAGGAGCAGCTGGGGAGGTGTCAGCTGAAGTAGACAGGAAAGAAACAAGACAAGAGAGAGATCTGAAGTGAACGCAGACCGTTAAAGGTAGGAGCATTATTGCATGTTGTGCCCATACCTTCTCTGTCATTTAATCTGTAAGAAAAGATCACTCATGTGCAGACTGCATGTGGACAGAGCCGGAGATTGCATAACGGTCCACACAGGGCTGTTCACTCTTCTACTCTTATTGACAATAAAAAAAAGCAATTTTAACTTCTGTTCCAAAACGTTGACCCTTTTTTTAAGTTTATAGCTGTTTGCAAAACTTTTTTTTTGTTTTTGATTCTTTAGATCACATTTAAATTTTGTAAAAAATGAAAAAAAAAACATTTTGGATTTTGGATGTACTGTGAATCCAAGTGTAGAGCTGGACTGAAGTGAGGAAGGCAGAAAATAATATTGTAAGTAAAGTTAATATGTTTAGGCTTTTTCTGTGGGAATAAAGAAAAAAATTGTATTTTTTAAAGGGATAGTTCAGATAATTTAAAGAAGGGGTCTATAAGTAATAGCTCTTTAAATGTCCTCACTTTGGGTTTCATTTGAATTTGACATATTACAGTCTATAAACAAAGTGGGGCCAATTTCCCAGACAAAATTCCCCAGCTGTATGGTGAACTGATGGTGAAGTAAAGGTTTATAAAATAGCATATATGCAAAAACTATTATGAAATTTTGTAGACTGGAGTTGTTTGGTCTTGGCCTGGTCTGACTAGCCATTAGCTCATCAGTTTGATCAAAATTAAAAAATTTGACCAAACCAAGGTTTTTCATAGAATTGTCCATAACAGACATAAGATTTTATGTGTTAATAACATTTCCAAACAAACAAACAAACAAAAAAAAACAAACAACAACAACAAACAAACAAACAAAAAATAGCATGCACTTTCACTTTAATTTTTCTTGTGCATATGATGTATTTTGATTCAGTTAGAATTTAGTTATTGTGTAACAAAGTTGAGGTTTTGCATTAAAGCCACAGACACAACCTGTGCTGTACATTAGTGAGCTTAGCTTGGAGACATAGCTGAGGAATGGAGTCACTGACAAACTGTGGTTGCTCCAGCTGTTGGACTAAGTTTAGGAGAAAACTTGGTATCTTTGACAACAGCCCAAACACAATCCAACTCTGCTGCCTGCAGAACATTTCCTGAGTTTTTTTGTCCTACCTTTGATTTTTATCATTCCTTTTCCCAGAAAAATGTTTTGGGTGTAGGGATGGATGACTTGACAGAGTTGACATCAGTTCCTCTGCTCTCACCCACTCAAGTGTTTTTCTATCAGCTGTGGAATTTGAACCATTCTTCCTTTGGGGTGAGGCCTTCCCCTCTGTCTGCCCCTGTTCAGAGGATTGTGCTGTCTCCAAGGAGCCTGTGTGTGTGTGTGTGGGTGGGTATAGGGCTTTCCAGTAGAGTTACACACCAAACATTACTGGCTGCTGGATAGCCCTACAGTTAGCCGAGTTCACACAGCTGGGAGACATATATAAGAAGTGGTGTCTTTGTGTGCTGGAGCAATGTCCCACACACGCTAAAATCCCCTATTGATGGTCTCTTTTGGGCCAACGCCTCCCCTCAACTCTTTCCAAAGTTACTGAGAGCTGTAAATTTGCGCCAAATAGTTTGGTTTCATTTGTCTGTGGATGCTTTTATATCTGGGTGTGGAGAAAGCTCGGGATGTAATGTTAATGTGTGTCTTTTGTGGAAATATTTCATGAACTACTGGACATATTTTAATGAAACTTGAATAAAGTAATCATTAGAGGTACACGGACAACTGATTAACTTTTGGGGTCAACTCGATTCAAGAAGGCGGTCTCAACTGAGCTTAAAAAGCACAAAGTCAGCTCAGTCTGTTTTGAAGAAACAGACTCTCAGTGTAAGTTTTGATTTTCATTTTTTTTGTTAAAAGTTTTGTTTAAATCTATTTGAAGGGAACTCAGTCTGTCTGTCAGCAAAATATTTCATGAATCACTGGATGAATTTTAATGAAACTTTTAGGAAAATTTTCTGAAATACCTTTCTGAAAGAGAATAGCGCATGCTACAAGTGTTAATCATTTTGCAGCTTTTTTGCTTTGACTTTCAGTATAACCTACTGGGATTAGCCTTGTTTGTCTGTTAGCAAAAAAAAAAACGTATGAATCGCTGGATGTTTATAAAACTTCTAGAAAGTACTTGTTATATCTACAACTCATAAACTTATGGCTGATATACAAATGGCTATAACTCTGTAGATTGTACAGTTATTGAGCTAAAATTAGTTGTGACAGTAACTAAAAGTCATTCACAACACTTACTTTAGTCACTATATTATTGCAATATTGTGCATATTATTGCAATATTTTGCATACTGTAAGATTATTTTTGAGGTTTAAATAAAATGGCTATAACTATCATTTCTTAAAATGAGACATGATCTATGTCTAAAACTCTGGCATGAAAGGTGGTAAGTGAAATGCTAGGCCTTCATTTTTAAATGTTATGACAAAAAACACCTAAAAATACATGCACATGCATCTTCAGAGGTCAATGTTTGCACACAAGAAAGCTCACAGTCATCACAACTCTGCTTATCACAGCACCACATGATGTTTGACCTCTTCAGGAAGGTTGGAGGGGAGAAAATCATAGAAAGATCAGTTGATGATGAGATAAAGAAAGAAAAAAGTTCTTGTGCTATTTTTCAAAAAGAACACCAACCTGGTGTGCTCTGAGATGAGAAGTGAAGGGGAGAAGCAGATTGCTTGAAAACAAATAAGAGAAGAAACCAAGCTGTGGAAAGGAGCAAAGACGGGAGGGTAAAGAGTGCAGAGAGAAAGAGGGACACGAAGGGGTTTTGACTATGGGGGCTGTGGGGAGTTGGTGTCAAGGTTGCTGTGGTACTGAGAAAGAAAGTACTGGGAAGAGAGAGTGTGCCAGACTGGGTGTGACTGTGATGAATCAAACAATACATGCTTAAAACCACTTTCTGAAACCTTTTTGTTTCCTTCAAGAAAGCTGCTTTGCAAGATAAAGCTGAAGTATTCTGGTCAGAGGTGAAGGAAGGAAAAGTTCAGCTGGCCTCTGTTGGGAAAAAAAATCATTCCAAACTGATTCCATATGTGAAATTCCTTTTGAACATCTGTGTTGTGATAATACACTGTCGTGTGGTGGTAGATCTCTCTGTTTTTGACCAAAAGCAAACCTAGCTCAGTCTTGCCCAGTTCTTACACCATTAACGTCCCCCCCAAGTAAACATATACAAAATGTCTTTTCTGATTTTGTGAATGGATTAATTAAGTAAAACACACCCAACAGTCGACAGCTCATGTGTGAAGGAATGAGTTGTTTCCGTGCTGAGAGACTTGGATAAGAAGGTGTCGCATTATGAGCAAGGACAGAACAAGGCAGAACCAGACCGAGTGGGTAAAGAGGAGATAAGAAACCCAACTCGGCTGAGAGTGGGTGTGTTTTTTTTTATCCAGCTCAGGGTTGCTTCGGGTTGGAGATAGGCCAGGGTCTGACGGAGGGATGCGTTCCGAGGTCTAGGATGGCTGGGCACGTTACTCGACATCACTGTTGACGGAACGTACTGGAAGAGTTCTGGGCCAAAGGTTGGGGTCAGCAAGATTAGCTTGAATTTTGATATCTTTAAAGCTTTTACTGTGTTTAGTTTCACTTTAATTATTTTTTTTTCTATGCGTCTATTCATGTTTCTGAGTCTTGGTGTCTTTCGCTTTAACTGTGCACTGGGAACTCTGTCTGTGTGCATTTTCTGCATTGCTTGACTTTAAAATAACTGGTTGCAGGAGGTCAGAGAGAGGTTGGGGTGCGCTAGAATTACAGCAAAAGAGGAATTTACTGTGTAAGTGACTGAAATAAAAAAGACCTTGGACTGACTGTTACTTTGATTCTTTGGGTTAGAAACTTAAAAAGCCTGTAAGTCAAGATTATTCTGCTTTTTTTTATGATGTAGCCATAAAAGGAGTGATACTGTTTTTTTGGGGGGCTTTTGTGGATAATTTTGAGTTTTTTTTTACTTTTTAAAACTTTAATTGCATTTGTTGCTGTGTCTGCATCCCAGGAGAGGGTTGTAGTGTTTGGTTCATTGGCTGTAGCTCTTTTTCATTTACGTTCATGTCTGTTTTCACGAGATGTCTTGCTTCCTACCATAACTGTGAAGATGTGTCACTGAGACAAACAAAATAGTGTATGTTTTTTAATACGTGAGCAAATCTGTGTGCAATCTGATCTCAGGGTGTCTATTTTTCTTTCCACATCTGCTTGCTTCCCTCATTTGTTGCAGAAAGCTGATCCCCTTGGGCAAATTGGCAGCATCATATGACTGAGGGAATGCCATCTAGGGATTCAAATGTGTGTTGTGTAATCACGGTCTGCTTTGTACACCACAAGAGGTGATCGGAGGCTCTAGCTGGGAAATTTGTGCATATATGTTTGTTGTGTGGGGGTCTAACTGAAATTGAACAGGTGGGCTTGACTTCTTGCATCCTCCCCAGGCCCTTGGAACTCGACCCCACACACTATGTACTTCACATGTCTGCATGGGGGCTCCAAACAGCCCCATATGTCCCTTTTCTGTGTTGTTCACACAGTGGTAATCTTTAGCGTCTCTCATTTTCTGTGCCTGCAAGCCTTGGCTGTCTGTCTGCTTATCTTCCTGTTTTGTTTTCACCTCTATCTGTCTGCGTTTCTTTCTTGACGCCCACAAACTGATTAAAAGACCCTACCAATTAGCACCTACATCAGCATCGATGGCTCTGTTTGGGTGAGACGAGGCGAGCCAGGAATGAAAAAAAAAACATTTTTTTTTTTTACTGGTTTGAACTAGTGTTGGAAATTTCGGCTCTTTTTAGAGAGCCAATTCTTTTGGATCAGCTCACTAAAAAGCGCTGTCTCTTGCTGGTCAGATTTTTTGTTGCATATTTTCAAAGTATGTGTAAAATACTGTTAATTAATATAAAAATATACACTATGTTAAATGTTATTTATGTGGCACAGTAAAAAAAAGAAGCAACAGCTTCCAGAACCAAACAATAGCTTACATTTCAGCAGTTTTAAAGAAGGCATACTGTCGAAACTTTAGCTGTTGTTTCCTTTTCATGTGGAAACTGTTGCTACTTTTTTGCTGTCACAATTTGTCATCACATCTCAGTTGAGCACCCTTGTTTAGTGAGTTTGAATGTACTTGTTTCTCCATTTTTTGTGTTAGTTTATATGGCTCAACATAGAACAGAGTGCTGCAAAAAGAAATGATAAAAATACAACTAAAAGCAAAGACCCATCTGAATTGGACAAAAATGTTCAATCTCTAATTGTGCAGATTATTTGTAAATTTGCAATGATGTACAGTGAAACCACACCTAAACACTACTCAACAAAATACAAATATACAATACAAACAGAAAAAGCATCATCAAAGAGACATTTTTTGCAAGTTTATAGCAAATATTGACATTCAAAAAAAACACATTTAAAAAAAAACTGCTCCTAAAATAGCTACCAATCAGGAGCCAGCTCCTATCAGTCACTTCATAGAGCCAGATTGTTTGTGACCGGACCATAGAACAAGAAAAATAATGTAAAATAATCTGAAAGGGGCTACTGTTTGCTAGACACCATGCAGGGATTTGTCTACGTGGCGTTTTGCCACAGTTGATTTTAAATGTGTCAGGGAGCAATGACTCAGAGATTTCTGCACGCCCTCATACAAACTTTATTATCATCACACAGAAAAGTCTGTTAACCCGCCCAAGCTGACACACAGACACATCGACTCAAAGAGCAAAACCCTTAAACCTCCAAAATCCACAAACCTCCGCCCTGCTCACTGGTAGCATCAAACCAACATTCTGCAAGAAACACCCAAGGGTGTCATTCCTGCCGATCAGGGTTAGACTTGTTTTATCTTGACCAATCCACTGATGAAACCATAAGATTTTAATCTGTGTTTGTGTTTATAAATAACTCTTAAGTAAAGTGTTTCTTTTTGCGGCAGGTCTGATCTGTTGTCTAAGCCGCACCGATTTTACAGCTTCAGGATTCTGACACAACCTGACTGACACCCTGTGGTGTGTCTTTCCAGCCTTTCCTCTCACATTCCTGAATGGATGAGTCAGTTAGGCTAACTGATGGTAGTGAGTCTAAAGACGAGGGTTTTCTGTCAATATCCCAGTTAATGTTTGCCTGCATCCAGTTTCTATAGATTGTTCTCATGCACACAAAAGTTGTAAATTCAATCGCTGCATCTAAAGATGTTTATCTTAAATGCATTTTTAGCGACAAGATCCTTTAGTGATTTTTTGTTAAAATAAAATAAATGGATTAAAAAGGCAAAACGTTTTTTTTTTCCATTTAATGTCATTTTTTTAAATTAAAAAATGGAATTAAATTTGACGTTGACGCACTGAAACCTGTTTAAAATCATCTAAGGAGAGATTTTTAAAAAAAGAAATAATAATGATCTTATTTCAGTATAAATATTTAATCAAGTTGACCACTTTGTTTCTCTCTGAATATCAAATGACACTTAACACGAAAGCATTAGATAACAACTGGCATCATTCTGTGGAAAAACATTAACTTTTTCTTCTCAAACTGTTATGGCTGCTAAGTTTTTTTCATTTTTCATCCTTTTCCTTTGACATCCATTAGGGTTTAATGTTGTGCAGCTAAACTTTAAATAGTGGAAATATGTATCATAGCTTTGAATGTTTATTTTTTTAATTAAAGTGATAACTCAGATTTCTAAGTGGCTGCTACAGGTTTATTCAGAAACATCACATTCCCACAGGAAGTGCCCCAAGATGCACAGGAAGTGCTATGGTTAGCTGGTTTTTGCATTTGCAAATGATCATAAAATTTGATTAATATAATAACCATCTGCTGTGAAATTGAGAGTAGTGTGAAGAGAAAGTAAAACTGTTTGCATCAACCACTATTCTGCTTAAGTAGAATTGCTTTAAGACGACAGCGATCCATTTTGGTCATTATTGCTGTTATCTTGTCAATCAGCTCTGATTTAAATTATCTTTTTTCAAACTAGTTTAAAGAGCTATTTGCAACAGGTAAGATATTAGTTGTTCATAACCTTTTTACAGAACCCCGACATATTGAACTATCTTTTTAAGTCTTTAGTGTGCTGTAACTCAGAGAATGACTAATGTTTCTCTGCTCCCAATATGCTGCTCAAAAGTGTTAAAGAGAAGCTTTAATCAGGATTTCTGCATCATTCCAAAGAACTCCCAGCTGCCTGCCTCTTGCCCCTTTTCACACCATCAAAAAGAAATGGTGTGTTTGGCAACTAAATGACATGTGGTCACAGTGTGCACTGATTGTTTCATGCTGTTTGTGTACCAGGCCACAGTGCAGCAGTGCAGAAATAACTCCACGCTAGTATAGATTTTTCCATCACACTATTCTAGGATACATACCATGCATAGTGCATCAGCTGTGACTAGCTGTGTGTTTTGTTGTCCTGACTATCTGCATAAAACAATGGAGTTGCATAATATTTCAGCTGCAGCCGATACATGTTAAAATCCCTGCATTTCATTGCCGTTTGATGAAAATTATATCTCTTCATTTATTTTACTTTTTTTGTGATTTCAGGTCAGCTGAAGGATTACACGCCTGCCTGTTTTTTTTTTTGTTTGTTTTTTATGAACATTGCCACATAGGATTAAAATAAAAAAATCCATCCAAAGCCCTACTGAATAAAATTAAAATGAATTGCTTTTGAAATAAATGCTTTTCATCTTGCAACAGGTTTGTTCTTTGTTTGCTCAAGTAGAGTACAATATGAGGAACTCGATATAGCAGCTCAAATGGACAAACAACAGGCGGGTTATTTGAAGTAAACACAAAAAAAGGGCCTTCCTGTTTGTCACATGTTTTGTTTGTGTCTCAGATTGTCTGTGAGTTTTGCTGTTTACACTTCTATTCTTACCTTCTTTGATTTTTCCCCCCCTTTCTATTTCTGGAGTTTTTGCTGTTTTTTGCAACATAAATGAGAATTTCCATCTTCCAGCAGTAGGTCATATTTTTGAACAGGTGTATAAATATAAATCACAAGACAAAGTAACACTAAACCATTTTAAACTCATTCATATTCAAGTTATGTAAAATACTTAACAATAAACGGTTTTTAAAATAATCATTTTGTTATAACTTATTGTAAATAATTTTAATTAGGCCATCTTCAACCAGCAATTTTATTTTCTAAACTGGTAACATTTGACAATAGTGTCCAGCAGGTGAACTCCAAAGCATAATGTAAAAGAAGAAAAAACTATCCCCTATGCAGTTATCAATTGGTCAACACATGTAACCTCACATAAACGATGGAATTTCTTTAATGTGAACTCCAAACTGACAGGAAACCTTCGAAACAGTGTGCTTTGCAGAGTTGATGTACGCAATATGTATGCAGTGATCTCAGCGGGGCTGTAGCTCTGCTTTTTTGTGCCTGACTGAAGTCCAGAGGTGTTTGTCTTGGCTTCACTCTCTGTTTAATCAGGCTGTTTTCGGAGTACTGACTGACCTGTGCAAAGGCCAGATATGTTGCTCTCTCCTCTACTTTTCTATGACCCTCTCTGTCCTGATGGTAATCGCCACTCTGGCTACTACCTCGTTTCCATTTTGTTTATCATATAAAGGATTTAAATTCTGCAACTTGTAGCAATGTGCGTTTGTTTCTCTGTTCCATTTTTTTAAAAATCGCTCACAAAATGCACATTATATTACTTCATATTGAAGGAATAAGATTTGCGCTTAAATATTTTTCCCACATGCAACTTGACTTTAAAACTGGGTTGAAAGAAGAAATTTAGAGGTCATCACCATTCTCAATATTACAGCAGATAGCAGTGAGGTATAATTTATCTGTCATAGTTCAGTTGTAATAATGGACAGACTTCCTGGCAGATTGGACATTGCTGTTTATAACTTATTAATCTGCTTTCAATGTACTGCAAAATAAAGCTCTATAATGTACTATAAAGTGTACAGCTCTCTGCACTATGTTTGCCATAATGGTAAGCTTTCCTTGCTAAAACAGAACTTAAAGATCCATCAGTCAAGGCTTTCACAGAGAGACTATTATCTCTGAACATTTACATTCATTTCTATTTTTTTGACTGAAAAGCAAATTGTCTTTGAACTACTTGAATTGTTGACTTTAATTGTTTGATTTACACCAGCGTCACAAAACATCAGTAGATTGTAAGATATGAGGTGCTCACACCATCAGATCAGTTTCACAGGGAGGTCAAAATAATTGTATCCCTAATAATCAATTAACTTTTTCATTGTTATTTCCAAATAGCCTTGAAGCACAAAACTTTCTACACTCTAATAATGAAATGTTGTATTTACTTAACCTTGTTATGTCAACTGGTTCCACTTGACTGAGTTGAATAAATTCAAAGCAACATTCTCTTGTTATTTGGTTAAAAAACTGGTATATTGCTTTGAATTTACTCAACTCAGTTAAGTGGAAACAGTTGACATAACATGGTTAAGTAAATACAACATTTCATTTATGAGTGTAGTTTTTTTAAGTACTTTACGAGTTTAATCATGATGAACAGGCACTGTTGATGGATTTACTGACTTGCATGAAAGGAGTGTAAATTATTCAATGTCAAGTTGACATTAATTTCATAGTTTATATGAGTTATTAGGGCTTTAAAAGTATTAAAAAAAAAGGTTTGTGAATTTTACTTTCCATGGAACAAGCTGATGTTGGTAATACGTTTAATAAAGATGTGTCTGTCTGGTTCATTGTTTAGGTTCAAAAAATAGAGGAACATCTTAGATGAGACATCGTCTGGTCTGCAGCATAGATTTTTCACCCAAAAAAATCCCTATTTTTTGCAACGTTTTGTGCAAACAAGCAGAAAAACCTGGTCTATATCAGTGCCGAAATATTGACCCACTGTTGAAAAGACATCTATTTGTGTCTGTTACTCAGTGGGCCGTTAAACTTGTTTGAGGCATTATGCAGCCAAAATGGTGGACATTGTGAAGACTTAGTGAGGCAGAACTGCACCATTCTGACTCAATCATTGACCACTTTGTGTTGTTTTGTGTGCTTTTCAGGCTCAGTCTTTGTCTCAGTGTCAAATGACAAAAGGCAGACCCACATAGTTTTCACATTTGCTGTTTGTTACTTCTATATCAGGGTGAGAGGTCTGTTTATGAGATCAATTCAAAGGTTTGTGTCCTCAAAGGTTAAGAACTGGTGACGCTAGGTCCCTTGCTAACAATAAATTGTCTGACAGTCTGAGTTTTCACCTGGCTCCTGTACTGGAAAATGTCCTGGTCTCAGTCCCACAGTTGTTGTTCAACACATCCAACCAAGAATTTACTCTAAGTGCTTGTCTTATCCCTTCTAAATAAATGCAACCCCAGAATTCCCTTCGCACAACTTTTAAGTCAGGTGTGTCCAATCCTGGTTCTTGCGGGCCACTATCCTGTACATATTACTTATTTCCCTGCTCTATCTTCTCATAACAACATCTAAAAGTTCTGCAGATGCTTGCTAATCAACCATTCATTTGAATCAGGTGTGTTGGAGCAGAGAAGCAGATAAAACAGGCAGAATTGTGGCCCTTGTGGACCAAGATTAGACACCCAGTTTTAAGTGATTTTTCACGTTTATCTCTTACATATCCCTTCTTACAAATCAAGCATTCAGTATGGCTTTTATTAAAACTTTTTTTAAACCAACAATAAATGAGAAACCTAAACATTCACAATAAAGTCTATCTCTTTCAACTCAACACACCAGGCTAATAAAAAAGTCAGGCTCAAATAGTAGATGCTCTGCAAAGTGAACTATCCCTTTAAGAGTATGAATCGGCAGCTGAAGAGAGTTTTAATAAGATTAGTCCTGCCACTTGCCAGCCACAGCTTACGAGGCACCTCCACTGACCTGTGTCCCTCTGCCCAGCAGAGATTGTGCATGTGTGTTTGCCTGACTGCATGTTATCTTAGAGTCTCACATTCATGTCAACCGCTTCTTCGTGCTTTCTTGTGGTTCTGTAATTACTATTTGAAGTTACAATAACAAAAGTGTATTCTGTGCTTTCATTCATTGATTTACTGGTTTATACGTGTACACACACCTAAAGTCTATTTCCAGCTCTTTTTTGTCTTTTAGAAAAAATCAAAGCCAATATGCAATTGGTTGATGATGTATCGGCTAATTTGTGCAAAAGCTAGTTAGCTGCTGCCTCTATGTGCACCATGTGGTGCAAAACTGACAACGTAAACATTAATAAAACAATGGGCCTCATGCAAGAACAGTTTCGTATTCTAAACCTAAATTTCTCTTACTTTTGTTCGTACTAACAGTTCTTACGAATATGCCACGTTGGATTCAACAAACGCTTCTATCTGCAGGAAAAGTGAAAAGTGTATAAATGAACAGTGTAAACATGATGAATCCCACCTGTTCGTATTCAGGTGCTCGTGCCCGAGAAGAGGAGATTAACATAAATACCTCCCCAAAAACACCATATAAGGCTACGTTTCCAGCCCCACATTTGAGGAAGTGTTCATTCATGAAAATGATATCGCGAATAAAAAGAAGAACTTAACGAGTTCGGAGACTGAAGTCCTGCTGTTAGAGATCCAGAAAAGAAAAACTGTCATTTTTAACAGCATCAGCTGACCTGCTAAAGCCGAGAGATGAAATGATGACATTAACATTAATGTCGTGTCTCCTGTGGGTCGTATACAGTCACAGAAATAATAATCTAAACCATATTCATCTCTCTCTAGTCCTGCTCTGGTT
>JARVJO010000394.1:14266248-14278522 GCA_031762555.1 Cynodonichthys magdalenae | reverse complement strand
ACACCTTTTGAATGCAATTACTGAAATAAATCAAGTTTTTCAAAATATTCTAATTTACTGGCTTTTACCTGTATTCTTCTCAAATCAGTAAAGTCTTCCTGAAGATTTTATTCAATTAACAAGATTAACAAGAGGGGTATTAATTAAACATGCCTTACAAGCATTTTATTATTAATGTTATTATTTTTATTTATTTTTGTCTGTGGGAAGAAACTGGAGTACCCAGAGAAAACCCACACAAGCAGACCCTTGGTCCGGACATTCTTGCTGTGAGGCATAACCACTGAGCCATTCAGCTGCCAATTTTCACACACATAAACAAAACTAATAGGTTTCTTATAAAAAAAATAAAAGAAGTGTCACTGTATTTAGAGTTAAATAAAAAAACAAGCTTGAATATCATCATATATACAAATGAAATGAAAAATTTTCATTTTATAAAATCTCAGGAGCTGGATGATAGTAAATTCAGAATGGACAACAGGTTGTCCCAATAGAAGAATGTGTTTGAAGTAGCCATGCCAAAGTGTGATCTCAGCTCATTCTCCTAACTTTAATCTGGCTGAAATGGGACAGCTCTGGGAGAACTGAGAGAACACTTATTCAGTCAGTAAAGAAGAAAACACAGTCCCTTTTTGTCCTACTGTAGTTGAAAAGGCCAAACATCACCTCTGACTGGCTGTTTGAGAGTTCTCACACAAGTTCACCTCTCCAACAAAAGAAGCTGCCTCTCCACAGTTCTAAGGCCTCTTGGTGCCAGTGGTGTTAAACCCCTGCTCTCTCCAACAGCATTCCAGACCATCCTTTATGCTGCTGCATTCTGACTATGCCAGCTATAGGTCAGGGAGCAGTATTTTCTCAGGCCTGCAAGACAACACTGAACAAAATAATATAAAAAAAATGCGTTGTTGATTTAACCCTAGGGGTTAGGGTTCTCTTGTTCTGCACCTTAAAAAGCATGCATCTGTTTGAGGTTGCAGAGGTCTAGTGAAAGCTGCATTTATAATCTTGTAACATTATATAGCATAGTTTTTACTCATTTAATTGCAAAATCATTCACATCAACAGCTTTAATTTATTGTTATCATTTTGGCCCAAAAAATATTTTATTGTTGCATTTAGTGGTCCTGTGGGACAGGATTGACCTAATGTGGCACAGAGTGGATTCCTTCTTTGTTTCCCTGGGCTCAGTACCAAATTCCAACCAGTAGATGTCTGTCTCCAGTCTTGCACTCTTAAAGTTAGCAGGGAGACTGTCCAGGATCCACACATGACCACCCACTGCAGAACCTAAACAGAATGAACCGTTTCGTAAAATGTTGTATATGAGAAACTCCACATTCAACCATCATGAGCTGCAGTTGTGAATAGCTGCTCTAACAGATGAACTCAAAAGACACAGAAACATGCAGCAAAGCTCTCAAAGTTGAAATAGGCAATAGCTTTCCTGACAGATGAGCTGAGTGTTCGTGCCTCTTGGCAGCACAGAAACATTTTTTCCCCTTCTCTGGTACATTTTAACATTCCAGGAATGAATTCTCATTGAAAAGGGCATGAGTTTAGCAATTTCATATGATCCAATCAATGATCTACTTTTTTGTATGTGCTAGTTTGAGGAGGCACAGTTGCTATGAGGTAGTTGCTATGCCTGATTACCCAGAATAACTGTAGAAGAAAACAATCTATGCTTAGCCCAACAATATTGTTATATAATTTAAATGTCTTTTTATTAGTTACAGGATAATTTACACATAATCAAAACTAATATGAAAAATATTTAAAAGATATTTATTCATTTAGACAGTGATTGGTATGGTATTTTTTTTTTATCAGGCCTTGATATTTGTGTCTGCTTGTCTGGGTCTGTGAAAACATCTACAGCCAATCCAAACTAGGTGGATGTAAGACCTCTAATAATAATAATAATAATAATAGTAAACAAATTTACAGGAAATTAACAGAGAAACACATTTTTTGGGAGGGCATACTATGTTCTATAGAAGATGTTTGGCTCTGGTTCTTGCTTTCTTGGGGTGTTCATCACCAACTCCAACATCCTACACTTGAATTATTCAATTTAGCTTGCTCAAATGTGTGATCTATTTTTGCCAAGTATTATTTAGATAAGATAAAGCTTGTATTGAATCGGTCTAAAATATAAAATTAGCCTATAAACCGCAAAGAAAACACATCGAAATTCAAATGTCTTGATTGTAAAAATAAGCTTTATTTTGTTCAGCTAGCTCTTTATTTATGTATGTTTTTTATTGTTTTATTTGTTTTCCCCTAAATATGTCATTGACGAGAAGCTGAACTGCCTTTTGTAAAAGTACAGTTCAGGAACGCAACTCTAATGCTACGTTTGATTTCTCCTACTGACCGTGAACGCAACACAAAGTGCTTTTGGCGTCCTGGGTGGTGACGCGCAGCCGTGGAGGCGTGTCTCTGATGAAATCAGCTGGGGCAACAACAACACAAAAGGGGGTGGCTCAGACTGGAACAATCGCTCGGCTGGTAATGTTCGTATTAGCTTTAGAAAACAAACAAAAATAAAACAAAGAAAGTGCCCGCCGGGAAATCGAGCAGCACCGGATCGAAAGTCCGTAGCGGCGACAGCAGCGAGTCTTGAGTATACTTGTTGATCTCTGGGAGACGCTGAACAGAGGAGGCAGTAACAAAAGGAAGGAAGAGGAGGAGGAGGAGGATGTTTCGGGGCAGGGGTCCTGTCTGCAGTTCGTTGTGCTCCGTGACAAAGGAGAACCGGATCGCCGCGGTCACCTCCTCGTTCCCCCTGCGCCTCTGTCCAGTCTGAGTGAATCGGCCGAACCACCAGCAGTCTGGCATGTGGGTCAATTCCGGAACCGTCGGAAGGTAGGGACCCCAACTGCAGGCACACCAAGTCACATGTTGTGCACAAAGCAGCACCCTCTCTCCCTCCACACCCACCGCTGCATATTTCTCCTAAAGAATTTACTACAAATAATCATCTCTTACCATCTCTCGTTCATATCTGTGGACCGCATTTTATTTTATATACTTCATTCATTTCAAATTGCATAACTAGCCATGCGATCGCCTTTACTAATTCAATAGATATCTCATTGATAAATTATGCTTTATGAAATCGCATGCCGCAGAGACTGTAAGCTGCTTGTAAATACGAATTCATCGTCATTGTGTGGCGGATGGGCTTGGCACATTACGCAAGACTTAGCGCATCATTTTGGGGATGATGCACCTGCCTTTTTCTAACATGTGAAGGTTACACATGCATGCTTTTTTTTGTTCTTCCACAATATGTGGGACTAGACCAACAATAGGTGCCAGTTGAGTCAAATTGAAAGAGAGGGATAAAAGAATGAATGAATGAACCAGGTGGGTATGAATGGCTGCAGGGAGGAGAGAGAGGGAGGTTCTTTTCATTGATGAGTGTAGTCACCCAACACCGGGCTATTTGCGTATCAGAACTGTCTGTGACAAGAGATTAAGGTGCAAAATCTTAGAAAGACCACAGAGGCATGCGCCTGCACGCACACTTTTATGCAGCACACATACACGTTGTAATGATGATCCATTTGGCCATGACGTCACCAGGGATATTGTGTTACGCAGGTTGCTGAGGATGGGGTGGTGGAGGGGTGGACTGTTGAAGAAACCTCTCACTTCCACCTGGACATAAATGAGCAAAGTTCTGCATCAAGTGTTCCTCTAACTGCACTTTCAGTCAGCAATAATCACATCTGCAGGCTAGATGAATAAAATGCTGGCAGAAAAATAGTAATATGTAATTCTTGTTTATTTAGATTTTTCTCATCAATATATGCCCCTTTTCCTCCCAAAATACTACTTTGTAACACTTTTACTCCATGCATCTGTCCTCCAAGACACAATCCTCCCAAGATCCTGTCGACATTTGCACACATACACGTGCATTTTCGCCACTAAGGCTTTGCTCCTTTCCCACTAATTCTGTTAATAAACCAAAGATCATAGCTACCGTTATTCATGTGCTGTCACATGAATTTGTAACGGGGCTTGCTATTATTCTGATTAGGCATTCAGCTTTGTGTGCATGTGTGTGTGTGTGTGTGTGTCAGCAGCTTTGAGATAACAATGTGCAGTACTCACAAACCCACATGGAAGAGTGAGCCTGCATTATATGGCTGGCTTGACTGTTTTGACCCCTCTAACAGGCTACTGTGGAAGAAACACAAAGGTAATAGAGCTTGAAATTGTGTATATGCTTTTTTGTGTTTGTTATTTCTTGCTTTGAGCACAGCGTGTTATGTAATAGAAGGTAGGGATTTGAGCTTCTAAAAAAATGTGCAGCACCTGGGTGACTGCTGAATTAGGGTTTGATGGTGTAAAGGGTCCAGGATGATTTTGAGTTTTGAGGTCAAATGTCCCAATATCTATCTTAAGCACTGTAAGTAAAGTTATAAAGAATTTCCTACATTCCCAAAAGGGTCAAATAGTGTTGCATTCACTTAAATTGGTTACTTACATAAACCTTGGGTTCAACTCATAATATGCACATATTATAAAATGTTTATATTTTGTTTGGATATACTACAGTTTGTTTAATTAACCCCAAGTTCCTGTTAATTCTCATAAATTCCCCTAATTCCTAGAAAATTTCAATTTGGGATTCTTCCAAAGTTTCACAGTTCAACTTCCCATATAAAGTTTATGGAAAATTACCAGAAATGTATCTGATTTTTTTTGTAAACACACACTTATCACATATTAAAACAAAACAAAACATGTGTTAAAGCAGACTTGAACCATAGATAATGATATATGTTCACAGGTCTAAATTAAATTCTCTCAAGATAAATTCTTCCTTCTTCATGTAAGTGACTTTGCAGTTTCAGCCACTGTATCTATGTCTTGGCAAAGTGGTTTTCAACTAAACCAAAAGCTCTCTTTTTAACTTCCACTTTTTGGGGGACTGAAATTGCGCAAATGTATGAAAATGTTAAAAAAAAAAACAGAGCGTATTATGTAAAACAAAATTGATGCTACAAAGTAAAAGGGTGTGAAATAGAAAAAAAAAAAGCTAAACAAGTTAACAAGATGAGAGGAACGAGTAGGTGGAAAATATGGACAGGAAGAAGGAGGACGAAGAGGAGGAGGAATATGATCATGTTGAGGGTGGAAGGAAATGAGGGCACCAAGAGGAGCTTGTCTGTGTTTACAAAGCTTTATTGAAGATAAGGAAGGAAAATAAGTTGTTTTTTTTATTTTTTCAACTTGGCTGTCATGCAGCTGCCAGACATATCAATTCACTAGAATATAGATGTCTGCTATGGGATGTGCATTAAAACCAGCAGCATTTGTAGCAGGGAAGTGTATGCAGGAATGTGTATGTGTGTGTGGTGTGTGTGTGTGTGTGTGTGTGTGAGAGAGAGAGAGAGTCTGAGGTCTACTGTCAGCCATCCACAGCCGCAGCAGCTACAAACCAGGTTATGTAACCCGTCTGTGCCAGCTGTGCCTGTGGCAGTCAGTGTCTCGCACACATACACACCAGGCACACAGTCCCATAACCATACACACACACTGAACCACACATACAGTACCTGAGGAGCAACATTTGGATGAGGAGTCTTTTCCTTGTCTGAGGGGATGAACTTAAAACAAAAATTTTCTTCACCAAAATTAGATGCGCCCATTGTTTTATCTTTTAGACTGTAGCATGAATGCATAAATTAGTGTTTTTTTATCTGTTTTTAGATTAAATTACTCAAGGTTGGATGATGAGATGGTGAGATCTGATCTTTAACCCTAAAAGAAGCAGACAAACAAGCTGCGAATGTGGTTCATGAAGGGTTTAGGGATGAGTGGTTTCTGACAGTGGATCACCAAAGTTGTTACGTAACAGAAAAAAAAGAGGAGGGGGAGTTGAGAGAGAGGTTGTGAGATGAATGTTTACTTAATGTTGCGCCTTGGTTTGGGAGAGTCTAAGGTCATAGACAGGAAACAAGTATGAGAGTAACGAGACAAAAAAGGTAGATGATGAAGAAGACGGTGAAAAAAGTGAATGTGTACTGATAGGAAAAAATCAAAAAATCCTAAACAACCGTACCAGAAAATAACAATGCTTGCCTACAAAACAAGTCTAGATCTCAGGATTATATAAACTTTGCATCTTCCTATTAAAGAGTGTCTGGCCTTGAAGCAATGTTGCAGTGTGACACACATTATGCATTACTTTTTATGCCGTAGTCACTCACAGACAACCACTCTGCAGTAAATCTGTGACAAACCAGTGAATAAAACAACACAAGCTGTGTTTGTGTCTTGATTTGGCATTTTAAATTTTGCCTGCACAGAAGTTTCTGAGAACATAAACAAACATGTTTTTTGGTTTCTTTTACACACGTTTTATCGTTTCCGCTTTGTCCTTGCAAACTGGTTCAGCTCTTTATTGGGGCCAGCCAATAGATGAAGTCTAGATGGCCTATAAGCAGGTCACGATAGGTCATTGACTATGAAACCTGATCATTGAGACTTTTTTTGCAGCTCTTGTGAGGTTCACTTCTCTGCTAAGACAATGTTCAGCCACTGCTCTTGTGGTGGAAGATAATTGTTTAAAGTTGTCCATGAAGTTTAAGAGAAAATCTGTAGAGCAGGTGCATATCTGTCGAGTGCAGTGATGCTTGGACAGGCAAATGCATTATGTGTTGGTGGAACCTCAGATGGGAAATGATGCCTGGAAACTGTGTACCCCTCCTGAGAAACTGTCCACATCACTACATCCACACCTTCTGTTTACATTTCTGCATGTATGGCTCTAAGCTCATTAATGCGGACACACAAATGCACCAGACTTTATATGGTGTAGTAGAAAATAATTATAATCTGCAGTCTAGTCTGTCCTCTGTCTTTTGCTCCATTTGTCTTTCTCTCTTAGAGAATTACACACTGTACTGACAGAGAGCGTATCAGCGAAAAAGCTATGATTTCTGTCCCTTTGCAGTTTTGGTTATTGCTGGTTTTGCTCTTTTGATTCTCTTCGGTGCAAATGAGTGATCGTTATGTTGGTGCCTCTCTTTAAGAATAATAGTTCCCTTCTCTATCTTTTATTTCTTGCAATTCTCTCTGCTTATCAGCTGTTACATAAGAAGCAGTCATTGTAAACATTCTGATTCTTACTGTCTGCTACAGCTAGTCTATTTTTATTTATTTGTTCCCCACTCCCATATGTCTTTTGGAACATTTCACTAACAGCTCACAACCACTTGTAGTATTCCTGGTTTCTCAATTGGCCCTTCATCGCTCTTTTTCTCATAACGCCAAGAAAAGTGGCACTTTGGCAGCTGCTGTCAACATTTATTAGGTAACAAGCAAGGTTGCACGATCCCTCTTTTATTGGCTCTTCTGTTTCTTGTCTGCCTCTACTACGTGCCTCCGAAGGTGTCACAGACACACAGGTGGGAAAGGGATATTTATAGCTCTGAAAGTCATGTTCAAACAACAGCACCTTTGACTGACTCCTTTCCTCCCTCTCAGATAGATAGGTAAGCATGTCTGCGCTGCACTGTAATTTGACTCCCTTTCAAAAGAAATCTGTACACAGGAAAGGGCTTTTGTTGATAATGATAAGGAAAATTAATGTCTTTTGGCATTCAAGTAAAAAAAGCAATGGTGATTTTCTGCAGAAAGGGCGGTGGTACTCAAGGATCTAAGATCAGGACTGCATAGCAAGTTTCTGCACATGGCTTGAGTGTCTGATGAATAATTGCCATTTTTAGCTGAGGGTGTCTGTCACTGCTGGACTGAAGTGTTGTGCCGGCATCCACGTCAGTGGAATAACAAGTGAAGGCCTTTATGAATGTTTCAGATGCTCTATTTATGGGGCCCCCACTGTGGCTCTTGGAACAAATCACATTGACTGTACTGATTAAGTTTAAGTTGACTGCAGCTTTGTTTGTAGGCCAATGGTTGGGCAGGGAATCAGGTTTTTTCGGAAATGTTTTAAAATAGGTTTCATGAACGCGTCTGGACTTGTCGGAAATCTTTGTTTTATTAGTTTACCAGGATTTTGGCAGGATTTTTGCTGCTTTTTCTGGATTAAAAAAATTTGAAGTGTGTTCAGTCATGTAAAAGGCTGTTGCCTTTGTTCAGATGTAAAGTTTGGAGCTGATAAATGGTCAACAGTGCAACTATTTTGTGCAAGATAATTCAAATTTTCTTTTTTTTGTGATGGGAAGTTAGAGATTTTTATCATTTTTCATTTTGTTACATCAGAAGGACAACTGTCCTCTGTGCTTCAGGGGCTTCAGGGTGGCAGACTGAGTGTTCAGTGGACAAGGGGAGCTAAGGACACTGACCTCAAGAGAAATCTCTTTTTGTCTGTTCTATCTTGTACTGCTTCTCTTTGTCTTGTTACAAGAATAGCTCTGGTTTGTCTTCCTCTGCCAGTAAGTGTAACCCATGTGCTCTGCCGAGGGGTTTGGCAGAAGTATCTGCAGCCACGGGGGCTTTGAGCCTCAACAATGCATTCCCTTAGCTTAGACTTGGCGAGATTCAGAAGCCACTGATGACAGTCATGTTCATTTTCAAAATGCAGTGTCAACCCGTCTGCAACATTTTACCCAGGGTGATTCTATTTTTCTTTGCAAATGTTTAATTAACCTGTTTTCTTTTCTCCCAACCCTACCCCCTCCTTCATGATTTTCAGGGCCCTCTCCATGGATATAGACACAGACTATGAGCGGCCCAATGTGGAAACCATTAAATGTGTGGTGGTGGGGGATAATGCTGTAGGTAAGACCAGGCTAATCTGTGCCCGAGCCTGCAATGCCACACTCACTCAGTATCAGCTGCTTGCCACCCACGTGCCAACCGTCTGGGCCATCGACCAGTACCGTGTATGCCAGGAGGTGGGTACACACACACACACATATATGAAGTTACACTGTAGAAAAAGCCTTGAAAATTCAAATGTTTTGTAAGATAAAACAGTTTATTACAAAACTATAAAAGCTAGAGTTTGACATTGTGCATGTCCTTTCTTTTTTATATCCGGTCAATCCTTGAAATCTGTAAAAATTGACCTGTGTTGCAGGTGTTGGAGAGATCTCGTGATGTAGTAGATGAGGTCAGTGTGTCCCTGAGGCTATGGGACACATTCGGGGATCATCACAAAGACAGGCGATTTGCCTATGGCAGGTAAGAACACATACACATAAATACACACGCACACACATTCGGTTTTAGTCTTGCAGCAAGACTGACCCAATAACACATTTGCGGACTGGCTAATCACAAGGGTAACTACCTTGAAACACATTCCATTTTTACATCTGGTTCAGCCTGGCATTAAGACACTGGCACAGTTCTCTGGTAATACTAAAATAATTGCTGGTGGTTCTAAGAATGAAATCACTGTAAATACAATAATATTTAGCTAAGTTTCGTATGACATTTGAGATAGCTTTATTAAGCACAATATTTGAACTGAGTCCTTTTTCTGTAGGTTATTGGATGCACAAATGATGCATTCAATAACCCACAGAAAAAAGACTCAGCGGATTATTGAATGTATAAACAATGTTTTTGGTCTTTTATTTTGTTTAATTCCCATAATCATTAGTTTGTATGGAAACTTCACAAAAATTCCCACATATGCATGTGATGGGTGTGTTCATCAGATTGTTCAGCCTGTCAAGGTTGGATGAAAGCACTTTGTGTAACATGTCACCTTGTCCCCTTTATGCAAAGTGTACGTGCATGACTGACTGCAGTTATGTACTTCCCAGCTGCATGTGGTTTTGTTTGCTGCTCAAACCTCTCTGTTGTGTTTACCTTCTGTCTAGATGTCTGTAAGCTTGCCCAGTGATCTCCTCTTTGCGTGCGCGTGGGCTATCCACTCTGTGAGCCTGCAGTCAGCTGATAAAGACACGGTGCCAGCTCAGCTGTTTTCAGTCTGCATGCCTGCCCAGTGTTACCAGCTCCAGGCGTCAAAACCCCTCTCGTACCTGAGCTCTTTCCCTCCCAGCTCTGCACGTTTGCTCATTCATCTGAGCTTTTGTTTTCCTCCTCTCCTAAACTGTACCTCATCTTGCAGTTCCCCTCACAACCATATTACCCTCCATCCAATTGTCTTTTCCATTCCCTTTTGGGACGTCTCTTCTCTGTTCCTCTTCTTACGCCTGACTCTACATGTAGACTTTTTTTCATGTCAAAACTCCAAACTTGGAGTTAAACTGTCACATGCCCACTTAGAAGAGGAATAATCTGTTTTGGAAAAAAAAAAAAAAAAAACCCACATTGATGGAAAATAGGCTTAACCAAACTTAATTTGTGTCTGCCTGCATTGATGTAGATGTGCTCTCAGTCAGTCTCTGTCTGCATTCAGTTACAGTACAATGCACAGGAATAACTAAAATTGCATGCCAGTGATTTTAAATGGTGTGCACATGGGCCTATAACAGTTAAATAAAAACAGTTATAATTGTATAAAGCATTTAGTTGAATGTGTGTATGCACGAAAAGTGTGCAGCTACGTTCAGTATCTTCTACACAAGAACTAAGCAAAGTTGGGTATCCTTAGATAAAATGCACGTCATTCATTTCCTGCAGCATTTTCCAAACTGCATTGCAGTCTTAAGCATTGTAAGTTGGTTTGCTGCCAGTCTTCAGTCTAGCCAGTAGGTGCTTTTCAATATACACTTAAACTCTGCTTTTCTCATTTTTGTTGCTTCAACCCACAGTTGGCCTTGTCTGGTCTAAGAGGATTTCTTAGCTTGAAAGCCTTGCGTTGTAACCCTAATGAAGCACCAGTGGAGCCCATCGGAACCATAGAAATTATAAAAAAAAACTGTTTGCGACTCACCCATTTTTGGCTCAATGGGGTAGCACCTAAAAAGGGTCAGCTTTAAACTATGTTCTTATATGTTGCCCATTGTACATTTGCATCAGCATCAGTAGATTGTGGTCTATACAGTCAGTTATGGCAACAAAAATGTTGTTAGAGTCTTAAAACATTGACAGTTGTATCATTTAAAAAAAAAACAGTAATCAGGAGTGAAATAATCATATTTAGAGTGACACAAAACACTTCTCCATGTACTTCACACTCACCTGCATGTACTTGCCTTAGAAAAAACAATAAAAAAACTTTGCTAGATTTTGTCAGTTGTCATCACAGAGGAGTGTATGCTTTCTCAGTGCGCAATATGAGTAGGAATTCAGCTAATAGGGCTAATTAATGTGAAGCAGATGCATTTCTAGCACACATATTTTCATGTAATGATTTGTAGAGATGTTAATGCATAGTAGAAGTAGTAAAACAATTTTATTTTCACTGTTTGTTTTGACATTTTTGACTTTTCAGAAAATATGTTACTTCTCCCTCAGAAGTTCATGTCCAACTTTGGCCTCAGTTGTAAAAACAATCATTTTAAACATGTGAACTAAAGCATTCAAAACATGTGAACTAAAGCATTCAAGTAACTTGAGTTTATGCACACTAAACCTTGGTAATGATGCTTTTGACAAACTGCTAATTCCAGTTTGTGTGAATGTGTGTGCTGTGATGTAATTTCAGGTTGTGGTATACAATTTGTACTTCAAGGTACAAGCTTTTTAGATCTACACAAGAAAAAAATAAATAAAAACAAAAGGGTTTTGCATAATGCTGGAGTATTTCAGCAAAGTATTTTCTCTAAAGTAAACGTTGAATACACTTCATTTTGTGTGAAGACAAGTAAAATTTTTACTTTTTTTTTTTCCTCCTTCTGTCTTTTTTATTAAGTAGAATAGAAAAGCATTACAGCAAGAGTATTTTGCTCAAGGGGCAAATTTAAGAGGTACATAAAGCTTCTGTCTTGGTCAGGTATGCATTACTTTAAACCTTCTGATGTGTGCCGCACACCTGACAAATATAATAACTGGAGTATTGCCGTACTATGAAATTGTCTCCAAGCTATTGATGATGATTAATGTAGCACACAAGTTACATAAGTCTGAGTAGTCTTTTGCTCCTAAAGTTTAAAGCCCCTGTGTTATTTTATTGTTGCAGAGGTATGGTGGCAAGATTTAGGAGTGATACATTTTTGCCTCTTCAACAAAACTAAAGAGACAAATTAAACAATACCTAGAATTGCACAGTCACAGGCAACAACTTGTTAGTGAAACATTGATAACAGTGAGCAGCTGTTTGCTTGTTCAGACACATCTGATGAGTGTGTGTGCACATCTATGGTATATGAGACCAATTTTTCTGTTTACTCACCAGCATTATGAAACCAATGCGTTTATGAGACCA
>JARVJO010000394.1:14235252-14266148 GCA_031762555.1 Cynodonichthys magdalenae | reverse complement strand
TGTGTGTGGGGGGGGGGTATGTGTGAGTCTTGAGCTATTCTTGGCCCTCTCTTTGTTGTCTTTGTTGCCTTTCAGGAAATCAGAAGATTATGAGGAGACAAAAACGACACATAAACCAGGCACATAACCAATCCAAAGGTCCAGACTTGTACGCACGTCTTGTGACACTGACCCTGTAAAAATATAGCTTTTACATCAATGCCGTCTGTGCTCCGAGAACGCCTTGCTGAACAGTTTTTTTCTGTACACACAAATGCACGTTTTAATATAAACTGACAACATGCTCAGTGAGTCAGTTCTGAACCTTCTTTAACTACATTTTATCTCTTGACTGATGATGTCTACACATGACAAATTAAATAATCTCTCAACTGCTTGTTTTTGTCCTTTCTGTTGCGTCTTTTTTAATTTTAGCACATAAAATAATAATTTAAAAAAATCATTCTTCTCTTTCTCTGTAGGTCTGACGTTGTGGTCCTGTGCTTCTCTCTGGCTAATCCCAATTCCCTGCGCCATGTTCGCACCATGTGGTTTCCGGAGATCAAGCACTTCTGTCCTCGAACACCCATCATCCTGGTTGGCTGCCAGCTGGATCTGCGCTACGCTGACCTGGATGCAGTTAACCGTGCACGACGACCGTTAGCAAAGTGAGATGCCTTCCTCTTTAAGCATTAATGGACACACTGAGATAGCTCCTGCAATAATGTAGCTTCATTGAGAATTACTTTACCTGGTTAATTAGGTAACAGTTATATAAAAGTAACTTCTTCCTTAATAAAAAAGTGATTCTTTTATTACATTTTTGTACATTTTGCAAGTCACTTCTTGATCTGTTGCCTGCACTTACTGAATTTTTGCAACTAACAAATTTTAAAATATATAGATTAATAAATGTTGCTATTCAGTGCGTTACTTTATTTTCCCTGTGTCTTTGAACTTCCAGTTAATGTGTCATATTTGAGCTTTGGCATCATAAACGTCATTGTCTCCTTCTGACTTACAGGCCCATCAAACCGACTGATATTCTTCCTCCAGAGAGGGGCCACGAGGTGGCAAAAGAACTTGGTATTCCTTACTATGAAACCAGTATAGTTGCCCAGTTTGGAGTCAAAGACGTTTTTGACAACGCAATCCGTGCAGCCCTCATCTCTAGACGACATTTGCAATTCTGGAAGTCACACCTTAAAAAGGTCCAGAGACCCCTTCTCCAGGCGCCCTTCCTGCCACCCCGCCCACCACGCCCCATCGTGGGCATCCCAGACCCACCTCTAACAGACGGTGAAGGTCCTGACTCCCTTTTCTGTCACCGTCTTTGTGCAGATGTTCTTTTTCTTCTGCAAGGTGGCTCCTCGCGAGTTTTTGCACACAAGGTCTATCTGGCTACATCATGTTCCAAGTTCTATGACCTTTTCACCCTTGATCTAGGTGGGTTGTGTACAGGGCAGCGAGGAGTGGAACAGGACAGGAAGGAAAATGTGGAAAGTGGGGAAGATGATGAGCAGAGCAGGAGAGGAGCAAAAGAGCAAGCTGGGCGCACTAAGAGCTTGGATACTGATAAGGACGGGGTAGATGGAGGAGTGAGGGGCTTGAATCGACCCCAGCTACTCCAGCAGGGGTCTTTGAGGACTTCCCAGAGTGACAATGCACTTCCTTCTCGAGCTCAGTACTCACTGGGAGCACTAGGGACGGGTCGGGCACTTTCTGGATGGGGAAGGGGGTTCCTAAGTGTGTGTATGGAGCATGTGGATGATCCCATGACTGGACGACCTCGACTCATGACAGTAGTAGCCATGGATGCACTTATACAAGAGGAACCATTTAAGGTGATAGTATTTAACCATATTGGTATCTTTAATTTTCATTTGAATGTGTGTATTTGATCTCTTGTTTGCTGTGATTTTTAGGCGGTGCTTCAGTACTTGTACACAGGCAGTCTGGATGAGAGTCGAAGTGATCTGATGCAGGTGGCCACCATTGCTGAGCTGCTTGAGGTGTTTGACCTACGGATGATGGTGGCAAATGTTCTAAACAGAGAGAGCTTCATGAACCAGGAGATCACCAAGGCCTTCCATGTCCGCAGAGCCAATCGCATAAAAGAGTGCCTCAATAAAGGGACTTTTGCTGGTAAACCACAGTGCTAAATAATGCAGTTCTTTCCACAACACTGATATCAGTTTAGGTGTTTTTTATTCATGCTTCCCTAGGCATAGGCTATCGTGTGCATGTTTGTGAATGTACTGTATGTGTGAGTGAAAATCCTTATAGGTTGATAAGGAGAAATTATGACAGGCAGGATTCTCTCTTTCAGTCTGAAAATGCACATTTGATCGTGGTTTATCATCGAATAACTTGTGCATTTTATATGTCACAAATATCTGATTAAGGAAGTTATTTTAAGATTTTTCATTTAGTTAGATGACAGATTTTCTCAGACTGCTTGTTTTTTATGTTTGCCCTTTTGCCTATATTGTCTTGTGCTTGTGTGCTGTTTCCTGCCCCACTGGTGGTGGTTGTTGCACGTTGGTTTTTATGGTCAAGATTTACATCTGTTCTGAATGTAACTTTATAATCTCTTTTGTCTGTCCTTTCTTCTTATGTTTTATGATATTGATGGCCACATTCTTTATTTTGACATGTTTTCAAAAGTTCACTTCATTCACTAGCATGTTTGAGTTACCTTACCTGAATACAGAATGCCGTTGCTTTTAAATGTAGCAAAGACTGTCAGTACACATAATATACTTTTTTTTAAATTCTGTCACACCCCATTCCTGAAAGAAGCTTTAGCTTATGTAGCATTTGGTCCATGACCTACTACCTCTCATCCGCTTTCCTTCCCCTTCTCTAAGCCAAAGGCTTTTCTGTTTCTGTGTCAATTTATCTTTCTGTCTGTCTACCTGTGTCCATGTCTCTCTGTGTTTGTCTGGCCCTTTGTCTACTTGTGCGTGTGTCTGCCTCGTCTGTCTTTCCCCTCTCTGTAGCTTGGGCTTCTGTGGCTTTCCAAAAGGGATGAACGCTCTTTTCCCACCCCGGTTTTAGATGTGGTGTTCCTCCTGGATGATGGTACCCTCCCGGCTCACAAGCCCCTGCTCATTTCAAGCTGTGACTGGATGGCCGCCATGTTCCGTGGCTCTTTCCTGGAAAGTTACATTGATGAGGTGAGTTCACTTAAACTGGATGGAATTACCTTTAAGATTTTAGAGGGGGGTCAGTTATCGGCGTCGTAAATCTTGGAAATTCAAACAGGAAACTTAGAATTGCAGCAGCAGCAGCCGTCACACTCATGCAATTAGCTTGTAAACTGATAAAAGAAGAAGAATGGGGTAATGGTACACCAGTCGCCGGGATAAGGTTTATCAATTTGGCAACACGTCGCTGAAAGGACACAGTGTCACATATACATTACTGTAAGATGATTGGCTCTTTTATCAGGTTGACCTACAAATCTTTGTTTTGCTTGCAGATGTGGTTGAATGTCTGTAATCACTAGACTCCTGAGTACCGTTGACACTTATCAAAAGCTAACAGAAGGCACTTATATAAAAACTCAGTCCAAATATTTCATTTCCTAGAAACCTGCCCTAATCCCACTTGTGACTTTTCTATATACACTTTTATATCGGCAGAATGTCAAATACAAGTTAAGTCATGTGAGTTCACACACAAACACAAAGGTTTGTATTTATATCCCTGTGGGGACTGTGGATTGACTTTCATTCATTTTCTGGTAATTTTATAGCTTAACCCTGACCATTTACCCTAAAATTAACATCACAGGTACCTACCTGACCCTAAAACTAACCTAAACTCAATCCACACCTTGGTCCTAAACCAACCCCGCACCCAAAATTATCATCCGTATCCGTAGGGATCAGGCATTGGTCCCCACGATGCACATTCGGTCCGCAACAAATATGTGCCCACACACACACACAAGCTGAGAATTACTTCCTGTTGATGTTGAAGGCTGTCCATTTCAAATTGATATAAATCACAGGTTGTGTTTACTGAGTAATACAATAAAGGCTCTTATAATTTGGTGTTTTGCTATCATTTAACTCTTTTTTTTGTTAAGTATGAAATTGCTGGATTATTAAAGAGAGATCTGATTAGACACACTTGAGACACTACGTTGACGGCTCCGACATGTAAAAGCCTAATAAGGATGTTTCACAAACTATAAAACTTGAAAAAGGAAGCGTGTCACTGTCAAGATCATTGTTTCTCTTGTGTGGGGTCTAATTACTTTAGGTATGCTCTCCCCAAACACTTAGTTACATGTGGTATTTCATGTATTCTGTTCCTGACAGAACCACAGAGGAAGTTAAAGGCTGTTTTAAAATGATGCACCAGAGTTTGTGTTTCAAAATCAAACCTATGTGGCTTTTTTTCTAAAGTATGCTGGTTAAAATGATTGCAGGGGTAGTTCAGATTTTTGAAATGGAGTTCTGTGGAGTTGTTACCCTCTATCTAGTTTCTTTACCCACTTTAAGGCTGGGTAATATTTCAAACTGACCACTGTCTAAGTAAGATACTGATGCCACAGATTTTTCTTTTTCTAAAAGTCTGAACTATCTCTTTACACTGCCTATGACATGCATTTCTTACAAATACTAAAAAAATAAAAATACAAGAAAACATCTTAATGTTTAAGAAATCTGACATAATACACATAATTTTTTTTTTACTTTGCACTGCTAGAGTGAAGCAGGAAGTGATAAAACAGGAAATACTTTTAAAGGGGAACTCCCTGGTCTTTTTTTCTACGTACTCTGACTCTTTCTCAGTCTCTAGTGACACAAAATAATCTAAAGAAACATCCAATTCTTTGCCACTGTTTGTGCTGTTAGCCAATGTAGCAATGCCCTCTTTACATACAGATGTTTTTTGTCATTACTTCCTGTTACCACGTGCAAATACCTAAACTGCTGTTTATCTCAAAAACATGGATGTTTTATTTTCTTTTACAATATGTTATTGTTACCTTTTCAATGATGCATTTGTAGTTATAACAAAAAAAATGATGTCACAGGCACTTTATAATTCAGTTCTTCAGCTGCCTGGAAATTACCTGCATCAAAAAATAAAATTAATAAATTTAGTTTAAACTTTCTTTGTTTATTTTATATAGTTCTTCATTTGGATTTCTACATGGTCTTTGTGTTACAACACACTTTAAAATGCTGTGCAAAAGTTTGACTCAGCTAGTTGTAGCTGAGGATGAATTAGAGATATCAGAGTAGGAGTGGATGTGGGGTTGCAATTCTCGCCAATGATTGGTTGCTGTTTTCAATGGTTACTCTAACTGTTCATGTTGAGGACTATTGTGTAATTTTTAATGCATGCTGCTGATAAAAAGCTGGTCCTTTGAAGACATTACCTCAAAGAACAACAACACAATGTAGCTGTCAACACTTATATTTATGAAAGTGCTTTATTTTTTAATTGCATGTTAATGCATTTCCATATTCATGTTGCTACAAAGCTTTTTAGAGCTAATTAGCTAAGATAATAACACATTTTACCAGCAAGCAACCAAGCTCTTTGCTGTCTTTGAAAATTATTTTATTTGTTAGTTTTGTTGAAGCAAAATCTTTTCATCAATTGACAAAAAATTACATTTTTTCCCAGTAAATGCTTTTTTCTCTTGTCAGCAGATGTTTATTTGTGGTAAACAATATTAAAGCTGCTGATGTAGATATACAATTTTTAAGTGGATGTTCACATTAAAAAATAGGTATTGGTTGATAGATTTCACTGATAATCAAGTAGTGGGGCTCAAGTAATTTATTTATTTTTGCATCCATTAAGTTTTAATAAAGCTTGTTTAAAAAAATCTATGCTTCTAAGAGTTGCATGTGATTGTTCTGTTTTCTACTCATGCCACAGTCTCTTCTCAGTATTTTTCTGCTCACACATCTTGTGGTGTGATAACAGGGGCTGTTCTAATTTTTTTAAAGAACAGGTTCTATATATGGAACCAATTTAGTAGCATTTCTGCTTTTTGTGTTATATGGACCATTATATACAACATTTTATTCATTAAAACTAATATATATATATATATATATATATATATATATATATATATATATATATATATATATACTGTATATATATACTGATGTTTACTGTCTGAGTAGGCAGCCAAACAAACTGAACACTGTGTGATGTTACACTCCTAAATTACTTACTAGTGGTTTCTTGGGCACTGTGTGAGCATACTGAGAAAAGTACTTTAGCTCATCAAATGTTAAGGCCTGTTAAGTGTCACAGCAGGTTAAAGTAAAACACAATACCTGTCAGTATTAAACGTTGAGATGGTTGGTTTTACATTTTTGTATTAAATTGTAACAGACTATAATAATTACAGGTCAGATCCATAAACCTGTTGCCTATATGACTTTGTCCACCCATTATTACTCCCAGTGCATTGTTAAAGATCTAAGCTCTAAAGACTGCCCTGGTGTCTTAAAAAAAAAGTAATGAGAGATTGCACCAAGTTGACATTCTTGTAATTGGTTATAGATTTAGAGACTATAAAATGCTGCAGTTGGTAGAATTGTAGAGCTCCCAGAGGGTCAGGTCATCGCTTTCATAAACATTTACGTTCCTTCTGTCCTCCTGGGGTTAAATTCCATCAGCTGCATATGAATTAGTCTGGTGTTTAGTAATATTGAAGCTGTAAAGAGGAATTTTTTTCTGCTATTTAACTACCTCATACGGGAGGCCAGTCTGGATAAGTAAAATTATAAGTCTGTTGTGCTTGCTGTACATTGTTAGACATAAATATTTTACAGTAGAGTTTTTTGTGACAATGAACATGGATTGTTTGCACTAAAAAAACTTTATTTTTCTGATTTTGGTTGTGTTTATTTTTATTTGTACAAATTTGAGATGCAGCCATCTTATAAATGGTATCATTTAAAATGTACATGTTTCCCATTTGCCCATTAACAAACACTCACACAGCAGCCCATATTGTATTTATATTACACTCTAAATCCCACACATTTACCCTGCAATCACACGTTACACAGTAAAAAGAAAGGAATTTATAGTATATTACTGGTAGCTGTGGCAGCTTGACTTTTGCTGTAAAAATATGGAATCAAACACACATTATTTTAAATCTGTTGTATGGCCATTTGTGTTAAAATTACAAATATGTCTAATCTAATTACAGCCTTTTGGTAATACTAGTAGCTGGATGCGAGCTTATTTAGATTCTGTGTTTTAGATCATAAATACTTGGAAATAACTGGGGTTTAAGCAGCATGAACCAGATGACCACTTTTACCCTATTTGACTAGTGAAATGCACTGTAAACATTGTTTCAAGAGTTTTTATTAAAGCCACAGTTTGAGTCTGTCTGTATAATTTGTTTCTAATGTTTTCACGTTTTCTTCGAATGTGGTAAATTCTCCAGGTATCCATTCCCAGCACCAGCACAGCCTGTATGCGCGGGGTGCTTGAGTTCTTGTACTGTGGTCTCCTGACACCTTGTCCTGGTTTGGAGCCCATGGAGTTAATTATCCTGGCCAACCGACTCTGTTTGCCACGCCTTGTCGCTCTCACTGGTAAAGCATAGTAAATGCTGCAGACCTGACTGCCCATCGTATATAGACTCATGTCATTATGTGAACAGTAATACTTAAACGATTCTGTTTATTTTGTGGATCTTCAGAGCAGCATGCTGTGGATGAACTTCTTCAGCAGGCGGTAAAAGGAGTTGATATTGATGGACAGGTGTTGGCTTATCTTGAACTTGCACAGGTGTGTTCTTATCTCTGTCTTTAGGTGTATTTTAAGTGCGTCAAGTGTATAGGTTGGTCATTTCAACTATTTTTCTTCATTTGTCAATATATCAAATTAAGTAACAGATTTTTTTCTTGCCTGATTTTACAGAGCAGCAGTAATCCCTGTTCTTTTCCTTCTTTTTACAGTTCCACAATGCCAAACAGCTGTCCGCTTGGTGTCTCCATCACATCTGCACTAATTATAATAGCATCTGCCGCAAGTTTCCCAAAGATATGAAGGCTATGTCTCCGGGTATGATGCTTTCATTACTTCTTTTCACCCTGACATTCTGCCTCTCCCAAAGATCTTTATTGTAAAACAAAAGTACTGATCAGTGAGTCCATTTTAACTCAAAGTGGACCATTTTTGGACTGAACACATTTTTGAGGAAATGCAGCTAGTGACTTAATATCAAACATTTGGTTCGAGTGGGAGGACCTTTTTTTGGTTCTGCAAAACGAATTATGTAATGCAGTGATAAATAATAACAGAACAAACAACATATCATGCTGTTATTTGCCTTAAAGCGGATCAGGGATCTTAACATTCAGCCTTGCCTTTTATGAAGGTGTGAAGTCCCAATTTATTTTTTGTATTTCATATAAAATATATATATATCTGTCTTCCTATCCCTAGAAAACCAGAAACACTTTGAAAAGCATCGCTGGCCTCCTGTGTGGTTCTTGAAGGAGGAAGACCGCTATCTGCGCTCTCAAAAAGAGCGTGAGCGTGAGGAAGAGATCCTGCGTAAACAGCACACTAAAAGGGGCTGGTGTTTCTGGAGGCACCCGTCCTCCTCTACACATGTCTCCTAAAGACGTTCCATTAATGACTCTTCATCCAAACATGGATGATCCCTTCTTGGGAAGTAACCACCATGCCCCCGCCACCTCATTAAAGTGTATGGAGGAGGATGTCTATGAACTTCCTATCTGTGGATAAAACAAGAAAACAATTCTCTGTGCTAATAATTTTGAATGTCTGCATGTTTGAGGGAGTGTATGTGCCTCTTTAGAAGTGTGGTTGACGACATGAATATGTTTGGGGGTGCTGTGGGACAAATATGGACTAAGCTGAAAGGGGCGTGTGCATGAATGTGTGAGTACAGTGTGTGGAAAATTGTTACTTAGTGATGCTTCCAGGTTGAGTCCTTCACAGACGCCCTGATATTAAAAAGGCCTGAGGCCGTGCATTGCACACCCCCTGCCTTTCACTCCTTCCTCTCCACAATGTTTTGTCTTACCACCAGCACTCAGAATGTTTTGCCTTCTGAGTGATTGGACTGGATGCAAGGGCTCTCTTTCTCTCTCAGTCTCTCAATCTTCAACCTTCACATTGCCCTTAATGCCTATTACACACCAACCACTGCAGCTTCCTTTGGGGGCGTTTACCTCTGCCTTTACGTCTATACAGACTGTTAGCTTAAGCTCACAAAACCATATGTATATTCTACCCTTGTAAAACCAGCGTTGGACTTCCAGGAACTAACACTGACAAATTTTTAAGTTTTTCTGTAGTGTTTGATCTCCTTTTGCACCTTTTGGGGATGTTTGTATCAGAAGAAATGGTGCACATTTCTTCAGAGAGGTGAGCTGTTGCTTTTACTACCAGTCCTACATACTTAGGAAGTTAATATGCCCTTATCAGGAGGTTTGATCTCAGAAATTAGCAGAATGCAGGCTCTGTTTTTGTGACGCTTTTAGAGACACGGCCACTCTTTAGCACTGATGGCCATTAAAAGGGCCAGCCTTACTTGATACCTCTGCTACAGGAGAAATGGATACATTATTAAATGTTCTTAGCCACCAGGATGCATTAAAGCACCCATGCGAACACCACCAGGGGCCACACTGCTCAGGACCCTGACACTAACCTAACAGTGGCTTTTATGCTTGTCTTTTCATTGATGGAGGTCATCACTAAAACCCAATCCTGGCAAAGTATTAAAAACAAGTGAGAGCACATGCAACATGTTTTAGCAGATTTAAAGTCTAAGCTACTTCAATCATCTGAATAGCAAAGCTAAAGTTCTTCCTTTTTTCTTTAATAGTTTTTTTTATTGGATGACTAAATGGAGAGGGGACAACCGTGACACTTAGAAGAGGAAGGCTGTTTAAGATGTTTGGATTTCTTTTTTTGGGGTTGACACTTTCTTTGGTGTCTGGAAAAAAAAAATTCACTCACTTCAATACTTTGCCTTCTGTTCCTGTTGCTGGACTAGTAAAAGGTGCTTAAACACTAACGCAATGTCCACATGAACACATACTTTAATTATCTGTCTCGATGTTTAGCATTTATTTGTGAAGAAGATTTAGAAATTTCTCCATAGTATTCAAATTTGACGCTTTTACTATTTTTAAATCTTAGTTGTTTACTGACAGCTTCTACAACTCATTTTAGATTGTGGATGATTTCTGTTTTTGCAAACATTGCTTAAAGTTCTGTGTTATTTTTTTATTTTATGCACAAAAACAAAGCAACAATTTCAAGCGGTTGTTTCAAGCAGTTTGAGCAAATTATATTTTCTTAATTAAGGGTGCTAATTTCTTTGTATTGTTGTACTGAATGTGGGGAAAAAATAAGTTGTGATTGTGAGTTTCCATTAGCACATTTTCTGTTTGTGGTTTTGTACCCTTCAGCTTTACCCAGGCAACCGTAGGACATAGATAGATAGTGTGAGACATGTGGTGCATTCTGGCGTTTTCCACAGGAGGTGTGTAAAGTAATTTTCAGCTACCAGAATAGAAGTCGTATAGGATCTCACGTGGCCCAAGTGAGAATTGAGATGATTTATTTCCAGAAAGAGTAAATGTGGAGAAACAAAGAGCAAATCTTAGTAAATATGTGTTGCATCTGATACAAAGTAGAATAATTTCAAAGGCAATTGAATTCATCCCAGTGTAGTGCTTTGAGAAGTTAGAACTGAAATCTGAAGAAGAGGGGAAAAAAACATAAAACATTTTTTTAAATGACTTGTATGGCCTCTTTTTTTAGTTTATTAGTGGTGTTTGATCCATTTGGACTCATTTATTGGTCCATGTGCCTTATAGTTGGACAAAATTAAATTTGAAAATCAGCAACACCTTAGCTGAACCTTGCAAATAGGTCCTTCAGTCGTGGATAAGATGAAGCAGTCAATAAACAATCAAATTTAATATGCGCTCTCAGAAATTATCTTCCTTAATTTAAGAAAGGGAGTTTTTAAGCCAACTTGAGCAATGCCTTCACATATTTTTGGGCCTACGGTTTTATGCAGACAGTTGAGTTTTTCAATACTTTAAACTGTAGTAGAATAGGTCAGTCCAATCACATGGCCTTAGATTGGGATGTTTGTTTTTTTTTCTAGATTGGGACATGTTTCTTCAAATGAGCAAGTGAGCAAAAAGTAGCTGTTAAAAATGATCAGTTGATTCTTGCAGTTTGTCTTTTATAACCACTGACTGTGAGAAATATGTTTTTATATATAAATATACAAAAAGCACTGGCTGGCCTGTGTGCTGGGAGCTTGTAACCACTTGTAGAATGTGGTTAATTTGCATGGTGCCCTAACTTTGTCAGAGTGACGTTAGTGTTGGAATGCACTTTTTTATTGTTTTTGTCTATAGCTTTCTGGAGTTTGCATATGTTTATACTTAGGTAAAATCACTCTTAATCCTGACGACTGTAGCATGAGATTTTCACCTAGTATTGAAATTTCTCTGATGTTGCTCCCTGAGGAGATTAATACTAAGACTTATTTGGCTTCTTTAGGGTCTTGTTGGCAATGAACCACCTGAATGGCTTTACAAACATGTCTGTTTTATGAAATTTTCAGCACAACTTAAAAGGTAGCATTAGGCAAAAAATGTAACTTGAATAAACATGCTGGGACATCAGTGGACATTAGCTTAAAAAAATAACAGTAAATCTGTTGCCATTCAATGCCCTAGCCATCCCATGCATGCTGCAACTGTTAATCTTATAATTGAAATTTATATTTGTGGATTAAAAAAAAGGTTTGAAGTATAAAAATGGATTGTAGGTTTAATATCTTAATAATGAAGTCCTAACTGGTTTAAAGCATGATTGGATGAAATTGCATGAAATGACAGTGAATCTGTGAATGGCATGGGCAGTTTATAGGATGAGGCAAATGCTACTTTGTGTAACATTAGAGTTTGTCAAATTTATAGTACAAGTTTTGTAAAGTGGGCTTATGTGGGATGGTTATGAACAAATAATATCATACCTGTTGTAATTTACTGGTTGAACAATATAATTTTGGAGAAACAGAGTGTAATTCTGGCTAGGTTGCGATAAAGGCCAATTCAAGCAGAACTGGGATCAAAATGAATTGTTTGCTGGCCTAAAACAACTCTAGTTACAAAGAAAGCATATTTGAATGCTACTTTTTTTTCTACTCTTGTTAAATTTGCATAGCATGATTATGCTGGAGGAAATATTATAATATTATTGCTGAAAGAATCCCAAGCTGCATCAAAAGTGTTACGGCCAGCTACTACTGAGATAACCATTCTTTCAGAAAAAGTAAGACATTTGCAAGTTGGTTTAAAATGGCAGCCTGCTTGGACTAGCCATTAGCTTGCCAATATTGTCAGAATTAAGCTGTTTTTATTATTTTTTTTAACTGAGACTACATAAAAACTTATTAACAATGAGTAAGGTATTGTTTGTAACCTTTCCACAAAACAACACTTCAAAAAAATTGAACTATCATTTTGAGCCTTGGTTTTGGGACCTCAGTTAAGGTAATCTAAAAGTTAAGTGAGAAATGTCTAAAATTTGAGATAAAATGCACAAAAAAACATACTCTTTCTTCAACCTAATTAGCCCTTGACAAATGATTTGCAATGATTCATACAAGCCAAAGTTAGATATTCTTGCATTTTGATGTTGGACATTGATTTGTAAAATGTGAATTCATTTCTATTCTATTTCACCTTTTTGGACTGTCATTTTGTTTTAGACATAGCAGTTCTTCCTATTTTGCAGGCCTGATATCCCAACTTTATTGTGAGGCCTAGCGACTGAGAGAACAACTTTTCTTTGAAGTGTTCAGTGTCTCCTTTCCTGTGCCTTCACTGAAATCTCAATGCACCAGTAGCCGTCTGGGCTCTGAATAATGTCAGCTAAGCCAAGAAATACACACAAGCATAGAAAAAGTTTTTTTTTTTTTTATATATACAAGATAAACTTAAGTGGATTATTGTTAGGTATGTAGTCACTAGATAATTGGATGATAACTTTAGGAAAACCATTAAACTTGACAGGTTCAGTGTGTAACATCATCTATGCTAACGTTTGATAGATGACTCAAGTATTCAAATGTATAAAGAAACCAAGCAAACCAGCAGTTATAGAATAATGATTCTTCACTCTTCCAGGTGCCTGCACTTTCTATTATGTAGCCTAATAAGATATTTTATATGCTTTTTCTGTATTTTCTTGATCAGCATTGTTTTGTTTCTCCACCTGGTCGTTCTCTCTAAGCCAAATCCAGGAGTGAACTTTACTGCTTCCATTATTTATCTGCAATGAATGCTGTTGCAGGTAAATTCAGTGTCCTTTAAGTTGGAATATAGTATTTGTTAACACATGATTGTATTGAAGGCACATTTTAGTTGTGACCGCTGTATGTATTTTGCTTTAATGAAAGTGGTATTTATCCAAAATACAGCACAGTGTTGTGGATTTGATGTAAGTGTTAGCTCGGGATAACCCCTCACTTTTTTTTAATACTCATTACACAGTGTGTATTAACTAAGTTAGTGTATACATAGGATTGTATGGGGTCATTAATATTGACATGGTGTAATTAACTCCTGGTCTATACTGTAATTTTTAAGTGGCTCGTATCTTCTGTATAGTATTGTTATGCACTTTTGTTTCCATGGACTCATATGTGTGTTAATTACATTTGATGCTTATGTTCTGTTTCATACAGTAAAATTTCAAAAGAAAAGAGCACAGCACTCTCACCAACTATTAAGGGCTTTTAAAAAAAAAACGACGTTAACAATCAGAATGTTTCGCTCCTGTTGCAAAAAAAAAAGGAAAAATGAAAAAAAAAGTCTTGAAACTAAAATTTTGTAATTTTTTGAACCACTGTGATTTGTACAAAATATTAAAAAAGAAATGGAGAAAAACAATTTTTTTCTTTTTTTGTTTTCTTCTTGCCATTACAGTATTTTGATGTTTGACTTGAATTTTATTAAAACTGTTAATCTTTTAAAGCTGTCTCATGTATTTGTTTTGGTGCAAATGTTATAAAGAAACAATGTTTGTGTACACTTCAACAACAGGAGAAAAAACTGCTGTTGCTTTCTTTCTTTGTAAAGTTAGTACATGTAGCTACATCTATTAATAAATACCCTTATAAACTTATGTGAAAAGAATAAATTAAAAAATAATAATAGAAAAATAATAAACAACTAAGAAAGAGATTTAGATTATGATGTCGTTCAAATGCACAGAACATAGTGTAATATTTTTACACTGATCGTAAGTCAACTGTATGATGAGTCAAGAGGTTTTTGGTATTTGCAGAAATGGAAAGTTGTGTATGTCCATGAATACAAACCAGAGTTGCAAAGTAACAAAGTACAAATACTGTGTTACTGTAGCAATTATAGTTATCTATACTTTACTTGAGTAAACATTTTTCAGCCAACTTTTTACTTCTACTCCTTACATTTTCACAAAATTCTCTGTATTTTCTACTCTTTACATTTTACAATTTGTCCATGTGTCTGTCATGTGCAGGTGTGATAGAATGGTATAACATTCTATCACACCTGCACATGACAGAAATTACTATCATTACTGACATTACTTTCATGTGCATTAATCCAGAAATTACTGTAGCCTATGAAGATGAGCATTGCAGAGATATATGAGGATGAAACAGGGAGTCTAGTGCATCCCAAATTTCTTAACATTACTATTTTAAAATAACATAGTCAGTATGACGTTTAGAAAATTGTTTTTTTTGGGGAGGTCACTTCCCAATAAATGTCATTTTGAAACTAACTGCTCACTAAAGTACGTAAGACTTTTACTAAGTAGTATTCTTATAGAATAATTTCATTTTTACTTAAGTATTTTTGTGCAGGTAGCAGAAAAAACCCCCAATATCAGTCAAAAGGAGAGAGTTATTAAAAAAAGAATAATAATAATAAAAAGATAAAACAAACAGAAATCCAGAGTCTATTAAAACACTTCTACCCCTACTACACATTTTAGATAACTTTGGCTACAAAAACAAAACAATACATACATTTAATAAATTTACTAAGATAAAAACGTCAAATAAAAAATCCCCACATTTCTTTTTCCTTTTTGACACAACCCTCAAGCCTGTGCTTCATGCAAACCCTAACAAAGAATTTAATTCATTAGTGCCATCTAGTGGGAAAAAAACACAACTGCGCAACCTAAATGTGTGCTAAAAAAATAAAAACAAACCATAAACTTAGTAGATTTGGTTTTTCCAGTCATGTAACTATAATGGGGAAAAAAAGTCTGAATAAGAAACATAAATAACTAAGATTCCTAATTACATTTATACATGAGATAAACATAAAAACTTCGGAAAGGATCCCATAAACCTTACAAAACACAGGAGCAGAGGTTGTCATGGAGATGTGTAGTGATGTGGTTGATGATCAGAGTAGTCTCAAGGGAAGGTGGCAGTAGAAGGGAGTGGAATATTTGAGTCTGTATGGTGTTTCTTCTGAAAGAAATGATCTGGTCGTGACACAAACAAGCCCTTTTATTAACAAACAGTGACGCAAATCAGGTTTTCTTTGATATTTCTTGTAAATTCAAGCATTGCGTATGTTTTCATAGCAGCAACCCTCACTGGTCACCAGAATTGGTTCAGCACTGATTACAGACCTCTATCCTGCATCATCAACTGGAAACATGGACCGTGTTCAAACATCCCACAAGTGTTGCCCCCGCTGCTGCACCAAAAGCCTGGTGGATCACAACTTCAGAGTCACAGAGGAAAGCTGACATCACCACATCTGGATGTCATTTCCTTTGGCTCTCTTGGAAGAAGATAAGAAGAGTCTAATTGAGAAAGAGAGACATTTGTACAGTACATACCTTTCATTGCACTAAATATTTTTTTTGTCAGTTAAATAAGTTTGTCTGCAAGGAAAATTAATAAAAAATCGATCTAGAGATTTAAAAAGGAGGGATGATGACTCAATTATAACTGAAACATTAACATCCTGAAGCTTTATTAAACTAAAGGACTAAAATCTCAACTTCAAGGTTTTAATGGATAAACGCTCTACAATATAACAGGAATTTCACATTCCATTTGGAAAATGCCACATATTCTCCAACATTCTACATAAGTGTCAAATCTCTGCTCAAATTCATTTTCTGAAAACACTAAAATCAAGTTGTTTTAATTTGGAAAAAGTTTTGGAAAATCAAACCCGAAACTATGAAGATGACTTTGTGGCAACTTCTCATATCTGCATGATCTGACATGTTTCGTTGTAGAAAAGTGGTAGTGAAACATTCATAAGCACTTGTATATGAAGTGAATAATCAAAGAGAATGGGAAGAGAATTTTCAGCTTGAAAACAGATACTTGTTCACACCGAGGCCTTAGGGAGTGATATCTCAAGGCTATTGTGAAGGTGCATAGCTGAGCAGTGACCTCACCTGGATGTCTGATGAGAAGACATCCAGATTCACTCTCGCTTTGTCTGTCTGTTTCTTCCACACACAAAGAGAACAAGTATTTCAGACATTGTGGCTCTTTATTTCTATTCAACTAAAACCTCCTGTTTCAAGGCATACTTTGCATCTTTTGGATATTTTCTTCTCTTACCTCGTCAGGCTGGTTTTAAATCTCGTCTCGTCTCGGCCATTTTTCAAGAGAATATTTTTGTGATTTTGCCTCCCGGCATTTGATTATGTTCATGAGTTCCTCTTGATGGATGGATGAGGGGAAGCTGCCAGTGTATTTGCTCATCAACAACACCTCTGAGGTGTTCCCACACTCACTTCATCATGTGTCTCAGGCAGTCCTTCACTGAACTGAAGTTTACCACGACAGGATTCAATAAACAGATCAAAATGTCAAAAACATTTTGTTGTGAATAAAAAAAAAGATCATGTCACAAGAAATTAAAAGAGCAGGTTGATGTTTTAACATTAGGAGGAATTGTGGCTCAGTTAAAGTGTGTTTACCATCAAACTGCATGTTTGAGAATGTATTGTCTTAAAGTCCTAAATGCTGAAGTGTTCTTGGAGAATACAATGACAGACCAGCTATCACTTTTCACTGTTAAAGTTTAAACCCACCAAAAAAACTGTATGTGGTTTTTCGTAACTCTTGGAGTATGTGCTTGGGCTGGCTCTCAGCTAAAACCAAATTCTAGCTCAAAAGTGATAAAAAGATAACCAAGTTAATATTTAAGTTAATAACCTGTTGTTATGCATGCTAAAGTTGATTGGCTGTGCAGCCATCATGAATTGAGTTTTTTTTAAAAGATAACCAGTTGTAGATGTACAGCTCATGAGTGGGTTACTAGACATTTTGCCAGCAGACTGACAGGGCTGACTCCAACTGTTATGCGATCTGTTAGTGCTCAAAGTATGTGTTGGGAATGACTCCCAGCCATTACCACACCAAAAATTAGCTCTATACTTTATAAAAGTGACTGCACTATTACCATCTGTTATTGCCATATGTTGTTACAGGATGTACATTTAATAATTACTTTGTGAGGATTTCAAGAACATTTATTAAATGTTTTATTAGATATTGTGCTAAAACAAAATACAAAAACAACAACAAAAAAATAAACAGGCAATTATATGATTGACCACCTTCCATAGGGTAGGGAAATAAAACAAGCAATGGATGAGCATTTTGCAAATCTGTTTAAATGAAATCAAAGTAAAAAAGGTCAATGTAAGTGTTTGCAAAAATAAATTATAATTAAATGATTATTTTATTTAGTCTAACAAACACCTAAACTGCTCACCTGTGGTTTAGCAACATGGGTTGAACAAAAACTTAACACTAACAAAGTTATGTCTTCCTGGATGTAACTTTGAAATGCTTGGCAGCGCGGCAGATCAGTGGTTACACTGATGCCTCACAGCAAGAAGGTCCTGGGTTTGAAACCTGGTTTAGACTTGGGGTCTTTCTGTACAGAATTTCTCCTTGTGCTTGCATATGTTTTCTCAAGGTGCTACAGGTTTTCCCCCACAGACCCAAAACAAGTACAATAGGTTGCCTTCTGGTTCAAGCCTCCCATGCAAAAAAACCCCCCAAAAAACTGTGATCTCATCACAGATCTCTTTTTCAAGGGAGGCCTGGGCCTGAAGGCAACCTATTGTACATGTTTTTAGGGGTGGGGGAAACCGGAGTACCCAGAGAAAACCCACGTAAGCACAAGGAGAACATGCAAACTCCGCACAGAAAGACCCCAGGTCCGAACCGGGTATCGAACCCAGGACCCTGGTTTGAGGCGTCGGTGCTAACCACTGAGCCGTCACGCCACCTCTCAAAAATCTCAATGGGATTTGCCTGGTTAAACAAAAGTTATAAATAAAACAAAATACATAAAAAAGAAAATTGGCACAATAAAACTTGTTTTAAGGCAACTACCAAGATGAGTTAATTTAAACGCACTGTTCACCCTCAACTCTTTTACATTATCAAGTTATAAACATCATCTTTTGGAAGTTTCAGTAATGAGTGGACCTTACTGGTCTTGATTATACAATATTGTTCTCAACTATAATTGTGCACATTGATTTAGTTTAGTTCATTTCTGTTGCTTTAGACAAAATCAAATTGTGAATAGCAAGAGCTGACTTGTGTGAAATGGCAACACAATGGTTTAGTAGTAAAATGTGATACTTGTGGCAGTCATGTTAACTGTTTATAAATACATGCAAACAGAGTCCTAATGTGTTACCAAACAGTTCCTCACCTCAAAAAGTTTGCAGCGAGGAAAGGAGCCTATAAAACTATTTTGTCAGTAAAGTGCAGCAAAACAGGAGGTTACAGCTGAAGGTGTGACCCATGTCTTCCAAACAAATTTCTGACCTTTTAGCCCCCCACACATTTAGTCTGATAGCTCATAAACCGGCCTTCAGAAGCCTCCCCCAGAAAAAAAGAAAAAAAAAGAAGAAAATAACTAAACAAAAGTGTAGATATCCAAACCAACAAAGAAGGGTTTTGTTGGATGACAGACATTTGTTTAGTGAGTTCAGGCAGAGAATTATACTTTCATGTTATGCACCATTCATCAACATTCGTAAGCACACAAACTGACACTTAATGATTGTTTTTTCTCAACGAGTGGAGCTTGAGTTTAAGAAATAACGAAAGGATTTTTGGAGGCTGTTAAGCATCACTGTGCCACTCAGCACCCCGTCACCCTAATTTAAACCATTAGTTTAGTCTATGCCAGGAAAACAGGAAGCTGAGCAAGCAGCCTTCCAGACAATAGCAGAAAAAAAATTGGTAAATGAGGAGAAAATCCCCAATAGCCCACATGCACACACACACACATGCAAATCCCTAAAGACTTACAAAACTCCCACATTTAGATCCCATCCTCAACAACAGCTGCCACCGCACCCCAGTAGAGGAAATGCCACAGTTGTCTGAAGTGGACCATAACAGCATTGCAGTTCACATCCACAGTTAGGGGTTCAAGAGACGGAGGAGAGCCTCTAATAGCAGGAAGTTCGAAGAATAATAGTGGGATGGGGATGTCAAGTTCCTTGTCCTGGTGGTTTGCAAGTTCCAGCCAAAACAGCAAAGTCACACAAGTAAATGAGTTTAAAAGAATAAACAAAATGTTATGCAGTGACGCTTCAAACTTAAAAAAAGTATCATGTTAAATAAGTTTAATTAATATGCTAGTTAATAAAATTATTCAAATACACACAACAATTCATCACAGATAAAAGTTGATTTATTTTCTCAGTTGCTATATATAAAGTATATCCACAATGAAGCTTACACATATGAAAAGATGATGGAGCTTTACAAGAGTTTTCTCTCACAAGCCATTGCATGGATGACTGTGCCAATCCTGCGTTCACCAGAGGATTACTTAGCTTTTGTGAACTGTTTCCACATCAAACCTTAGAACAAAATATCTTAGAATAGATTGTTCATTTTTATTGCAAAGACAAATTCATATAGTGACCCAAAGCCTAACACTTCATAACATGAAAAGCCTGTGACTTTGATCTTTGGCATCTGTCCTGGATTATCTAAGAATGGCAGAAAAGTAAATTAATAAACTCAGGAACTTTCCTTTAATCCAAGATTTTAAGACCCTTGCACTAGTGACCCACTAAATACCAATGTATGTGTGTGTGTGTGGGCAAGGGTACACAGACAGTATGTGTGTATCTATGTTGTGTGCATAGTGTGTCTAGTGTTGGTGTGTGTGTGTGTCAGCTGTTAGGCTGTGACTGAAAAGACCTCCAGATACTCTTTAAAACTGAACCAGTCTCCCCTGTGCTGCCTGACTCAGACTCAGTTCCCATGAAATTGGCTCTTCTTTGGCTTTTCTGGAGTTTGCCAAGTGCCAGTGGGGGCCAGTTCAGAAACAAAAAAGAGTAAGGAAAGACTGTCAGAACCAAGAACTGATGCAATGTCTGAAGAAACAATTAAACTTTTGTATTACAAATACATATTTTAATAAAAATGATATCTTATATTATTTTTAATACATTATTGTAATTTGCTGTTAATGATGATGTAATAAAAATAGTTTATGACACATGTTGCTTTTAACAGTTGATTTGAAGCAGGCTATCAGTAAAAAGGAGGTACTAGTTTTTTATGATCTGCGGGTGTTGCTGATTGATTTACTTGAACGGTGAACACCTCTCCTCCAAATGACCCAGCTCGTGAAGTCATTACGCTTTCCACTCTCTCAACAGGAGGTGGGGCTTTTCACTGAAAACTTCTCCTTCTCCCCCAGCTGCACAAAGAGGAGCGCTGCAGTCTTGAGTCCCCTCTGAAGTAGTGCGCAGATCGCTCCGCTTTGGGAACTATCGACTTTTTACGCGCAGGTTTTTCAGGGGGACTTTTTTTTTCAGTGGACGATTTTCCAGCTGGTACTATATTCCGAACAAACACCCCCTCCTCCCCTCCCATCAGGACCTGTGGAGACTGAAGCTGCGGGAGTGGTCTGGAAACTTTTTTTTTGGCCATCATGAGCAGGGAAACGGTCAACCTTGACACCTACAGCCTGTCGCTGCTCACTGCTAAAGAGGACATCCTCAACCCTCGATCCTCCACGAACTGGTAACTTTTTAGGTCCTTCTGAACAAACTTCCTCAATTATTTTTTTGTGTGTCAAAACTCAGCTTTGTAACGGTACACTCCAATATGACACGATCTATAACTTTTCTCAAAACTTTTTGCGTTTCTTCTTTTTCTTTCTCTCCTTAAGTCGTACGGTTTGTGCAGAGTTGCGCAATTATTGGTGGTTTGTTTTGCATTAATCCAGTCGCGGATGTAGAGGTGGCCCACAGAGGCACCCCACACAACCTCACAAGTCCACAATGGCACACGTGTATGCAGACAGATTCAGAGATAAGTTGATGCACTGATGGCCAGGTGTCTCAGGTGTAGTGATCACCTGGCCTGCAGCCTGCTGGCCAGACTCTCTCACATTATTCCACCCTCTACACACTCAAGCCTTGGAAGCCCTCATGGGATCATGTTTCTGCTCATGTGCTGATCTCTGGCAGGGCTTTTCTTTCAGACTTTTTAATTTGACAGAGAGCACCCCACACACATTTATAAAACCACTAATATTGAATAAAGCTTATTATGGAGGCACTTATTGAACAATGTCATTGTTAGGTGCTAAAATAGAATCTTAACAATTTTTTTTAACAAATAAAAAGAAGTTTGAAAGTAGCCTGAATTGGCTTATTTTGAGTTTTCTGACATGTAACTTGATCACATGATACCTTGGTCAGGCTCTCCCTTTATCACAGACTTTAGCTCATCTGTCACCATAGTGACTCATCCATCTACCCAAACAATACCTAGTTTACCTTTCTAATCTAGCATCTTCTTCCCTTTGGGACAAATAGTTTATTAATAATTCATGAAAAAAGTTACATGAACATACGGCACATGCTCTTATGGAAGTGTTGGACACATTTTGTCCATTTTGTCCATTCTTCCTCTGCATTGCATCGCTTTCTTCACCAAGATTTCCCTGTCCACCTTCCACCCACCTTCTTCTTGGCTTCAGTTTGAAACTGACAGTTCCATTCAAATCATTCCCTCCTTCATTAGAAAAAAAGTACAATAGCTGTGCACTGACATCTCATTGATCAAACAGTTTATTGATTCAGAGCATTTCCCTAATGTTTGCTTGTGCTTAGCCAACAAAAAGGACAACTTTCAGAGTGCAGTTTAGACAGCCTTGTAACTGAAAGGATCGAGACATGGGAGGGCGGGTACCTTGATGTCTGACTGAGCAGACATGAGCCTGTGTGTGTGCTTTGAAAGTATTTGATGTGTGTGCATGCAGAAATATAAAGTTTTAAATGTGCATCTTTTGCAAACGCAACTGTAGAGAGCTCAAGGTGCTGAGAAATTTGCACAAGTGTTTACATGGTTTGTTGGAGCACCCCTTACCCCCTTCCGTCACACACACTATTTAATGACCTTGAGGTTCTTGTGCGTATTATCTATTGACCTTTTCTTCTGAATGGGAAATGGAGCCTTTGTCACCAGGACTGAAGAAAAGAGGAGCAGTCTCAATGCATCCTTCATTCAGATCTTTAGCTCTGCACACAGCTTTGAAGGTCTCTGTTGCCTACACAATTGACTGTGTTCCTACAGTTGGCTGAAAGCCTGTGCTATATACATGTGTAATGTAGTGTTTAATGCTTAAAACAGTTTTCAAGCTGAAGGTCTAGCACTTTGGTGGCAGTTAAAATATAAACAAAACAGCTCTTATTACCTTCTGCCATATATATAACTCTGCACCAATTTGCCAAATCTGTAAAATACAAAGGTGTTGGAATGTTCAAAAACAAACAAACAAAAACATGTTAAGAGTATCGTTTCAATCTCTCAAAGTACATCAGATAGGGCTTTTAACTTGATTCTTGAGCAATTTTTTTGAATGGCAGATGATTACTTGAAATAATCTTTTAGCCATGTTGAGGTTATACACAACTTCTATAAAGTCGTCTTTTGCGTAGGCCACTTTGAAACTGTGTGCCAAGTCTGTGGAACATTTTCTCTGGTAGAGATTATTGCAGTCAGGCACTGACACATAAAGTAAATATCTGATTTCATCATTGAAACATGATAACTCGGTTTAAACAATACATTCACACGTCAGTCAGGTTGTCTTTTCAATGATGCTATCTAGTTTTCTTTTATATCTTGTTTCTTACTGAGTGTCTATTGTTGCAATACATTCATTGGTGGTTGACGCTGTAGCATTTCAGCAAGAAGGTCACAGGTTCAGTTGGCATCTTTTTGAATGGAAATTGCATGTTTTCCCCATGTATAGTTAGGTTTTCTGCAGGAACTCCAATTTCCTCCTACAATCTAAAATCATACATGTTAGTTTAACTGGCTCTTGTCCTTGGTTTGGAGTGAGATCATAACTGGTTGATTGTCACTCGGTGACCCTGTGGGTGCTGGAGTTTGGCACCAGCTCCCTGTGATTCTGTACAGGAACAAGTGAGTAAAGAAAATAGATGGTTGAATCAGTATGTAATTGTATTTTTAGACACCTCACGTGATGGAGTAAATATCATGCCAAGTTTTAGTTAATTTTAGGAATCTGTTAGTGTAACAATATACTTCTTCATGCCTGTAATTTTTATTTATTTATTGTTGTAATTTTAACATTTTTCTTAGACGCAGCTAAAGAAATGAAAAGCAATTTAGTCTTTGTGACAAGCAACTAATAATGTGCTCACTGACTGAATTAAAATGGCTCTATCCAAACATGTCTGATACCTTTCATTTGTCAATTGATGGTGCTTTGAATGTTTGGAATGATTCATAGGTATTTTTTAAGTGGCTTGACAAGCATAAAAAACTCCTTGATGAAAGATAGTTATAGAACTGGATTGAAAGGCATTGACAAGGTATTAAATGTGCAAAGAAAAACTTTGAAGACTCATCATTTTGTCTGGGGCAATATTGTTAAAGACAGTTTTCTTTTTACCAATTTGTGATAAATGATGACCTTTTATTTCAGCAGAGGCCTGAGGTGTTGGTGTTGCTCCTACTTGCCAGAATTTCCACAGGCTCATGCATGATTAACTGATACCTAAAGAGTTTGAAAGTTTAAAGTTACTTGATGGGTGGAGGAAACCTGCAAACTTTTTATTTATTATTTTTTTGCATGCACATGGTTTGATGCACATGCTTAAATGTTTTCTACCTGTTTCTTGCTATAAAGTAGGAAACACTGATATCACAAAGCAACACATTGCTGGAACTTCCTTCCACAGGTTCTTCTTTTTGCTCAGTTCCTTAGTAATTCACAAGGACACAGAATTAAAATGCCATCTTTTAACTGAGAGGCTGTTGTGCAATCCTCATCCAGCTGGGAAAGCATTCTGATTTCTCAACTGATAACTTGACAGAACTGAAACAAACAGTCTGATATTGGTTTCCTCTTTCTAGATACAATAAACATTCAAGGACTGGAAAAAAATGACTGATGTGTCATTGACCTTTTGTAAAAAATAGCTGCACAACAAGAATTAAAAGAGAAGGTGCTTGCACATTGAACTGACTCCTGTTTCTTTCTGAACTCTTCCTCTGTCTCTGCTCTTTCAATATTATCTTACATTGATTATCTGTGTGATAATAATCACCACTCTTTTTCAAAAAAGCTATTACAATATCTGTTTTAGGTGTAGTATTTGTTTGTTGAATGTGTTTTGTTTTGTTAACCTTACATAACTTACAAAGCTTATTTTTCCAGTTAAAACGCCTTTGTTGTGAGTGCAGGGTAAAAGCTAAACAAATAAGTGTCCTATCAGTAAGATATCTTGTTAAAAGATTAAAAAAATATTGCACAGTCCTGTATTCCCAACCGTCACATTGCCCAGCTGTCTGTGTGAGCAACTCTGTGGGTGACATGTTGGAAAATGACAATACTGAAGCCATAATGGCTGTTATACATTTTACCTCTGTTTAGGTAAACTTTGAGACATATTTATTTAGTTATCACTTAACAACTGCTTGCTGCTTTCCTAAATATTGTTTAGAATATTCAAGGGGAACCGTGATGAAGCTGCAGAGTAATTGCAGGTTTTAAGCGCAATGAAACAAGACTATGGAGGGTACCATTGAGTATGCTCTGTGTGTGTGCTTGTCTCTACTGTTTATGTTTGGCTAATCTGCTGGGTGGAAAACCACAAACTGACAAAAGAGTGGTTGCCACACACAGAAAACTAAAAAGATTGGCAATTAAAATTGCATGACTTTGTGGGATGACCTGTTTTCTTTTTTGTCCTGGTGTCAGATATCTGTTGGGATAAAAAAATCAACATATTTACTAATCAAATAAGTAAAATGTTTTTTTTTATGTTTGTATTGATTTGAATGTTTTATATAAAAGTAGTTTTGCTAGCAATGCATACAAATGATTCTAAAATTGTTCTGTATTTTTTTTGGTTTTATTTGGGGTTTTTTTGTAAGTTGAAAAACTGCAAAAATTAGTGTGAGAAGTAGATTTTATTTTACATTAACTTAATATAAACTAAAGGTAACCTGAAATGTACTGCTTACTTATTTTATAATTTGTTATAAATTATGACCATAACTAGTGGTTACAATGCTATTATCGATACTAGCACTTTTACTAGTACTCATAATCGTACAGTGATCCGATGCCTGGAACCAATACCGATACACGTATAGATATTCATACTTGGTTTGAGAAAAACTGGTATTGGGACACCCCTAACTCTAACGTACCAAGAAGTATGACCAAAGACATGTCAGGAAGTTGTCAAACTTTGTTGCATTTTATTCCAAGTTCTTTTTCACCCCATTGTTTTAGTCCTACCCTGTTTGATGAATCAATGTTGGGCGAAGAATGTCTTAATATTTTGCTGATGTGGTCAGGGCAGGACTTTCATGCTCTTGACATGTATTTGGGAGGTAGGCACACGTTGAAATGAAAGTTTGATTTGGGCTGTTTCTGTTAAAAAAATAATTTAATGAAAAAAGTGTTATGTGGAAAGTATGTTGCAGGCCTAAAAACTAGCTTCACATTTACTGTATATGGGCATATTTATGTTACACCTGTTTATTGAAAAGGGAGTGGTAACAACTGATGGTGTATTGATTTCTTGAAAGGATATCCTGTGTTGCTATGGAATATTGCATTAGTTAAAGACCAAGGTCTAAAGAGTAGTTCAGCAGAGAAAAGTTTAATTCCTAATGAGATTTGCTGTTGGTGTTGATGAACAGGAAGTTAAATTGAGTTTTTGGCATTCAAACACATCCTAATATAGCACAGAGACACATGCATATAATACTAATATTGCAGTGTTTGGATTGATGTGTGCTAAATCAGGATATCGACAGACCTGTTATTTAACTTAGTCAACTCACTGATTTAGTTCATGTTCACACTGTTGCATCTGACTCAGGCGTTTGCACTTAGCTGTGAATGATGTCACACTCAAGTTTCCAGTTATAAGTCAAAAGGCCAGTACTTGGAAAGCCTTGACTTCTGAGTACAGATGGAACGCACAGTTTGTGCACGTCTAATCATGATTTTGCCATAATTCCTGCTCTGATTTAAATGGCATGTATTTTCTGCACAAAAAACAGATTTTAGGGTTTGAACTCACTCTTTGCATGTGGAAATGTTTGGAATGTTGTAAGTTAATGTGAACCAGAGTTCTTCCCATTGCAAGGCCATTTCTCCTCTCTAGTATTTGGATTTCAGGGATGCTGTGTCGTCTTTGAGCATTGGCTTTAGAGAGCCTTAATGAAGGTTGTGCAACCACCAAGCACTTGCTAAACGATTCAGTCATTATGTTTGTCTGTGCCAAGACCAACACAAATAGCATTCAGTGCCATTTTGTTTGTAATTGCACAATTATGAACTCACACACAGACTTGCAAATACAAAAAGAAGATCACATATTCACAGGCAGACACTTCAAAAAAGAAGTCACACCCTTCTTTTATTCTCATATGCAGTATGTTCTGGCCTCATTGCTGTCATACATATTTGAGTTTTTTAAATTGCTTCTGCTTCACCATGGTTACAGGACAGCTTCCTGGTTTTAATAACATCCTCAGAGTTAGCTAGCGTCTTGCACCAAAGGGCCTTGACTGGGAACTCCTTTTACCTTTTTCCTGTCGTGTTTGTTCACTGGCTGGTGGTTGGATTGAGCTGTAAAGAGGTGAGGGGGTTGTGCTGTCCTGACGACCCTGGTGGGAAAGCTGTAATGTTTGCCAAAAGAGACAGAATGAATTGAGGGAGATGATTGGAACGGGATGGAAAAGGCTGGGAATGGGCTTGAAATGAATACTTGAGTGTGCTTGGTAAAATACACAGGGAGTATAACAATGCAAGGTGTGGAAAGAAAAATAAATAATCATAGTAAATTGAATAAAAGTTCCATTTAGTGGTACAGACAAAAGATTATAGTAGAGTCAGCAGATGATACAAATTAAAGGACTGGTAGTGTGTAACAAATAGAAAGAAAGAGAGGACAGGTGAAGGAGTTAAGCGGAGTGATGAAAAGATGAAAGTTGGAAGAGGTTGGAGAGATCTTGAACTAAATAGGATTTAAGTGAACATGTGGTCCTGAGAGGAAAATGATTGAACATAGATGTCAACTTGGTCTTACTGATCCTCGAAAAACTTTCATACAGACTGGGAGCTTTTCCTCCATGCCTGGGTGTACTTATGTGAGACAGCATGTACAGGAAATGCCGCTACAATCCCAAAGGACCATGATTTTAGAGAATTTATCATGATCCTTTCCTTCGTCCTCCGCCCATCTAAGTTTGTGCACACACAGACAAAATCAAAAACAACAACAAAAATTCTGTTTTTTTCTTGTCCCATATAGCTTTCAAAATAAGCCACATACTTTCCTGTAATAACAATTTACCACATAGCGACAGATAATATCTACCCTGCACAATTTTCATCAAAAACACTTGACCCTGTTAACTACATATTATTTTGCCCCCTTTGAAACCACCAGTATGCCCTGACTGTTTCCATTGTGGTACCTTTGTTAAGTGTCCCCCTCTTGGCTAACTCATTTACACCTGTCTATAGCCCCTGGGGCTTTTCATCATGTTCCCAGTGTGAACACTTGAATGTCTTCTTTTTTTCCAGCCTGAAGTTATTCCTTTCTCCCCACTATGTGCCCCATTACATCTTCATGAAAGTGAACTTGCCCCAATGTAAAGCTTTAACAGCAGGATTACTTATGTTTAAACAGATGCTAACTTGTAACAGCAAGTGTCAAGATTGGGTGGAACTAAAAAAAATATATATGTTTTTTTTTTGACGAAATCTGGTTTTGAGGCACAATCATTTGATATAGTAATGACATATAGTGTGGGCAAAGGATATTAACATGTTAACTTGCTGTCACAAAGACACCGGAAGAAGGATGATGTTTGACACATATTTTGGTGCATTGATTCATGTTAGTGTTGCTGAGCCCATCATTATGGTTCATGTATGAATGAGCCAAGACAACTTAAAAAGGAATCATGTAAGTAAGTGTAAAAGTAACTATACCAGAATCATAATAAGCCTTTTAAGTAAATCCTGTGCTTAAGATGCTTTTACTGTTGACTATTACCATTAACTTTACATACAACAGGAAAAAAGAAGAGGTTTGTGGTTTCTTTTATTTTTTAGGATTAATATAATTTGGTTTTGATGACCCCTGTGGCCCTGAAGGAGCAGGTATAACTAATAGATGGATGGTTTTGATGTCAAGGGTTCTGTCTTTGGGAGTTTCTTTAAAACCGGTTACTTAAGCTGCTCAAAGTTTCACAATTTCCAAGGCTTTCAAGGTTTTATACAGTTCTCATATTATCTCTTCAGATATAATGAAACTGACAGACTGACAAGCCCACACTACACCGACACACCCCTACCTGTCTTGATGGTTATAATTACAGCATATCACACAAGCAAGAATGGTAGTATTGTGTGAGTAATAGTTGCAGTTCTGCACTTCCACAGTGACTGGTCAGTGTCATTTGTGGATTTTCTCAAGGCTGTAATATGAGACTGATTGTTACTTGTACACAGAGCTACATGGTGGCAGCAGTGGTTAATGCTGTTGCCTCACAGCAAGAAGGTCACAGATTTGCTTCTTGGCCATTTTTGTGTGGAGTTTACATGTTCTCCCTGTGCACATGTGGGTTTTCTTGGATTGCGCTGGTTTCCTTTCAAAGACACTCATGCAGGTTAAATTAATTGGTTAAAAGTTTTATTCCTCGTGATCCAGAAAATTAAAAGCTGGTTAAGAAAAAGGGATAAATAGATGGTTGATGTCCACATGTCTCCTTTATTGATGTCATGCTCACTACCATTCTCTAGTGTCAAGTATGTGTTGTCTTTTTGCTGCAAACTAATCTAAGTATACTTTGAATTAACCTTTAGTAAACAGTAGCTTATCTTTTGTCTCTTTTGCCCTTTTTGTTTGTACCCGCCCCACTCTTTTCCATCTGCCTCAGCACAGGGAGGGCTGTTTTCCTTTACTCGTCCTTGGCAGCGATTTAATTGCTTATTTGTTTAGTTTGTCATATTCCAAACTTCTCTGGCTCTGTGTTTCGCTGAGAACAAATATTTTCTTCCCTCTCCTCCTCCTCCTTGCAGCATTCCATCCAGTCCACTCTGCCCTTCACTTCCTCACCCCCCACTCTCAAATACTGTATGCAATCTATTGTTTACATTTTCACCCAAGTTCTCCAACATTTAGCTGAGATACACATTTTGTTCTTTCCTATAATTTCTTTCTCTATCTTCTCTTTCATATTTCCTGCTATTTACTATCCTCTCCAGGGCAAAATAGCTGCAGCGTTCTGTAATAGTCTCCAGAGGAGGGCTGATTTGTTCTCCACCCTGTCAAGTATTATACAGATCAGTCAGTGTTACTCACAGGGTGGATCTGAACAGTTCTTTTCAGGGGGTTTTAATAGGCGACCCAATTACAGTACATTTCAGACGTGCTCTGCTGTTGTTTAAAGGGGAGTGAAACCTGATTTGTCATCTGTTTGAGTGTTAGTTCACCGTCACTGCAAAACAAAATAGTTTATTTTACTTATTTAGTGATTTTTCTGACAAAGTAAGAATAAGCTATGTCGTCCACATGCATGTGGAAAATTATCACATGGAGGTTGTTTTTTATAGTCTTTCTATGAAGGTAAAAAAAAAGCTTGGATTTTTTTGTCATGCGGAACGGAGGAAGTGGGGAAACATTTTTTATGTCAGTGTGTTTGAGTATCGTGTTGTTGGCCTGCAATTGTTATCAAAAGTATCTTAGGTATGCAAAATAATCAACGACTTTATCTTTTTTTTTTGTTTAAAGTCAGTGGAGTCTTGAAAATGTACCAATTGAACCTTTTTTTGTTATTAGCTACGTTTACATGGACATAAGTAATCGGATTAAACGGCCATTCGGATTAAAAATGCGTCATGTAAACACCTCATTCGGATTATTCTGATCCGATTCAGCTCGATCCGAATGAATTTTTAATTGGAATGAGAGGGGTGGTTTATGCCGATTGATAATCCAAACAGCGCGCATGTAAACACTTAATTCGATCATCTTATTCTGATTGTACAAAACTGACCTGACTGCGCATGTCTTCTGACTTTCATCCATCCATTTCTGCACTTCTGTGGAGTGAGGGGCAGCAGTGCTAGTTTCCAGCAGCACCGAACTTTTCCTCCCGTTCTCTCATTCAATAAAGAAGGAAGACAAACACCGTGCGTTGCTTCGCCAAAAAAAAAAAATCCGCGCGTCACCTGCAGCTCAACCAGGGAGCGCAGTAACGTCTCCACCGTTATTAAAACCTGTCGCGGGTC
>JARVJO010000394.1:14194775-14235152 GCA_031762555.1 Cynodonichthys magdalenae | reverse complement strand
GTCCATGTAAACGATACATTCGGATCATTTAATCGGAATACATTTCAATCCGATCAAAGAATTTTGCGCATGTAAACGTAGCTAGTGAGGCATTTAACATGTTTAATAATTAACATTATATAACTGATTGAGAAAAATTAATTTTTTAAAGCTTGTATAATCACAGTAGAAAATAATATAAAAGTAAGGAAATTTGTGTTTGGTAGAATTTCTTTGTTAAAAAAGCTAGTTAGTGTAAATACATAGATATTTACTTATCTGTACTACAGTGATTGTACAAATATGATTTTACTGCTGTGCAGAGCACATTTTATTTTAAGTCCATCTTTGCGGGGGAGATATTTACCAAGTAGTTTTTAGTAAAAATGACCAGAGCAGGATATTACATTCTTCTAAATAAAGTTCAGCACTTAGAAGGAAACGGATTTTTTTCTTTAAGAAGAATTTGTTATACAACCTTGCAGAGATCCATAGTTTCTTGGCCAATTCTGTTTGGTCTGTGTCATTTCCAAGCACTTTTACACTTTAACACTAGATAGAAATATAAACAGCAGATCTGTAATACTTTTTCTATGTATGAAAATCTGTTATTGCCACATTAATCTAACTCACTGTCACTCTAGTAGTTTTTTTTAAGTAATTTGGGTCATCTGTATAGATATTTTATGAGCTTCAAGATGATTTTGCAAAAGTACCATTTTGAAATCAATGTTTCATCACTTCAGTTAAGGCCAAAAAGAAAAAAAAAACAGTGTCTGCAGATTAAAAAAAAAGTATTTGAAAATTTAGTGAATTAGTTTGATAGTTTTAGGTTTTATAATAAAACTATGTACTTAGACAAAAAAATACAATTTAATATGTAAGCAAGCAAACAAACAAATGAACAATCACAATATACTTTCAAGTTCTTTCATTGGCTGTTTTTTTGTCACAATCTCTTTGGAAGCTGTAAATCAAGCAATAAATGTGAATGATGAAAAAAATACAAAAATATCTTAAACATGCCTTTATAAATTTATTCCTGTCATTTCAAATGTACTCAGGTCTGTTTTTAATAACAAAGTATCCTTACATTATCTGATGTTGACTGACTAAAACTCAAATGTGTTTTATCTCTTATCTGAGGTCAGGGGAGAGGACAAGGAGAAAAGTCTTGCAACCTCCAACAACACTCTTAAGATCTTCTTTATGGGAATTTTGTTCCCAGCTCAGGGAGAATACATACTCCATGTCTCCAGCTGGTTTGGGGTCTTCTCTCAATTTTTTTTCTTCCAGAAGGATGTGAACAAAAATCCTTAAAGAAGAAGTGAACAGGAAGCATCCTGGTCAACTGATTCATTTCGGTGTTGAGAAGAGATGGATCTCCACCAAGCTGAGATGACAAAGCTCATCATCCTATCTGTAAAGAAAACATATTCAGTCATCTATTTCATATTTATTAGAAAAAAAATGATGTCACTGGCACTTTAAAGTACCAACACAAACCTATAGTAGATTAGGGTGCCAGTAAATTTAAGACTCATAGAAATCAACAAAGAGTTTTAGCTGTTGATTTGTCTTTCAAACTCTCCAGTGGCAAATTTGATGGGGTCTGATTACATCTGTGAGGAGCAGGCTGATCCATAGAAGCAGACTCACAATTCATCAGGTCCAAAGGTTGTATTACCACTGTCCTGGAAACAGACACCCCAGGGAACCCTAGTTGTTCCTCTTCCTTGTATCATTTTACTGATATTTATTTTATAAATGACCATAGGGCTATTTATGTAAAATGCTAATTGCAATTTTCTGTGTGATATTTGTCAAATAAAATCCACTTATTTTGACAAACTTGGACACGTTTTCAGTCAGGATGCAAAGTGTGACGTAACAATCAAGGAAAAGATCAAACCATTACCAATAAACCTCCATGTGTTCCTGCAGCCCAGACTCCTGTACGAGTCAGTGTACCCCCAGAGTTGCTTGATGAACACTGCATGACTAACATCCTCAACAGCAGAAGAAAAAAAAAACTTTTTCAGCAGTCAGCTCTTGCTGGCCTTATTTTGCCCATGTTTGGAGAGGGGAAATGAGTGAGTAGTGCTTTGGGGACGTCTCTGAGCTCCCTGCTTCATAACTGACGGAGAGCTAGATTAAGAGAAAAAGCTATAAATAGAAGTAGGAGCCCAGGTCAGCTTTGAGCTGGAGGTAAGGATTTGAGGAGCTGAAAAGGGGAGGGGAAAGCAAAAAAATAAAAAACAGCTAAAGCCTGGATTAAGCATTCAAAAGACCTTACTGATAAAATCACACGCTTGACAAATTGACTATGGGAGTCGATGAAACCATTCATTGTATGTACACTGAATCTGAGAAAAGGGAGAATAAAATGATAGACAGCTTAACCTGGGTAGTAAACCTTGGCAATACCTTCAGGCTACTCATCTATTTTCTTATATCTTTCTCTTCATGCACACTTGATCATACTGCAGCCGTGTGCATAAACAAAAATCTCTCTTATCTTCCCTGTTAGCAAGACTGAAATGAGTCAACGACTTATGAGATGACATGAGCTATTGGCTACAGAGACGCAGTGATTAGGTAAAGTGGAGTTAGGGGAGAAAAACAAATGGTATTTGGTCATTTGTGAAAGAGGATTAAAAGTGGGGGAGAAAGCAATACTCAGTGAACCCAGTATCAGTTAGTATATTCAATTCAGAAAAGTTGTGATGATGACAAATCAACACAGCACCCTTAGAAAATAGAAATAAGTCCCATTAGCAATAGCAGTGGTTTTGACTCTATTATTACTTTTTCTTTTCACATAAAAGAAGTAGCTAAAACTCCTTTTTAGCGAACCACACAGCAATTCTAAAGCGCATTTAATGATCGAATGAAAGAAAATCTTCCATTCGTTTTAGAAGTTACAGTACAACAGAGGTATTTCCTGTGTATTTTCACACTCAAATTGAACGTAGCCTGGTGTAGCAGAAGGCTTGGATAGTTGACAACGTTTTTCTCCTTCACAGTTTTACCCATTTGTTTCTGGTGATCCAGGAAATGACGGAGCATGAAATGCATAAAACAATACTTACTGCTGCTGGCTCAGGGTTCCAGAAACTTCTGTGCGTGTCTATTGTGTGGGCGTTCATAAACTGCATGAATGCTTTTCAACAATAATTCTGTTTTTTACCTCAGATAGCATTCGGTGGTAGTGTTGCTGAGATTTGATTTTGTGCATTTATTACTTTTAAAAATAGATTTTTCAAATTATGACTCTGCTATTTTTTTCTTGTACTTCGATTCCCTCAACAGTGGCCTCTTTCCCTACTTTTCAATTCAATTCTCTTCCCTCTGAAGTCATAGCTGGCTACGGTTTGAGGTGGGCTGGAGTAGAGACACAAGCGAGTCTGTTTTTCCCATCTGTTGCTGTGTGTGTATGTGTGTGTGGTAGGGGTCTGTCTGGCCTGTTAGTTGGGGAACTTGTAGCTTCTGAAACTGCCTGTGCTACCACAGCATTGCAGTAATGAAATAAGTGGTGTATGTATTTAAACCAAAGCTGGATTTGGTTTATTGCGCATCAGAGCTGAACTAATAGACACCCAAACACTGCTAAAGACTCCAAAAGAAATATGCAAGTTTTAAGACATGATTAATGCCTGAAAGAAACCACACAAAAAGTCTGGGTTTATTATTTTCAGCACTTTGAGTGAACTGATTACTCTGTCAGGCTGTATTTTTTATAATAATTTATTATTTTGAAGGCTCGCGAGCTGGATCTAGCCTACGGGCTGAAAGTCACTGTTTTACAGGATGTGACAATGCAAACATCTGCCAAGTCAGAGAAGAAAAAAAATATTATACATTCAAATAAAAATTCTTTAGACATTTCATTTATTACCTCAGCGTGTTGCCATAACATACATCAGCTTAAACTCATATATATAATTTGTAAAGTTAATCTGATGTAAAAGCAAGCAAAGAAATAAAAAACATTAACCATGTAACATTTGGAATGCAGGTGCAAGCTTGTGTTGGAGGAAAGGTTGCAGCTGCAACTCTTTAAATGTGTGAAATGTTTCACCTGTCCAAGTTGTCTCATTTTAGAACAGAGACAATATTTTGGAGACTGTAAAAATAAAAGTGAATAGACATGAAAAAAGGAGTAGAAAAATGGCAGTCCATTCATTATCTTCCGCTTTATCCGAAGTTGGGTCGCGGGGGCAGCAGCTTGAGCAGGGAAGCCTAGACCTCTCTTTCCCCAGCCACCTCTTCCAGCTTCTGGGAGGACTCCAAGGCGTTCCCAGGCCAGCCAAGAAACATAGTCTCTCCAGCGTGTCCTGGGTCTTCCTCAGGGTCTCCTCCCAGTTGGACATGCCTGAAGTACCTCCCTAGGGAGGCATCCAGGAGACATCTTTACCAGATGCCCAAACCACCTCAACTGGCTCCTCTCGATGTGGAGGAGCAGAAGCTCTACTCTGAGTCTCTCTCTGATAACTGAACTTCTTACTCTATCTCCAAGGGAGAGTCCAGCTACCTTGAGGAGAAAACTCATTTCGACCTCTTGTATCTGCGATCTTGTTTTTTCAGTCACTACCAAAGTTCTTGACCATAGGTGAGGGTAGGAACGTAGACTGATCGATAAACAAAGAGCTTTGCCTTACAGCTCAGCTCCCTCTTCACCACAACAGACAGATACAGAGTCCGCAAAACTGTGGGAGCTGCACCGATTCGTCTATCAATCTCACACACCATTCTTCCCTCACTCGTGAACTTTATCTCTATATCTCTTCAAGTTAAACTAGAGGTGTGAATACTTTGTCAATTTCTGATGGTACTGTGGTAATGGTAAAGACAAAACACAAACGTTAACAAAACTTAGCATTATCAAAAGCATTAAATTAACAGATTGTTAGCCTGGTAGTCCTTAAACACTTGACCAACTTACAGCTTGCCCAATAGGGTACACAATATGGTTACTGTGTTGTCAGCACGTTCACAGACCAACTGATTTTTGTTGTGCTTTGTTCTTCAGGGAGCGAGAGCACAAAGGCAGACTTGTTGCATCAGGAAAAAAAATAACAAAGTGATTTAGAGGCGCTTGCTGAGTTCTCTGGCCCGTTGTCAGCCGGTGTGCTAAACTGCTGCTGTTTTCTGCACATTTTAAATGAATACTTTGTCCCTCCCTGCTCCTTACACATGCACACAAGTCCACACCTTTGACCTTTGACCTGTTGTAATAGCTGCTCGTGGCCTGTTACTAGCCCGTTCCAGATGTTATAGACATGGCCCTAGAGAGGCAGATTTACACCTACACACATTCAGATACAGGCACGTGCACATTCTTTTCCTCACACACAAACCTAAATGCACAGTTGTATAAAGATACCACTGTTCAACATTTCTCAGGCAGTTTTGTAAAGTCACACCTTTGCAGAGTTTTCTCTTGTTCTTCAAGTACACACAATCATAAAGCAATGCTTCTATTTATTTTGCTTTGCTATTGAGCAAAAAAAAGCACATTAACGCAGTCAAAACTGAGCAGAAGCTGTATCTGATTGGTCTCATGAAAACACATCACAAGCTTGAGTTGCCCCAGCGACAGTCGACTGACTGAAGGGTGTGGCGGGACAGGTTTTCACCTGCAAAGCGCCTAAAACCTCGAGCTGTGAGCACCACTGGTTGCATTTGTTTCCCACTGAGGATCCATCCAAATGTGAGGCAAAAACCTATTGTCTACAGCACACTTTCCTCTTTTACACATAAAGGCTCTCGGGAACAAGCACGAAAGGAGGCAGGCAGGAAAAAAATTTGAAAACTGCATATGTCAGAGTTTAAGACAATATCTTGCTAATAATCTTTGCTCCACAAAAAAAACCTGTCGTGTTAGCATCAGCTTGTGATTATGTGTGTCTTCTTTATGCACACTTAAAGGCTGAATACATGGAAAAACCTGGCAAACATCTTACAAAAACAAACAATTCCTAACGCAATAAATCAACTGTTTTAAAGGCGGTTTTGCAGAAATTTAATGAATTGTTTGTTGTAGCCTTGGGAAAACTCATGTTGGAAAAATAAATGTAAATTCTGACCAGATTGATAAACTAAGTGCTAATTTGAGTTTGACCAAGACCAAAGTGGATTGCCACTGTCAAAACAACTCTAGTCTTAAAAAACCATAATCGTTTTTTTAATACAATGCTATCCCAACAGACACATATGTCTGCTAAGTGCTACAATCAGCTGTATGATGGTGATATAAAAAAATATAAACTATTTTTTGCATGTTTTTTTTCTTCTTTTTTGTATTGGTTGTTTTAAAATGACATGTCTATTTTTATCATCAGTATTAAAACTATTTCTCTTTTTTTAAAATAAATGTGTTTTTATGTCTCCAGGGCATTATTTGCATATGATGGGGTTACCAACAAGCTCAAACTGGCTGACTCAGGAGGTAAAATAATCTGAAATGTATTAAAACATATCGTATTTAAACATTTTAAAAGTTTGCAGATAAATAAACAGCCTCAAAAATACTTCTCTTTCCGTATTCCTTTTTCCAACAGCAGGCGACGTGACAGAGCTGGCAGAGAAGTTTCACGTCGCTAAGCCTCAATATGGACTGTTTAAAGTGGGCAGTTTAGATGGAGGAGCACCTCACATTGCATTGATAAGCTGGGTGAGTGGTGGACTGACTCAAACCTATATAACAGTAGAAATAGAAGAAACAGATTTATGGTGCCACTATAAAAAAACAGAAACACTTACAACCTTAATTTTTGTACCTTCAAAATACTCACCTTGTGATGTAATTGAAAACTAAATAAATAAAAAGGGAGGGCCAGGTCTGAACATTTTTGTTGCTAATGTTTATATTTGATCTACTGTAATCTTTAATTTGTACAGCAAGCTCATTCTGCTTGTAAACTTTATATAAATGAGTGGAACGCAGGAATTAGATGGAAGCCGAGCACCTTGGCTATCATTACAGTAAGCTCTTATACCAGTATTATGAACCTATTGTCCTTTTGTCTCCTTCCTGCTTATCTTTTTTTAGCCTTCTTACAGTGATATCATACAAATGTTTCTGCATACCCTTTGTGTTTGTCTGCAGACTGGCCAAAACGTGGATGACTTCCGGAGACAAGAATGTGCCGACCACATTCCAGCCATCAAAAACTTTTTTAAGGTAAACTTTCTTAGATGATACATGAAAAAAATAATAAAATAAAAATAATAAATCACTTGAAAAGGAAGAATATATGGATGATGATTATGTTAAGCTCATGAATTTAATAACCTCTGGCTTCATTATTAATTTTTAACCAGTGATCACATAATTTCAGCCAGGAAGAAAGTCAAAAACATAAATGCTTAGTAAATGTTTTAGGTTTCTCTTTGTCTGCCCTTGTGTTCTACACTTAGGATTCACAACTCTATATTTATACTCAGTTTACTTAGTATTGTTTTGAGAGCTTCCTGTTCTCCGTTCCCTTCCTGTTCCGTTGGTGTGCTGCTGGTGTCTGTGCTTGGGCTGTCCTGCACCAGAAAGATTCTGTGAAGTCTACATAAGGCTAAATACTTTTGTTTTATTTCACAGAACTTTTTTTTGCTCATCATTGTGTTAGGTGCAGTTTGCCTCTTCTGTCTGTGACTCTTTTTGTTTCCCTCCAAGTAGGAACTGTTTAGCTGTTGCCTAGAGTTTCTAGCTTCCATATAAAGGCATCACCCCATCAACAGCAAAGGCATCTGTGGAATGTTTGTTGTTTTTTGTGATTTATTTTTTTTGGTTGTTTTCTTTTTTAACAGTAAATGCTTGAGATTTGGTCAGCCTCTGTCTGAAAACTCTCTATAACCCCCATCTGAGACAGCACATGGGGAGCCTTAATGAAATTTCATGTGAGATTTGAATACCGTAGAGAAATTATTACATGGAAAAACCTGGAAGAGATTGAGGAAACATACCTCTCCGTTTGGGACCTCGGAGAGAAATGTGACGTCTGATCTTAGCGAACACATGCAACAGCTGGACTTGTGTCACAGCCGTGTCAGTAATGTTCACTGCTGTAGCTGCAAAGTTATTGAAATAATGATGTAAGGAATAACTTACGTAAGGAAATCAAAATATATATTTTTATGTGCGTTACGGTCAAAATCTAAGGTTGAATTGTAAGTGAAAAAAGGTTTTATCCTCCCTTGTCAGTGCTTTAAACTAGGATTTATGAGTCAAAGCAGACTTAAAGAAAACATACTTTACAACCTTCACCACAGTCATGCATATGGACTCTATTTGCAAGCTTGTCTTAACCTAAAGTCTGTGGTAGGGAGGCATACCTGAACAATCCTGTTTTCAATTTCTGAGCTAGCATTGGATTTCACACCTAAAGCTTAAATACCACCCCTTCTTGTTTGCACATTGCTATAGTTTCATTTAATGTCCTTTGTTGAATAAAAATCATAAAGACACCAAGAAAGCAATTAAGATAACACTGCTACATCATACCTCTTTTTAGTATCCATGTACAATATTAGTTATCCAGTTTTTGTCTTTTGCATCATTCAGTAACCATGGAGACGAACAGGAAAATAAGATAACCCTCAGCTGGTCATCGATGAAGTTTACTATTTATTTATTTATTCATTTATTTATTTATTTACCTTTTATTTAACCAGGCAAATCCCATTGAGATTGTAGATCTTTTTTGCAAGGGTGGCCTGGACCTGAAGGCAACCTAGTGTACATAATATTGTGTCATTTTTGAATCATTACACAGACTGAAAATGCAATTTGCTTGTCTAGTACAAATAACTTTCGTATCAGCCTGACATAATACGTCATTATCATGAGAAAACCATGGAAAAAAATCTTACGCGGGGAAACAGTCCATCTTGGCATACGTACAGTACTTACATGTGCATTTTCTAGGGCATAACATAGAGCAAAGTCTGTGAAAAAAAAGTTGTGTTTGTGTCATTGGGGAAAAAAATATTTTAAGTATAACTGATATTACTTGATATTTTTTTTTTAATCCAGCAGAGGAAAAATCGCTGATTGTTTTAGAAACGTATTGTGATGTCTTTTGGGGAAGACAAATGTCCTGTTTTGTTGTGCCTTCTTTGGGTTTGGGAAGTTATGATAGGATTTATTTTTAAGGATATTTTATTCTAACTGAATAAATTGATCATAATAAATGTATGGGTTCTATGCTGTGTTTTTAAAATCTTATCTGTAGATTTTGAATGCAATAGAAAAAAACCCAAAAACGTTATAGTTGAAAAATTTGATTTGCAACTATTAGTTTTGATTGTGTTTCATTCCTTGTCCTTTTCTTTTAACTTCATTTGTTTATCTGGCTTGCTGTTCTGCATGTCTCAGCTGGCTGTGAAGTGGTCTCTGTTGAGACGAGTCTGCAGCTGGGAGCTCTGAGCTGCTCTAAAATGAACAGTGCATGCATATTTGGTTCAAAAAAAGTTAATAAGAAAAGTGAACAAATCTTTTCTCATTGTTCTAGATTTTTGCCTAAATAAGTGCAACATAATAATAAAGGCTTTGTGCTCACATCTGTGTGAAATACATGTAAACATGATCATAGGTAAAAAGGAAATGTAGGATGGGAAGTATGAACATTTAATTTTTAGCTTTTTGTCCATTTTTTGTCTCATCTCCTTAGTGTTTTAATGATTAATAATTACACATTTTAATGGCAAAAGTGATAATATGAGTCATCAATTTGAAATATGAAATATTTAACAAGCCACACTAAACTGCCTAATAACGTGAGTGAGAATGTGATTGGGTGTTTCTTTTTTTTTGTAGCCTTATTTATTCTTGATAAAGTGGGGAAACAAAGTTTTTTGAGCACATGTCAGAATTGAATGCAACACCGTGCTGCTGTGAGATTTTCCATCAAGCTGTGGTTTTCTGTTCAGAGTTTTTTTTTCACCATCATGGGCAAAACTGTGGGCTCCTTGTCTGGTCGTTGGACAAACTGTGCAGTTACATTGACAGCCAGATTGATATGGACTGCAAACTGTACTGACGTTTGTCATCGGGCACATGGAATGGAGTGTTTCGATGTCAGTGTTGTCACTCATAGAAAGCTGTGCTTTCCTGTTGGAGGCTGACAAATCCAGCCTTTCGTGAACAAACCTGGAATTATTCTCTCAGGGAAATGACTTGGAAATTACGACTGCATACAGATCTACCTGCAGACATGGGTTCAAAATAAAAATTGCTCAAAGTAAAACTGCAAAAATATTTAATAACTCCTATTTGCTTTTAAAGAAACACAATACATCCACCTTGTTTTTCCCTTCTGTTTTTAACCAGGGGGTGGAGGGGTGGGTGGATAACCAATCAAACCAACACATTCTTGTTTTCAGACTGAGGCCTTCTCTGTTTTCTGCTCTCCCACCATCCTCACAGCAGATGCAGTTGCACAACTGCTTGGACTCAAGTTTTCATAACTCTGCGCTATAACTCAAAGCAGACCAAGAGAAAACAAACCAGAACCACTGTGTGTGTGTGTGTGTGTGTGTGTGTTGTTTTTGTGTCACTGCGTGTGTCAATAGAGACTACAGTATGGCATGTAAGGGTGGATTAAACTCACATCTGTCTTACTCTGCCTCCAGTCACTTTTTAATCCCTTGACCTCTGTGTTTTTAAGGAAGCTCATGCTTTCATTAGTGCCGAAAAGCTGGAGGATGTGACAGAGGAGAAGATAAGAGCTGAACTCAGCAAAGCCCAAACCAATGCTCCTTCACAATGGGTGAGGAGGAGCTCTCGGTCTTCAGACAAGGAGGGAATCGTGGTGAGGCTCCTGCTCTACTTCATCTGTCCAGTAGATGGCGACAGAGACTTTAGCTTACCCAGGAAACATTTTTAAAGCTGAACTTCAGGAATGCAATTCAGCTCTTCACTTAGTTTTAGGAATGATTTTTGATAATTGTGTGTGTCTTAATGCATATTTTAAGCATAAAACCATGATTTTGTATCTTTTTTTTTTCTTCTTCTAGGGAACAAACTACAGAAAAACTAATGCTGCAATGGAAATGAGATTTATCAACAGAGATTCGTTCTGGGCACGTGCAGAGGTATGTCAATATATATATATATATATATTTTTTTATGTTTTTTTTGTTGAATTTATTTAAGTCAACTAATGAGAATTAAAAAAAATAATTAAATACATCAATTTGAAGAGCTGCTGTTGAATCTAATAATCTAATAATATTGTTAAAGAAGGGAATATTGTCAACTGATTTAGTTTTTTTCTGTTGTTTCAATTAAGAAAACATTGAATAGGGTGTTGAAATTGTTGAATTTGTAAAACATGCAAAAGGAAAATTTGAGATGGTGTAGCAGTAGATACATTAATACTTCAGCCTACTTGAATAAATCAAGGAAAAGAATGTAAAATGTAATTGTGGGTAAGGTTAATGTTTGAAAACTGAATAACAGAATAAAAAAATACACTTAACACAGTTGATTAAACCTTTTTCCCTCAATTAAAAAAACATATTAAACAAGAAAATTTATAAGGCTAAACATAATTTGTAAATGGTTTAATTAGCCCTTCTGAAATATAATTTTTAAGTTGGTTTATACGTTTTCAAAATCATTTTACATTCAACTTATTTAGATCTGCTGCTTCAGCTCTAAGTGGGTTAAAAGAGGGTCATTAAAAAAGGTAGAAAATATTTGAATAATCACAATGAAAGTTCACTGTCATTTCATTTTTCCTTGTGTGTGTCAGCGTGAAGAGGAAGAGAGAAAAGAAGAGGAGCGAAGAAGAGCCATAGAGGAGCGGCGTCGCCTCGAAAGGGAACGAGTTCAGAAGGAGCGAAGAGACGAAGAGGAGAGAGACAGAAAAATGAACGAAAAACTACAGATGATTGAGGAGCAGAGGTTAGAACAACATACACCCTTTCCTCTGTCTGTTAATGGTCATGTTTCGTGCAGTCTAGAAAAAAATAAAGCACATTTCACTAATTGAAGGTGTTTGAGACAATGAAATTTGGTGCTTCTGTTTCATTTTTCTTTTCTTTTTTTTTTCTCACAGAGGAAAACAGAGAGAACAAGAAGAAGAACTGCGCAAGAAGGAGAAGTTCAGATGGGTGAGTGCAATTACCTTGCAGACATTTTCCTATTTACATTTACTTCCTCACACAAAAGGAGACTTCTCCATCTTGCCTAAATACAAACATAACTTTAGAAAAAATCAACATGCCCTATTTATTATACAAGAATTCATTGCAAATAAAGCTAAACTGGGAAGCTGTTCTGAAGAAGGGCTTGTGTGACTTACTGTAATTTAATACAACATGCAAGTAGTGGTGATGGATTTACCTTATTACCTTACGAATGATGAAATCTATATGGTTCAATAAAGCTATTAAAATGTTTATTTAAATACCTAAATTATTGCTGCTGTGCATTTTAACCAACAGGAGAAGCAGCAAAGGGAGCATGAAGATGAAATGAGAGCTCGTCTTCGAAGAAGTGAGTCTATAGAGAAAGCAGCGGTAAGTTCGTTTTACACTTATTATTCTGTTAAATTATCAATTTGTGGCTTCATTGGGGAAAAATAAATACTTGTGAAGAGCAATGTTTGTTAAACAAAAACTGCTCATTTATTCTAATTTTGTTATCATGCATTTATTGATGCGTAGGAGGCAGCGGCATTAGTGTCCCAACGCTCCATGAACCCGAGGGAGTTCTTCAGGCAGCTGTCATCTTCATCATCACTAAGTCCCACCAGTCCTGGATCATCTTCCCGCACTGGTATGAGCTTCAACACACACACAGCGAGAGAGAGAGAGAAAGAGAGAGAGAGACAGAGAGACAGACTTGTGGGGACCCAATGCTCCTCATTGGGACCAAAGCTTGGTTCCTATGGTTACGGATGCAAGCTGTGAATTGAGTTTAGGCTAGATTTAGGGTCAGGTATGTACTGGGGTAGTTAGTTTTAGGGTAAGAGGTCAGAGTTAGGCTGTAGAAATGACTGGAAAATGAAGTCAATGCAAGGTCCCCACAGGGATAGAAAAAAAAAAAACAATTGTGTGTGTGTGTGTTACAGGACTGGTAGCAAACAGTTTTGTTTTTCTCCAGGCAAACCATTCAGACGATACCAGCGCAGCCTGACAGACACAGCCTTCATCTTCTCTAAAGCAGAGGAAAGCACAGCATCCTCTCCACAAAGTTCTCCCTTGGTCTCCCCCTTCTTGAGGGCTCCCACCTCCCCACTTTTCCGGGCCGCATCTCCCTCTGAGAGCCCTGATGGTAACCCTCTTAGCTCGCCGCCAGAACCTCGAGCCCCCACGACACCACCCACATCACCCATCCGCCCCGCACCTCCAGATTCAGCCCTGCCTAGCACACCTCAGACTAACAACCAAGCTCAGGTGGCTGCTGAGCCCAGAGCTGCATCACCCACAGAACCCTCAGCACCACCGGCCTCGCCCAGTCTTTTAGCTTCTTTAACCCCCAGCTTAATAAATGACAACCCCTCTCAGTTGCGTTTGGAGGCTGGTCCAACCTCAATCCTAAATATCCCTGCCCAGATGGAGGACTTAATGTTGACCTTTGAACCTGGTCTACCTTCACCAGTTCTGACAGATCCTATGTGTCCAGAGCTGAAAGCAGGTAAGTTTTAATGACAAACTGGCATTCAGTTACCGTAAGTTCTGTGTGTTCAATGTACAAAGTGTTTCTTTTTTTCTTATGCACAGAAAATGCTTATTTTTGGCCTTGCTTCATTTCTTGCTCAAAAGCAGAACATAATTTGCTCCACTTGAACCATTTTTTTAAGTCATTCAGACTAGATGACACTTGTTATAGTAATATAATTTTCCAATTAACAGATCTCTGCACAGCAAGTCAAGTGCACTTGACACAGATGCCGGACAGTGGTTTTAAAGTTCAAGCTGTTCTGGTGGAGGCAGATGAGGAAGAGGATGTAGAGGAACGCGATGAAGATAAACCTGAAACCCGACTGGAGCTGTTTGGTGTTACCACAGAAACAACACAGACTGAGACACAGGAAGAAGAAGAAGAAGAAGAGGAATGTGAGGAGGTCAAGAAAGAGGAAGAACAGGAGGAGAATCAAAATAGGGAGAATGAGGAAGAAGAAGAGGTGATGGAATCAGAAGAGGTGATGGAATCAGAAGAGGTGATGGGATCAGAAGAGGTGACGGGATCAGACGAGGAAACTGACCCCGTGTTAGTGGAGGATCTAGCAGAGATTCCGCAGGATGAAGAGGAGGCGTCAGAGGAAGATGTAGAGGAGAGTAAACATTCAGGAGACATCCAGCCCCATGTTGAACCTGCGGTTTCAGAGGTTTCAGAGGAAGAGGAGGAACCAACACTCACAGGTAAATATTATGTTGTCTATTTTTTTTTCTTCTCGTGACTTGCATTGTCCCACTGTCACAACCATTTTAAATGTGTGCTACAGCTTTCTAAACAAGTCAGATCCTATTAAGGTAATATTGAGTCATTATTATTTCAGACAATGAACAGATTTGTCAAGAGATCAAACACGAGACTGTAATCTTGACAGCCAATGGGCTCACAAATGGTGCAGGGACAGAGGAACAAGAGGAACAGAATGGCACAGGTTTGACATAAAACAAGAAGTTTGTCAATAGTGACCATAGCTGAACTTTTTTTGTTTTTCTCGTTCAGTTGGATGAATTTAAAGACTTAACACTTTTTTATTTTTTCACAGTGAGATCTTTGAGTCCTTCTGACACAGAGGGCAGTACATCCGAGGTGACCATTTGCTACAGCCACCGCACCACAGCTGAAGACAATGACATCATCGAAGATGAGAAACAGGAGATCTCAGAAAATGGACAAGAGGTGTTTCATCCGTGCATGCATATATATTAAATAAACTGATTTTATTATACTTTTCCCTTAATATAATTCATAATATAAATGTCCCTGATGCATGGGGTCCATATGACCCCAGTCATTTTTGGGTCCTCCTCACCCCCACCTGATTAAGTGGAGTTGTGGGGGCAAAGGGGGGAGGGGTTGGGGTAGGGTCATTAGGTGGTGTTTGTGGGTGGCCTGGCTGGCTCCCCAAGAAGCAGCCACAACCTTTACTTGCTAGCTTTGTTAGCGCGCCGCGAGGACAGCGGGAGGGTTACAAAAATTTAAAAAAACATGTTATTATGCGAAAGTTTTCTTCTAAATATTTTTTTGCCTTTATTGTCTTGTGTTGTACTTAAGTTGAGCAAGAAATGCAATATTTTCTGATTATAGACTATTTTTTAAATTTTCCTGTCACTTCAGGATTTAGCTGAGCAGCACATGTGCGTCCGAGCTCTGTATGACTACCAGGCAGGTAAGCTGCCATTTGGAGGATAATTACCACACGTGCACATAAAGTGCCTCCATTTGCAGTAATTACACTGTGATTATCTGGTCTTCAACATGTTATCTCGCGGTTCCCACAGAGGACGAAACGGAGATCTCCTTTGAACCAGGTGACATCATCCGGGACGTGGAGACAGTGGACAAAGCCTGGTGGAGGGGGTGGAGCAAGGATGGTCGACAAGGCTTGTTCCCCGCCAATTATGTGGAGACCATATAGGCAGACGGAGGCGCATTATGCACACACACATACAAACACACCCCCACACACACATGCTCAGGGACACCTTCTCGCCTCTTGTTTCAGCATGTTTTTACCTTAATCCTCCCACTGAAACTTTATACTTTCTCTTTAGTTGGAAGAATAAAAGATGCATGTAACTCCTTGTTTTGAAGAAAGCAAAAAGAAAAGTGTGACTCTCCATTTTGATGTTGTCTTTTTTTTTCTTCTTTTTTGAGAAAACACAAGCATGCAGATTTTACCAAGCCTCATTTTCATAGAAACAATTGCAAAGCCTCTTTTTTTTTTTTTTTCCTTGGACCAAAATAACTTATTTTCTTTTGAGATACTGTGGAAATGCTGGTGGGGAGAGAGATGGGATCACAACAACAAATGATCACAAACTTACTTTTTTTAAATTATTTTTCCCAAGCAAGACAAACATGTTTTAAAGTGCAGTGTGTTTTTTTTCTTTTTTTTTTTATCCACACATGTAACAAGCATAACTCTGCTCACCATTTCTATCCACATACCAGGTAGCATCTTATAATCATCTTTTTGTATTTCCTGTATCACTCTGTAGCTCTTCACCTAAATTACACAAACCAGAAGAGAAGCATAAAATAGAAAATTAAAAAAACAGAAAATGGTTTAAAATTTAACACCTGTATAGCTTTACATTGTAGGTGAGATGTATTTTGTTTAATTGATGACTTCATATGTATTTTATAATTATTTTGCCTTGTTTCCAAAATTTTTTTTAAACATTTTCTTGCATTTTTCTGATAAACCTTCAGCATCATTAAAACACTACACTGTATAAAAGAATAGATAAAAAACATTGATTGTCATTTTTGTATATTTAATGCTTTTGTATTTACTCAGAACTTACAAATGCATTTACATGTTTAATTTGCTGATAATGTTTATTCTTTCCTTTTAGCGATTAATCATAAAAAACCTGTTAATGTCCACGTTTCACTTTAAGACATCACATCTGACTTTTACATTTAGAAAATATGTGCTCTTTTTAATGGGAAACCAAAGAACAGTCACACCTGTTATTTTTAGCTAAATATAGTAATTAAAAATACTAATAAAAAAATTGGGTATAGATAATACATATCTGATGTCTCTAAACCACTTTATTGATTCATTTTGACAGATCTTGACATTCATTTGTTTTAAGTCCATCTGGGTGAAAACAAAGTTGCAAAGTTGAAAAGTTGTAGTGTTGCCTTTGCACCTATAGGTGGAGACATTGCCTTTTTCAACCTGTGAGCGACATTGAACAAATTCCTCAGGACAAAAGGCAAAATATTTTGACAGGCAGAGAGGAGCCTCATTGTTAGACACATTTCAGAAGCAGGAAATCCTGACATTCCTAAAGCTAAAAATTGCTAATGCTTCTACACCTTAAACAGGATTTTTTTCCCCCTGGGGTAATAATGATTGATTGGATATGACATTAATATTTCTTAACCGTGCACCTTTAATACTTACGGGGCGGCTAGGTTACGCTCTCATGGTGCCAGTTCAATAATAGTGTTTGGCAGATGTGCCTATGTTCTGGAATAGGGAGGTAATGTTTGACATGGGTCTCATCCTTCTTGAACTGATGCCTGTTGACAGACTGACTAAATCTATCCAGGAGACTATTCTGTCAAAGTTACCCCAGAAGGTTAATCATCAGTGATATGTGTGAAAAAGTGATGAGCCTCTTATGAAATATTAATTGGTTAGTATGGAGAAGACGGCGAAAACCTCAAATGAGCAAGATTGGGCGATAGTAAAAAAAAAGGATAATTAAAGTTTTAAAGTGGCAGTGGGATGGAAAACTACATACAGAACATTATGTAGCAGCACTGTATAACTTTATATTTGGTTGCCTAAAACAGATTATCAACCAGAGTGAAAGATAAATATAAGAGCAGAACACGTTTGGACTCAGAGAACATGAAGGCAAATCAGACCCGATGTTTTTTTTTTCCCATGGTCACCCTCGCAACTCCAGAGATCCCTTGTCTCTTCTGATTAAGCAGACTGATTTGGAGGCGCCGGCTAATGCGCCAGTCAACTTTTCCTTCCTCTCCTCCCTTTTGTCTTTAGGCTGTTCTTTCTTTCTGTGACCCTCATCAGTAACAAAAGCCCCTCAACGGTGGTGTTAAACCAACAGAGAAGACCATCACCACCATCCCCTCCGCTTGATTTTCCCTTTATCTCTTCTTTAACTGACAGACCCTATCTGACCAGCGGAGGGGCTGACAATGTGGGATGGCCGAGGTAAAATGGCGGTAGGGAAGTGCCACTCACTGCAGCGTTATCAGCACAAAAGCAGTGACAGAAATCTAATCTGACCTGGCTGCTGATGGCTCGTGGCCTACTGGCTAGGTTTCTTTTCTGAGGCAGATTCTGGCAAACCCCACCAACACACTTACATAGAGGAAGAAGCGCAGACAAACACAAAAACACACATCCGCTGATGCCCACCATTCCGAGCCCTCATTTCTAAGACAACCTCTCTTTTCCTTGACATTTCTCAACTTTTTCCTGTCACAGTCAACAACTACCACAGCTTTTTTTGATTAATAATGTTTACGAGAGGTGTCATTTTACAGGAGACAAAAAAAAAACTTACTTCAGCACTCTTTAACTTTGCCTGGAGCCTTGCATCTTTACCACACTAGCTGCAAGCGCCGAGCAGTGAGAGCAAAGTGAACTGCTTTTTTCTTTTCTTTTCTTTTCTTTTCTTTTCTTTTCTTTTCTTTTCTTTTCTTTTCTTTTCATCTCATATAAAAAAAAAATAGGGGAAACACCTCTTTAATTTAAGTACATTACAAAAACAAAAACAATGACAAAAATACAACAACTATGGCCAAGAAAGCAGCCTGTTTGAATCTGCCCCAGTTCAAAGTGCTGTTTCTAGTATTTTCTCTGTTGTAGTAAAGGTTTAGCAGGACTTGCAGTGCTATTCTTAAAACATGGAAGGAGCTCTTTACTCCTCCCTTGCTGAAACAAAGGTCAGTGTTTGGAAGAACACCATCCCTCTTTGAAAAAACGGTTTTCATTTGGTTTCTGGCTCTTTGTTCCGTGTGCCAAACAGTCTCGGCAGGGAGAAATTTGTTTGAGAGAAACTGTACACAGAACGGAAACTCCATTGCTGACATGGTGTTGCATCAAAACTAAATACAGTTTTAATGTCAATTGCTTTTGAGGCAACTTCAATGCTGGAGCAGTTATCTTGAAAGATTTTTTTTTAAACTCTTTCCCCAATACAGACCAGCTTTAGCTCAGAGATAATTCCGTCTTGTGTAAGTGCTGATAAAACATTTGCTTTTAAACATCTATCTTGTTCTTAACATTGTCATTTCTTTTTTACTTTTAAAGATAATCTTCAAAATCGTTGAATGCTTTGGAAGCTACGGTTGGCTCCAGGCAAGATTTTACTGTCAGTGTAGAAACTGGCCCATTAACTTCTAAAGTCCTCTTTGGCAAAGCTCTCTATCCCCTCCATTGCCATCAAAAAAGCTATTTTCCTTGGCCAGTCCCACACAGCCCTAACAATGCATAGAGGATTAGAACATCTCACTGTCTTGAAGTGAAAAAAAAAAAAAAAAAGGAAAAATATGGATTTTAAACAAGGCTCTTGTTTCTAGTCATTGGTGAAGCGCAGCTGGCAACATTTCTACTCCTGGATTTTTCCTGACATGATTTCCAAAAGGTGTTTTTTTCTTTTTTTCTTTTACGATTTAAATCCTGCACTTGCGATCAGCCAACATGTGGCATTGTGATCCCATCACATCACAGAAACTGTTTACTTTTTTTTTTCCCACCTTCAGTTTGTAAATGATTAAGTCTGGCAGTCTATTGTGAAGGAATCTTCAAAGTGGTTTCGGAACCACAAGGGAATGTTGGTAGTTGTTAATTAATACAATATAATCCACATTTGTTTTATTTTTCTGATTCTAAAGATAAAAAAGGGGAAAGAAAATCATGCTTTAAAATAGCAACAGGCATATTATTTATAAAAAATACTCTGGACTAATAAACGCTGTTCTTTCCCAAAAAACATTTTCTTTAAAACACCTTTGTTTGTGTTCCATTAGAATCTTCTCTCGCTCTGGTTCAGGTTTATTGAATATAAATAGGTAAGATTAATACATGAATTTGTTTTATGGCTATAAACTGCCTTTAATGTATTTTGGTTTGCTTGAGAATACACTACATATTGTTATATGTTGAAATATACTAAAATAGTAAAGACTATAAAACTAATATTGCCAGTGAAAATCATAGCCTTTTAAGAGACGGCACTTTCTTTGTTGACTGATGATTTCTTAAGAAGTCATCAACATCCCCCATCATGTAAATGTGATTAAAGGGCCTGGAGATTAGTAATGGGCTGAGCTGTCTCTTACCCTAAAGACGCGTATGGTTGAAAGCTCCCCCTTGTCCCCTTGGTGACACACACACTCACACACGCGCACAAACACACACACGTACTCTTAACATAGGTGTTTGTAGACACTTTGCCGGAGGCGCCACAATTGCTGCCAGATGTTGTGATTTTCTCTGATACAATTCATTCCACAAGTATCTCTGAAGGAGTAATGCCGATGGTTGTATTTGAGGGAGATGGTGCATGAGTGTGTGTGTGTGTTTGAGAGATATGTGCCGGTGGCGGTGTGAGAAAAGGACATATGAGATCAGATAGACTTGAGACAAAATCACAGCCTGTCCCGAGGACAATAAGCAGGATAATGTGAGACTTCTTTTCTCACACCATTTAGGCTTGTTCCAGGGGGACAAAGTGTTTATTTTTTTGGCTGAATGACATGATTCAGTTTTTTTATTATGTATGTATATATATATATATATATATATATATATATATATATATATATATTTTTTTTTTTTAACAAAGGTATGTGACAAAAACTGACAGCAAAACAAGTAATTATATACATGTTAAGTGATATATTCATTGTTATCTCTTATAAGACACAAACTGTATGGTGCTTCCCACTGGTGTTTCAATGACTGTGATGTTAATCGTGCAGATTTATAGTGGATGAGACATCCATTGCCAGCCCTTGGCAGCTCAGGAACCTTGCCCACCCCAGGGAAAGTAGATGATGGAGAGCAAACAGCTAATAATTAATACCATGATTACTCAGGCTGGAACAACACTGGGAGAAAACAAAACAATCATGTGCACAGGCACGGCCCTGACCAATACATATAGCAACACAGCATGCTCAGATATACAGACATGGGAATGCATGTTACAGTTGGGGTATTGTGAAAAAGTGACTTTTTTAGCTTAATATCATGTTCTAATATAATTTCCTCATCAGAAACATACCCAGGGTGTTGCTTTGACTCATTCATGCATGTTTGAGAATCCTCAAATCTCCTGTGGTAGCCATGTGGAGCTGCCTGAACGCTTGCTGTACAAAGCACCACCTATTTTCCGTAGCACCTCCCTGGAGTTCAGTCTGCAGCCGAGCTCTCACCTCACTGAGCACCCCTCCCCCAAACCATTGTTGTGAAGATGTGCTGAAGGGGGAGTATCTGAAATGGTATGAGGTTCTTAAAGAGACAGAGACCAATTTCAAAGCATTTAGATAGGCTATGATCAAAGTCAAATTTATTTTTGTTATACACAGCATTTTCACAACATCTGAAGGTAACATAGTTACTTGATTGTGGTATATAATTGAATAATGTGCCTGGAATACACAAAATAAATCCCTTTTAAGAATCAACACTCAAATCAATACTACAGTAACATGCAACAATATTTCAAGCATTCAATAAGTAAATGTTGAAGCAACACTGTATCACTCAAGCGTAAAAGGTCAAATTTGGGGATGTGGTGCCGTGGTATGTCAGTCAACTTGGAACCAGAATGGCACAGGTTTGATTACCTTCTATGTCTTTGGCAAGAAACCTAATCTCCAACTTCTCACTGGGTGCTTATATAGCTGCCCTCTGGTCCACTTGGGTGTATCTCAGTTGTGCAGAGCACAAAAATTCATCATTGTATGGGAACATGCATTGATGAAAATACAAAGCACATTATACTTTACTATTACCGTCCAACTCCTATTTATTGATCTTCACATTGGAATCACCTGAAACTAGTACTGTGTTAAGAATAAATGCTTATAACATTAAAGCAAAACATAGATATAGTCACTCAAAATAAACAATACAAGGGTTGTCATGAATGATATTTTTTGCTATTTTATGCTCATGAAAACAATGCTTTTGCAATAATTCAAAATATATGTGCATTGAAATATATCAAACTAGTAATTAAAATGGCTTTAGTATTGAAAAATTGGGAATGTATTTTGCAAGCTCAGTTCATAGCCTTTCATTTGAAGTGTACCTTAAAAGAATCTTAGTTTGAAAGGTTCTTACATTGCAAAAAGAAGTGGTCAGTTCCCACAAGAAGGACTAAAGTGCAAGATAACAGGGTTTAAACAGGTTTGGCCCAAGAATGAGTAAAAAGCATAGCTACTTTAAAATGTTTACAGTGAAGGTCTATTCTATTCTATTCTATTCTATTCTATTCTATTCTATTCTATTCTAGCAAAACATAAAAACAGTCCCTCTAGATCAGTTTGGCTCCTGTGGTACATTCAAAGTAAATAAATCCAGCTTGCTAACCAACCACTAAACCCCACCTGTCATGTGTACAGCTGATATTGTAATTCTAAGGCTAAAATGACCATAAAAATGTGTTTAGGCTGTAACAATACCACCTAGAAATCTCTGGAGAGTGTGGATGAAACTTACCATTCTTTCAGCCATTACCTAAGCCACACAGTAGGCTAACACCATAAAAACGTCATGGTCACCCTCATTAGCAGGTGGGATGGGGTTGTTTTGATTTGCATGCGCATGCATGAAGTCTACAATTGCTTCCATATGGGCACCCACTTTATTGTTTAATATTACCAGCATCGTGTTACTCCGTGATGAAGTGATTCCAGTTTTTCCACAACCACAGATATTTTTCTAAATCTGCTCGACATGTCCGGGATTTCCTACCTTTTGATGAGATGCAGGGACGGTGTGTGTTTTCACTACACTGCGGCTTGGCTATCTCCTTCACTTATACGTGTGTCCAATCCTAGGAGAGGGAGAAATGTGGTATGAACAAAGAGCGCTGTACTGTGTATGTGTAAATGTGTGTGTGCATGTGTGAGCATATGAAGATGGCAACCTTGAAGGGACCGTTGGGACCACATTGGCTCCCACTTTCTAACCAGTCGTGCCACATTGATTCTGTTTCCATGACCATAGTGGAAGGAACAATAAAATGGCTGATGTGGATGTGTGGTCTACTGACACAGGAGGGACAAGGACAGCTCAGGACAAACTGCTCTAAGCCAGTGAGGCCTGGAAAGCTTTGTGCATGCTTTTCTGCATTTGCTGTGTGTTCAGTTTTGGTTCATTGTTTGAGACTCTTCTCAGTATGAATAAAATAGTCCTTAAGAAATACATAAAATCAGCACGACTTCTTATCATTTCATTACATTCTGGAAAATATCAGGCATAAGACTTCTGTCATCTGAAACATAAAGCTACCCCTTTACTTATTTGGTTACCAGGATGAATCCCAACCAAGGTGGTGATGAAGGTCAAAATAGCAGAAAGGTTGAAAATTTATTAATTCAGGGAAAATCAAATTTAGATCTAAGTTATAGAAATATTAGTACATAAGAATAACTAATAAGCTAATTAATCAGAATGAATGGTTTAAGTATAAATGTCAGGATTCAGGTGTAAAAAAATATGAATATGTCAATTGTAAACACGTTGATGTGCTTACACTCATATTTATATGACTGTAGTTTGAGGCCAGGTTAATAACGGCAATAAACTCATCTACAGTTCACAATTCAACCTTCAGATAATGCACTCATTGCATATTTTGAAGGGGAAAGAAAACAACTTTGATTGATTTCTCACCAAAAACTCCATGTCACTTTTGTGCTATTCTGATACCCTTGCAGTACAATTTGCTACTATAAATGATGGAAAAAAAAATCTCTTCACACTATATCCTTAAAACAAGTGTTTTTTTTTCCCTTTCTGCTTGTAGTTTGACTTTGACTCTTTGCCTTTTTTTAAACCTTCCCTTCAGAGGCAAGGTCTGAAAGCAATCAGAAGTCTTACTCATTTTTTATCTTTTTTTTTAAATCCACTGCCTTTTTATTCATATTCATTGCAGTACCTGATCAATATCAGATATTGTTTGTGTGTGTGTGTGTCACTGTTAGTGCCACTGAATTGTGACACTGTCTTGATAGCTGTCATACTCCATGTTGATGGAAAGATAAACATTTTTAGTTAGTGATGTTTTTTGTTGCAGATTAGTTCTCATGTGAAATAAACTAACTGATAAATTTTAAGAATGGTACCACTTTAGTAGGTGCAGTAGCTTTGAATATTTGTTTTCAAGAGTTTTTCAATAACCTGATTTATTTTTCTGTCACTGAAAAATATAAAGTTTTGAAACAATTTGTACATTGGTTTACTATGTTTCTAAATAGTTTCTCCTGTTGCTTCTATTGTTATCTGTTTATGACGTGTAACCATCCTAACAGGAACGTTGTAGTGTTTCCAGCTGACTTAGCTAGCCAAAGCTCAAACAATACCTAAAAAAGCACATATTTAGTCAAAATGAAGAAGTTGTATCTCAGAAGTAAGGCAGGATCAGACAAAAAAAACAAAACAAAACAAAACCCAAAAAGTAGTGTTTAAACCATTTCTTCCTTTCATTGTTCTGAGGAATGTGAGATAAGTGGCAAATAAAATGGAAAACCTGGAGTGCACAGCAGAAACATCAGGTATACATTATTATGTTTTCTTCACCAAGACTGTAGGAACGTATTCCTGTCTATATGGCTGTCAGACTGACAGGAGTAAAGGATGAAGGATTGTGGTGCTTTTTAATGACAGATGGTGGAATCCTGGACATGTTACTGTGAAATAATACCCATACAACCTGGACATAAAACTGTTAGCAGTGACTTTCTGTTTATATCGTCTCACGGAAAAATTCACTAGTGTTACCTGCCAATGCTTCATGCATCATTTTCAGCTTAGTTGTTGTCAGGCTACAAATACAACACCCCCAATGCATTCATGGTGGTCTCTGGAGATTTGAACCACACCTCTGTCAATGCTCAACATTTGTTTTATTGTATTTGTTTGGAGAATTAATTTATTTTTCTTCAATAATTTGTATTTTAACAATATAAATTCCCACTTGGGATTATTAGTGTACTCAATACAAACACATTTTTTGACAACAATTAGCTTATACTGAAAAAACAGAAAAAAAAGAAGAAAAAAAAAGAGTTTCTCATTTCTTTGTTTCTTTGTTTGAGGAGATGATGACACATTTGATCCTGTCTCACAGCGTCACATGTCAACCTCCTCATGCCCCGTCACTCTGACAGCTCACAGCCTGCAAGGCAAAGGATCATGGGTGCTGTGTCAGACGCAGTGGGGAGGTTGGGGGGTTTGTGGAGACAAGCTAAATGCATGATGTGTGTTACCATGTGCATATATGTCTATGTGACTAGGGGCACGTGTTAATGTGTGTCGCTCTGAAGGGATGGATGCGTGCCAAAGGCGGGAGTAACACCATGTCAGAGTGCTAGCAGACGATGCCTATTTCAGATACACTAACACAAACAGTCAGCCCAGCCATGAAACCATTTCCTCCCATGATTCCTCCATTCCTTTCCTCTTTACACTACATGTCTCAGCCAGGCATTGTACAGTATAGCAATATATACATCTTAACGTCAAATATGTAGTGGAATATCAAAATCAGACTGTGTTCAACAACAAACATCATGCAATAGGGACTTCAAGTTATTCAGTTCATTGGGAGAATGCCAAGGTAACATGTCTGCTACTGTGGGGGCAGTGGTAGCTCAGCGTTCAAAATTCAGTTCTGTCATCATGTAATTTTGATGCTGAAGGTTCGAGTCCAGATTGTGTCAGGAAGGCTGGGCATCTGGTGTAAAACAATTGCCAAATCTCTTGCACAAGTTTGCCTTGAACTCCTGTAGCAGCTGAAAGAAGAATAATGATGTGGTGATTGCTAGTTTATATCTCAGGGTATGTGTTTTTTGTTTACTCATTACGTGTGTTTTTTTTTCAGTCCTTGTATTTTCTTTGTGCCATCTTTCACTTCAGACTTTGCACCTCAGTCCTGACTCAACCACTGAACCCTGTCTCATTGGGATCAGCTGTTTTCCATCTCCTCATTCAGACTCCTATTATATGTGTGTGTGTGTTTTGATCACTAAGTAATAAAAACTGACCCACTTTTAAGCAGTTCAGATCTTTTGCTGTTCTCATCACTATATAAAACATTATTTTTATTTTATTTTATTTTTCAGATTTCTTTTTTTTTATAAATGGAAATACTAAGAGCAAGAATGAATGACACATCACTGCCATGGTTGCAATGAAATTAAATAAATAAAAGACCGGGTCCACAGTGTAATTGCCCATTAGAGGCTGGAACATTGAACACTTATGAGGCTCTCTCCAACAAAGACCATTCTGTAGTTTAAACCAGAGGGTAATCATTTTACATATGAAGCTCATATGGAAATTGTGATGGCCTCATACAAAGATAGGAATAGTAGTCCCATAATAGCTGTGGCTTCGCCTGAATGATCCCTTTTGAATGAACAGTTGGTTCTGCCATTGCCTTCGAACCATTTTAGCGATCCACCATACTGTCAGACAAAAACAGTACCACATACTTTCTGTGTTTTGGTCAATATATAATATATTTTACAGGTGTAACAGTCTTGAAGTAATTGGTACTGGGCAGTGGCAACTGGGGCCCCTATGTGCCACCTGGAGAATCACACTAACCCTGCCAACCGCCTTGCAATTACTCCTCCACTCTTCATGCAGAGTCTGTCTCTCAAACGCACACTTGCACACATAGCAGTCACAGAAGGATGTTCGTTGGAGGCACAAAGAGCAAAAACTGGCTCACAGTGAAGATGTATAAATAGTCCCTGCACTGCACAACATGTACTGTTTTCATGTAATTATGGTGCAGGAAAGGCCTGGTTTAGTGAGGAGCAGTTTTGGGTAACCACTGGGGTCGTAACAAGCGATTTGGTAAAGAAAACGGTTGCACCTGGCTGAGCCTGGTGTGTTTTGAACTATGGAGAAGGAAAATACAAAGATGTAAGAGGGAAGGGAAAGTGAGCCAGAGACACAGTGGAACTGTACAGAGGTTGAGTGGCGGAGTGGGCACTCTTGCCATCACACACGGTTAATCCACACACATTCACACTGATGCTGGAACACCTGGAGTTGATGAGAGCCAGATGTTGTGGCCAGATATGCTCTTGATAAAATGGGAAACAAAGAGGACTTTAGGCTCAGCTTAAGCCAGAAACAGTTGCTCAAATTGATGATTTTGCCCCCCCACGCTGTTCTGTTTCACTTGCCAACATGTTGGATTGATTCAATTTACCCAACTCCTTTGAGAATTATTAACTGGTTCACAAAACCCTAGAAAACATAAAATGTATTGCAGATTATTTTAACACAACCAGATACATATTAAAATAAGGTAGTTTTGAAGAAACGTGAATATATTCATAGGGGCAAAAGGTAAAATTAGATGTATTATGGCTTGACTTTTGGGAAACAGAATTGCATTGTTGTATAGAACAAACCAGGATTTGAAGCAGAGGATTGTCTTGAACACAAGGGGGAGCAATTAGGCTTTTGCTGTGTTTTCTAGGCCATACAGCCCGCTGCTGATTCAGTGCACGGCAATCGTTTCCAGTCCATTGTTCCCTGCTAGAAATCAGGAAGTCCTGAGAGCTCGTTTGTCCCTGTGTGTGTGAAAATATACTGAACAGGACCAGTCAGTCTAATCAACCTAATCACACCTACCCACACATGGCATGTAAATAAGGAATATTTACCAAAATACAAAAATCAGAATTGTACCCTGATGAATAAAACTTTTCTAAAACATGAGCGCTTAACAAAAAAGGAACATTATAAAAAGTCCCCTAAATATTAAGCGGAAGCGTGTGAGCGCAGCACAAGTCAAACACTGAAATTAGCACTGTAACCTTTCAGGACACGTAAAGAACTGTAGTTACTTCCAAATGGAGCTCAACAAGCTCTCTTAACACTTGTATAGGCCTGTGGCATTGAGTGATTTGAATTCTTACTCTGGTGAGTTTCCCCCTTCCGTGAATTAATTAGTCTTTGCCAAAGCGGGGCCACATTTGTCATTTGAATTTATGCTAATGAGTGCCGAGGTCTTATGAAGGAGCTGATAGGCCGGAGCAGCTGCTCTGTCCTTGCGGGGCCTAACTGTCTCCCCTCCCTTTTTTTAACTGCTTCATCTCACTGTCTATTCCTCTGTCTGGCTCCTCAGCCCATTCCTCTCTTTCAAGTTTTTGTCTGGTCCCAACCACTACCACCACCATAATCACTCCTCCCCCACCAAATACTCACACATGCAGGCACACATTCAGACACATACACACTATTATGCCTTCAGCTTCTTCTTCCTTGTCCCTCCTACTGTGGCCTTATCATCCACTTCTCTGACCTCCTGATGGTCCTGAGCTTTGTGACCTGTCAGAGGAGAGGAGATTGCTTATGTCCCAGGCTGATAAGCCAGCTAATTACCCAACACTTCACATGAAGAAACAGATCGGCAAAAAGATGTGTACACATACAGAAATGTAGAAAGTACTGATATACCCCAGGAGAGTATAAAACAAGTACAGAAAAGTTACAAATAAATAAAAATATAAATATTGCAAATTCCCTAAAAAAAAAGAGAAAGAAAACAGAGACCCCTCCTCTCCACTCCCATGCTATGTTGTTACAACCGAAAGCTAGTTGAAAAGTCAGTGGCGTATCTTGGCAGCAATTTTTTTTTTTTTTTGGAGCTGTGCACTCCAATCCTGCCTCCCAGGCTCCCAATTTGATGGTGCAGAAATAAGCACTTTGGTACTCTCTCTGCAATGTTCGAAACGCAGCATCGGCGGAGTGCGAGGTCCACGTTCTGAAACATGCTCCATTTTGAAGTTTGCCTTCAAGTTGCAGCCAAGTGGTTAAGACAGTGTGTTAAAGGACAATCCAGCCAGGCAACATAATGCATTTTTTTGCTTTCTTCTCGTCCCTCTTCAAAGCAAAGAGCTGTGTCGTTTCTGACTTTTCATGGAATTACTGGATTGTGGAGTACATTTTCTGATTTTGATACTCTTAATCAAGTTTGATTAAATTAAATTAACCCCACTGGCCTCTATTTGTAGCATATTTACTTATTTTCAGTCTGATGTTTTATGTTTTGTTTTAAGAGAAAGCAATTGAAAAGGATAGGAAGTTTACTAAATGTTCACTGTTTAAAGGATACATTTTTATTGCTTAGGAAGTCAAACTAGACTAAAATTCATTACTGTAGAGCTTCTAATAGGCTTACCATGGAATGTTGAGAAGATACCATATTTATACTTTTTAGACTTAATCAAATTACATTGGGAACTTTATATGTTTATCACATCGTTCCCAACACCCTAGAGTGTCATCAGTAATTTGGCTCACATACATCCCACCTACTCAAAGAAGAGAGTGAGGACTAATGTCATTTCGAGGGGATTATCGTGATCTTTCAACACATCTTTGGGGAGTTAAGCGTGTTGTTAAAAAGAGGCAGGAAGAAGCAAGAAAAAGTGATAAAACCCCACCGCAGAGCTTCTGTTTTAACTTTCACATTTTCTCCCCTCTCTCTCCTCCTGATCTCTTCCATTTTCTCCCCCTGATCACCAAAAGCCATATTATGTGCTTGTCAAGATGGATAAACCCCCTCAGCCAAATGTTCAAATGAAAACAAATAAGTAGGAGACGTTCATGTAATCGCTTCTGCCAGAGAAAGGCTTTAAGAAGAACATAAACACTTTCTGGAAATGTGCCTCGCAAATTCTAATTCCCTCACGCTTTTGTTCGAGTCTCATTCAACTTCAGGACCATTTCATACGGCGCCGTGATGAGATGTCACCATCGGAGACACGGTTAAAACTACTTTGCAACACAGTTAGCAGCACTAAATAAAAATATGAGATCATATTACCTTGCTGCTTGTGAAACTGTCAGATTCTATTCTGAGGATTTAAGAGGAGATTTCTTTAATTAACCTGGCTACAATTGCAAACACGGAGGCAGACCGTAAAAAAATAAAAAAAAGGAGAGAAGGTGCAGTGGCACTTTTTTTTTTTATGTAGTGGAGCTTGATTTGTCTCATTATCAGGTCATGGATGCTCTTTGTTTGTAGTGGTGTGTTTTTCTATGGAATGGCTGGGCTCTTTTCACATGAGAAAAGTCCCCCAACTGTCACTAGACTCCCATAATCTTTCCAGCCAGCCCCCTCTAGTAAAGTTCCCATGGTGGTCCTTGGACAGCTCACAGACTTCTGTGCCAAATGCCTCAGTCAGACAGGGAGTTTGCTTAGATTGTAGCACCACAGTGTGACAGCAGATTTTCTAAGATAATCAATGAGATTAGAAATATTAACCCGCTTTATACACATATAAATATGTATAAATATGTGTGAAAACACATGGCTTAGATTCTGGGTGACAGCAGATGTTTTATCTAATAACAATTTATTTAAAACAGTCATTACCAGGCCACGTCAGAGGTAACAGGCAAATGTCTTTTTGTGCACTTTTTACCCTGTTTGAGGCAAATGTAATACAGAAATAGCAGAGAGAAGGTAGTGAGATGAGAGAGAGAGAGAGAGAGAGAGAGAGAGAGAGAGAGAGAGAGAGAGAGAGAGAGAGAGAAAAACACGGTGTCCAAAAGATACTAAAAAGTTACAGAGAAAAAGCTCTCTTCTTTTTAAATATTAAACTGAGAGAACATGGAATATTCTTAGTTTTTTTGAAATCCACTCAGTGTGTGTGTGTGTGTGTGTGTGTGTGTGTGTGTGCAGTACATACAATCCATTTCTTCTCCTAATCTTTTGAAGCTTTTTGCTTCAGTGCAGGGATTTTAATCAGTTCTGTTAAACATTGTTGCAGATAAAAGTCTAAGTAAAAAAAAAAAAAAAAACATTAAGAAACACAGATGCATTTTAAAATTGCTGTTTATACAGAGGAACAGAGCATTCACGTGTCTTCTATAAAAAAAAAAAATACAAAAACAATCTTCACAAAATAAGTCTGAAATTTTACATTCACCAAACAAGTGACCGTTCAGAAGAAGACTTAAAAAATGCACCATTTGGAGTGATTAAAGTTGATCTTAAAGTGACGTAATGCACACAGAACACAAATAGTAACTGGATGAAGGCTTGAAGCCCTGACCCATGTGTCCAGGGAGCTCATTTTCATAGTAACTAAACACCAATGCAAAGACTCCTCTGAGTGAATGAAGCCAGAGCACCAGCTATACAATAAGAGGAAGAAGGAAATGAAAGCATGCTGGGCAAGGATTTATATTTTGGAGTAGATTGCAGTAACATCTATTAATGACATATTTAAAAAAAGAAAATAAAAATATTTCATTTATCATCAAGAGTGTTTCATTAAATGGAAGTTTTTTTTAAAATATTTACACTAAACACCTTTTTTCAAGGAAACGAGAACAGTTTAAACAGATGATATTAAAGTTTTTCATTGCACATAAGTTTGGTTCAACTGTACACTATATTTGATGCATGCTAAAGTGTTTGTGATATTTCCCACCTGGAAAATGAAGGTCATTTCTAGAGGAAAACATCACGTTATCATTTAGATCAATTTTTGTCCTTTCAGCAAAGTAACCAATGGAACTGAGCTCAAGAAGGTCTGAATTTAGTCCTGTGGTATTTTAACCGATAAGCAGAAACAGCTCGTCAAGCTTGTGGGCCAGCTGGCAGGACTCGAGTGTTTGTGTTGTGCTAGTTGGGATGTCAGGGCTATAGTGGGATGAAGGGGGCTGAAGGGGGTACAGGAGCACCAGGCCTCCTCCAGACTTGGCTGCTCTAACTAAATGGACCAGATCAATCACGCTGGACGGCACTGTGACAGTGAGTTAAGGTTCTGCGGCGCGGCACAGCGTTTTTGGACACAACGGCCCTCGTCAAGTCTAGCTGGCTGACTGGCAATTGCTCGCGAAGCATTCCTCTCACATGCCACGGGCTCACTAAGCAGATGGCAATGGCAAGGACGGAGGCGGCTGTCCTGCTGTCAGTCCCAAACCTGCATCCATCCAGAGACAAGTGATGAGATTAGAGTGTGGGAGATGTGGAGAAGGATGAAGTGCATGGTGTGGAGAATGGATCAGCCAGGTCTGGGCTGGATCACACAAATGAGGAGGTCGGGCCCGGTCTGTGCCTGGATCATTGAGGCATGGTGCTGGATAGTGGTTTGGGAATCCAGTGGCAAAAGAGGTCCTGAACAGTGCTGGAGTGTGGTAACATATCTGAGGTCTGTCTTGGCATGGCATTTGTCAGAATGTGTGTGTGTGTGTGTGTGTGTGTGTGCGTTTGCTTTTGCATGTGTGTGTATTTGTGTCTCGTGAGGCTCTACGTATAGTGGCATCCAGAGATGTGGCAGGGCTAGCATCATGCAGCAACACTCAAGAGGCACGGCTGGAGAAAAATATGACCTACATTGCCATGAGTGAAGGAGGACGCTTAGCTTTCAGAATGAACACACAGTAAATCTCAGTTTACGTGCTTCATATAAAATTACACAACACAAACATCTGCACCCTGTAGTATTCTTTAACTAAATTCTCAAAAGCTTATTTTTTCCATAAAATGTATATATTCCATACAAATCTTTCTTTACAGCCATCAGTTCAAAGTTTTATAGTGTCAGCACTAATGCATGATCTGTGAAGACTATGACTTGATTGTTCAGTATCTGAATGACAGATTTACTGAGCCACACTATAAATATTACAGTCTAACAAAAGACAGCTATAATACATGATGTCCTCTCATCAGTACCCTGGGAATGGTTTCGACTTGGGGTGTATGCAAAGTGCTGTGGGCAGCCTATTCTTGATCTAGATTTGATCTGATTCTTTATTGTGTTGCTAAAGCAGTGGGAGGGGTTTTGGCCTGTCGCACAGCTTTGTATGCTTACTGACAAAGAGTCCTCCCACTTATTGCTTTGAGTGTTTTTTTTTCTTAGGAAACTGAGTTTCAAAGCTCCCACTTTATAGTATTGTATTTGTTTAAGAATAAAGAGGGAATTGACTTTTCATTATTACTCAATCTATGTGTGTAAGGAGAATCTAATCCACTTACATAGACCATCTCTTTCAATATGTAGCACATATGATTGATTAAGAAATAGACTCAAAAGTCATTGCAAAAAGACTTTACCAGAACTTTGCTATAGACACTGTAACTAATTAGAAATCTTGTTTTATGACCATTTGTCTTATGGTGGTTAAATTGTTAACAATGTGTTTTAAAAGTGCCCTTTTGGTATTTGTGTGTGTGTGGATGGGGTGGCCATTCAAGGCCACTCTGGCACTTAAACGGCATGCCTTATAAATAAGTAATGGTATTAGACATGTAGTGGTTAGTCATAGAGGAGGATGGTCTATGCATCAAGCCCACCTCTGTTTGGCTTGTACATATTTCATAAGACTCTGGGATGGAGAGAAGTTGGAGGTTATGGGTTATATGAGGAGGGTGGCTAGAATAAAAGGCAGTGTGCATAGGCTCCTCTCTGTTCACTGTCATGGCTCTGTTACTATTAATATTGCTAAGTGTCCTCTCTCCATGCTGATACAAGTTTATGGTGTTTTTCTCCTCCCTGCCTTCCTGTATTTGACAACAAAATAGAGCCAGCTGCCGCCGCTCCGACCTAAATGCAGGCAGAACATTGTACAGGTTGCGCACTGTTAGTTTTAACAATTAAGACAAAGTTTCCGTTATATAGTCCAGACGACCATTTTCTCAGGTTCCCTGATCAATGCTGGCGTGGAAAAGAACACAGAAGCTTTTGTATTTCTGGGAAATTAAACAGAGTAGGTTACATCAACATAAAGGAGTCTTTACTGTCGGCAAAAGTATCTCCTGGTATGTTTCATCTGTTTATTTTTAAATCATTATCCACAGTTTGTGAAAATGATTATCCTTTTTGTTTGGTCAGTGAACTTTAGCTACAGTTTGTGTATTGACCAGGAACCACTGGGACTAGTTGATCTTCTTACCTTTCTGTTGACTACCTCTCCAAAATGAGGATACAAATCAATCAGCCTGACATTACCTAATGATTCTACAACAATCAATACAATTTAAATCTTCAGGATAAAATGATGAGGGTCATATTATTATCTCACGTTTACACGCTGCTCAAACAATATCTTGAATTATTGATTGGAAGCACAAAAGAAAACCTCCAGAACAATAATATTTAAATGGTTGACTGAACATATTTGTCACAGACAAAAACAAGTTAAGTTAACTTGCTAAAAATAATATTTAAAAAGCCACCAATTAGCATGTTTGGACACCATTACATTCAGTATCTCACTTCTAACATATTGGTCAAAAAAGATGTATGTATAAATAATAACATTTGCTATGAAATGCAGAATTATACTGCTTGTCAGTTGTCAGAAATGAAAAATATTGCTCCTTCTTTTATTCAGGCTTATGTTTGCAACAGCAGAAAAGAACCCACGTTTATGGTCTCAAGCTTTACCTATAGCAGAATGATGAATAGCCACGCTGCTGATCAATCCCAGACAAAAAGCATTGTCTCATAAAAAATGAGGACTTTGACTAATGATGTTCAGATTCCACCAGTTGAGTGGAGCTGAGGCAGAGTGAACACTAAACGTTTGAAATAAGGTGTTGTAAAACTTTTGGATGATATGTAATTAGCTTTTGTATTTGATATGAATGCAAACATATTAAATATCAAACACTGTGACACTTTAAGGTTGACTTGAACAAAAAGATGTCTCCAAAATTTTCATAAGGTGGCATACATTTTTTAAAACGTTACAGTGTGACAGGGCCTTTAAAAAAGTCGTTACACCTGAATGACTGACAGGAAACATGTTTCCAATAAGAAATATGAATAAAAATTATGAAACTCCGCATTTGCATTGGGCAATAAATTTTGTTTGCCTCAAGTCCAATAAAACATACAAAAAATAATAAAATAGTCACTTGAGAAACACAGGCACATTTTTAAATGTCACACATGAAGTTCCATATAAGAGAAATATCTTAATATTTTTGCTGCATCATCCCACCACTTTCTCACTATAGTGAGGGTATTTTCATATTTTTGTTTCTTCCTCTTAATATAAGAACAATTAATAACTACAAATTTACTTAATTATTTAAATCTGTTTTACAAAACGTTTTTTATATTGTATCTCTTATCTCTCTTGTATAAAAAATTAGAAAAGTTAAATCAAAAATTTCCAAGATTGATCAATTGTTGTTTGTTTTTCCCCAGACATACTCAATCGGGCCACACCCACAAAATCATAGGCTACACTTTATCATGTGAGATCTGAAGCTCCCCCTCCACACCCACCCGCTTTTATTTATTTATTTTTCTTTGAGTTGACTGTGTTTCAGGTCTCCAACCTCCAGTTTTCCATCTGCCAGTTTGCTGCAGATAAAAGCATGTCTTAGACATTATTTTTGCCCGAGGAGTGAGAGAGCTTTCCTGACTTTCTCAACTGTGTTATACAAGCATATTTATATAAATATATAAATATATATTTTTTTCTCATAAAAGCCCACAATAAATGAGGAGCACCTAACCTGTTGCCAGGTAACTGCTCGCCTGCGAGCACTGCCTCTCAAGGTGGAACAAAGACAGAGCAGATAGGGAGCAGAGCCTCGGCAGAACACCTCTAAATATAAAGTCTTCAGGTCTTGTCTGTTTGCAGTTTTCTTCCCACTCTTTAGAGAAGGTTAATGGGAACTGATGGCCATGCAGCATGGTGCCATGAGCGAGTAGTCTTAGGCCACCACACAACTGACTGCCCTTTCTGTGTGCCTAGATTTGTGTAATTGACCAGCACATACAGAACGTAAAGAAGGTGTGATTTCAGTCCACTTTAGGAACAAAGACACATGATAATATAAAGAAGCTGCTAGCTATTTGGCAAATTACCTCTCATGCTGCGCAAACAAAGTGATTATTGCTGCTTTATAATGCCCTCTTAGTTTAATGGGTCATGTGAGATCAGCCTATTCAAGCATGCTTTTTATGTCTTTTGTTGCAAAATCCTTCAGTTTGCACAATTTCTTCAAAAATGCAAGTGGATTTAAGCTACCATGTGAAGACATAACATCACCAGAAGTTGCTGCTTCAACTACAAGTAAAGTTCTATGAAACTTAATGTGTGCTGTTTCTCTGTGGTACCTGGAGTTGAGTTATATGGGTCAAACATTGTGCTCCTGGGGGCCAATTCTAGCCTGCAGCTGAGGGATTTGGCTGAGTCAGCATTTCCAGCTCATTCTCTGGGACCAGGATGCAGCAGTGTGTTCCGCTGTGACTAGGCAACCAGCCCTAATGTTATGTTCACACATGCATCTGCTGCTCCTTTCTCTGAATTCAGTCCGGCTGTGTCCCACTTTTGCCTCATGAAGTCTGTTCAGTGCCGTTACTGCTTTAGTTCCTTCAGTAGTATCAGGGTTTTTGTGTCAGAAAAAAAAAAATCCTACTTTTTTCCTTTTTGTTGCCTCAGGTTTTAAACATTTGCTTTGACTGTTTAATTATTTAGGTCTACTTCTGAATGTTGATAAAGGTCACTTTGGTTTTGTATATCTGTTCATTGTTGATTGAATTTCATTTAAACAAAGCAATTGTAAGTTTGGAATTTTAAATCTCATTTACTGTACAAGAATAACCTGGCCCACTGAAGCGCACTTAAAAAAAAAAGTATATAGATTTGTATGTATCTAACATATTTAAAGTTTAAGATAAAGAGTGAGGGATAGTAAATATAAATGCTTTTTACATTTTTTTCCATAACTATACAAACTCTTGATGTTAGCTTTTGGCAACAGTTGACTCGGGAAGCAGGCAACAAAATGCAAAGATCCAACATTAATTAAATTTTGTTAAAAACAAACAAAAAACATACTTACAAAAATGAAACACAGAAGTGATCGGAGGAACCAAGCGGATAGAGTAAACAGCACAATATAAAGACAAAAGACATGATATAGAATATAAAGGTGAGTTAACGAGGGGATGATTGAGAACACCTGGGAAGAAAAGAGGATCAGGTATGGGAAGAGCTTGGGAAGAACACAGGGCCAGGCACACACTGAGAAGAACACAGAAAAATAAACTAAACACAGAAAGGAAAACACGAAACCCTACATTTGGATCAGACAAAAAGAAAAACAACAAACCTCTCATACTGTCTTTAAGAGGAGACCAACAGCTGTAATTGAAAGTCTATGATTTAATTTGTGAAAGGACAAAGTAACACTAAAATACAACATTTAATGATGTGTAAAGGTTTGCCCTCACTTATGATATAAGGTATAAATTGCGACTGAAGCAATGAGCTGTAATGAATTTCTACAATAGGGTGGCCAGGCTCAGTCTTAGATATAAGTTGAAGAGCTCTGTCGTGTGGGTTAAGCTCCTCAACAATGAAAGGAGTCAGTTGAAGGGGTTCATGGATACCTTGGTGTCCAATTCTTTGTAACATTCCACTGGGAAGACTCAGAACTCCAGGAGGAATATTCTCTTTGGACTAGAATCCCCCAGGAGGGGTGGGAAAGTATTGCTGGAAAAGAGATGGATTTCTGTTGTGGATCTGTTGCCCATACCCATCATGAATAAGAGGTAGGAACTTGATGAATGGATGGATGGATAATAATTAAACTTTTAATCAAGGTTAATACCAGTTCTTGACTTTCTGCAAACACAATTTGCTCCTAAATTTACTGAGATATGAAGTGTATTTTTAATCCAATCTGTTTTGTAACTACTAAGTCTTGTTGAAAAGATTTAATGTGAATAAAGTTTTCTGTAACTTATTGCAACAAAAATGCTTGCAATCACACAAAAAAGCAATTAAACATCACATCCTTAAAAATAGCCATTTTTGGTTGCTGCCAAGTGGTGGAAAAAAAAAGTATTTTGAATGCAAAGATTCCAAAGGTGACCAGAGCTGATAACACAGAGCTCAATTCTTAATGATGGCGATGACAGAGTCCTGAGTTGTTAGGCTGATGCAAATGGATAAATTGTGTTCACTAGTTTGCCCTGCCAACCATGTGATGAATAATAAAGTTTTATTCATTTCTACATCTCTGCCTCCATGTGATGAAGCCTAAGAGTGGCTTTCCTTCATCTCTTCTTTATGGAAGTATACATGCAGGTGTCGGAGAATTCCATGAGAATGGGGTTGTTCAAAGTAGTGATAGTTGCTATTACCTGGGCAAATGCAAGGCTGATTAAAGAGGGGTGGGGTTCACAGAAATTGTTGTGAAAAACAAACATGAAGCAGGGTGGCAGCTTTCTCAACTTATAAAATGTTGGAGCATAAATAAAATGGTTGCCTTAAAATCGCAAGTTCGATGAAAAAGCACAACTGTTTTATTAATAATTTTATGTCATCTGTGGTGGCTTTGATGCAAGGTATATATTTCCCACCTCAAAGTACAGCCTCTCTATTGAACTTGCAAAACTATCTATTTAAAGTGTAGGATTATTTTTTTATTTCTTTTTTTGCTTCTTTGTTATCTTTCAGTCTGATTAGATGCATATTACAGATATTGTTTCCCTGTATTTGTTACCATGGATACAATGCTGTGACTATTGCTCAGCTTGTGGCATTTGGTGCCACCTTTAGCTGCCCCTGTAATTACTCAATTCCAACATTTTCATCCATTGCTCTTGTTCAGATGTGATTTGAATAATTGTACAGTGAACCATTCCCGAGCCAAGTGGAGTGCAGTATGCTGTTGTAGGTCATTGTGATTAGGAGGTATTAAGTAACTGTGTGTTGAACAAATTGAGGTTTAGCTTTCATTGGCCATGTGTTTATATTGCTGAATCAACGTGTCTTGAAAGAAATGCTCTAACATGTGGATTGCAGTAAAATAATTGTGTTGCTTTTATTTGGATTGAACAAATGCTAACAGGATCACTGACTGGTTATATTTTATTTCATTTTAATGAATGTTTCCCTGGAATTTTGTCTCACCTTTGACTTCAAAAGCCGAAATCTAAAACAGATTGTCAGTATCAACGCAGTCAACTCTGTGGGAGGAAGAATTAAAGTCTGAAGATTTATCACTTGGGGAGCGTATCACCAAGCACACTGAGATGAATTGAACCATGGAAACAGCAACCAATCACATTTAATTTCATGATTTTATTTTCAACTACAGCTTCATAAGTGTTTCTTTATTGACCCCATAATGTACACATGTCAACATATTGTGGACTGACAGCTTTTTAAATTGCTTTGTGTTCAAATGAGAAACTCATATTTTTCAACCCCACCTAAAAGAACAGCAATTTGCTTCAATCACATCCAAAATAAACCCTAAGCACACTAAATTAATTTGACAAGAACCGACAAAAAGACTCAGAAGGTTTAGCATGACAGCTTTTATTTCATATGGATTTGTGAATTTTATGAATGGCATTTTACTGACTTGATGCAGCAAAAATGGGAATGCAGATGATTCTGATTAAGCATTTGATCCAATATGCTATGCATTTTACTCCATACTGTGTAGTGGACACAATGCTTTAAATTCTAGTTTAGATATACTAGAATTAATTAATGTATAACTGCTTTGTGGGTGTATTTAGACAATCTATATATAGTGAGTGTTAAATGCTCTCAGTAGACTTTGAGGTCCTCAGTCAATGGAAATCAAAAAAACACTTTACTTTTGCATTCCCTCTGTAACCTTTATTGGTTGTCCTCCACAGACAAGAGCAAAAGGCTGCTTACTGTTAATGCTGTTCAGGAACAAATTTATTTTAGTTGAGATACAGTGCATCATGCCAAAAGAAAGTCTTCCTGACCCACAATCCGCTTAAGCTCCCACCAAGGGCACAGTGAGTTACGGCTCTCCATGGCATGGTGTCACAGAGGAAAGCATTGGGAGCCAGAGGTCCGGGGAAAAAACAAGGCGCTCAGCAATCGATTTATCCTTAGGGGAACTCAACACGATCACTTGCCATCACCTTTCTCTTTCCCACTTTTCACGCCCTCTACCTTTCTCTCTTTCTTCTCACTCTCAGTCTAGATTAACAAGACTGGGTCTTTGTAGCCTCACTAAAACCCACCTGCCAGTATCATAACCAGAAAGATTTTCTCCCACACTATCTCTGCTCTCAAGTCCAAAAGCTTCAGCTTTCTGACTGTGGCCTGACCCAGCCCTAATTAAACACAATTAGGTAAATCCCATGGACTATGGCCTAATCCTCTGGACTGCAGCAGGAGCAAAAGAGCACACCAGCAACAGAGACAGTAAAAGGGAAAGGAGGAGACTTGGCAGAAGAAGGGACAACACATCCCTGCAGAATAAAGCCAAGCGGAGCGTCTAATATATCAAACACATGGATTAGTGGCTAGCGGGGAGAGCTGGGGCTCAGCAGGAGCTTGCGGTTTCCAGTTTGCTTGGAGAGTTGACTTGGACTAGTGACAAACAGGGGGCTTTGGTTAGTTCTTGTGGGAGGCCAAACTCAATATCTAAATGTGTAAATTACCAGAGAAGAGAAATATTTTTTTCTAGGATATACAT
>JARVJO010000394.1:14159455-14187938 GCA_031762555.1 Cynodonichthys magdalenae | reverse complement strand
CTTATTGGAAACTCAAGACAGCCATGACATTATGTTTTTTACAAGTGTATGTAAACTTTTGACCACAACTGTAAGTACATGGTTAGTGAGGTGTTGCACCCCCTTTAGCTTGGATACAAGCATCTAGCAAATGGAAAAATAGATACCCATCTTTGTTACAATAATTTGGACTGGCATTTAGGGTGTTCCCAAGCTCTCACTCAGTGACTGCTGGAGATAGGCATGAACTTACCAAGACACTGCACAGAAAAGCAGAAAAAGGCTGTGTCCAAATTCAGGGACTGCATCCTCCGAAGGTCAATTTTGTTGGCCGCTTATGCCACAGCGCCGTGCCGGAGGCTGTCCAAATTTGAAGACTCCTCCAATGCGACCCGGAAATGTGTCCTTTCTCCACAATTTGAGGGACAGGTCCGATGGATCCTTCTCGGCCCACCCTATCCCGTAATGTATTGACGGCCAACAGGAGATTTTTTTATTACTTGTAATGGTAGATGAAGTGAGAGAAAGGAGTACAGTTTTAAATACAAATCTGTCAGTATAAACAATAAAACTTTAAAGTGATTGCGTTAATGCTTTTGTTATTTGCATAGACATACAGTATGTTTTTAATATTATTCTTGTCAGAAGTCAAACAAGCTGGTATAGCAATATAAACGTGCTGTACGGTGAGTCCGTTAATTATTAAAATTTTGTCTTTAAGCTAATTTTGTTGTTTTGTAATATTATTAATATTAATATATTGATATTTTGCTAATTTTGATCACAGTTGCTAGGCGACAGGAAATACGCAGGTGCATGGGTAGGAATAAAGCTGAAAGCTAGACTGTCCAAATTCACAGCTTCTTTTAAAGGTCTTAGCAGTCTCCCAAGGATCCAGCCCACCTTGACCAGGTATAGGCCGGGTCCTTCGAAGGACCCAGCCCCTGAATTTTGGCACAGTCAAAGAAAATGGATGGATCATATCTAATGGTTAGAGATATATGTCAACAAGTATCACTCATACCATTTACGTTAACATGAACTCTAACTTTTGAGTACAATATGAAGATGTTGGAATAGCTTTGGATATATGTTCAAAACTTTGAATGAAGGAACAGAAATAATTAAAACTGAGCTCTTTTCTCACCCAAATTATATCCCCTCTGTGAAGGGTGCTTTGAGTCACTGAAAGCAGACAGCCACAGAGTTCATGTTCTGTAACCAGGATTTGGCATAATAGCCCTGCATCATCTGTTTCCTGGGCATACTGTGACACAGTTCACCATGACCTCAACTTAGACAACATGTGTTTGTGCCACAAACGGTCCTTTCTGGCAAGATTTTAATATTCTTATTTTAAAGGTGCCCCATCTTTCAGGGCACATTGTGACACAAATTAACAGTGTGATCAAGTATAACAAAGTGGATGTGTTTGAGTTTAATTGTATTCATAAAAATACTGCATAAATGTCAGGGTGTGAATGGTACCCTTGTAACACCTAACAAGACGGCATTAATAGTGGATAAGGGCACAGACACACACTGACAAAATCCCTATCATATGCTTTCATATGAACATTTAACTGTGTGTATGGTGTCATACATTAACACATCTTGATGAAAATTGGATATTTAAGTATCTGAGCCACACTTCTTCACCCTTATCAAAAGAAAATGAAATGGTACTGATGTTCAGTAATCCCACAGAAAGACCTTTTTCATTTCCTTTGAAATTTTGGAAAATTGAGTTAACAATGTCTCATCACATTTCCGTCTAAAGCATGAGACCTTGGGGGCTTGATCCATAGATGAGGATGAGTACCCTTGTTCTGTCGTGTCTTACAGAGATGCACAGAGAAAAGGTCCTTAAGAACGTCTCTTCACGTACTTGGACAGGAGGCACAATTATGGCTGCCATGATTTCAGCAGTAATGCACAGATACCCGTCACGTTGAGTGGGTTTACAGGCTGTGGGCGGCGTGCCAGGGGAAGGTCAAAGTGCCCATCTTGTATCCAGATTTGTCGGCTCTGCTCCTACATGTGTTTTGTTAGAGCTGCATGGTCTGGAGGAATCCTGAAATAGGAGTGGTGATTGCTGTGATTGCGACACAGCAATACATATTTCTCCAGAGATGCAGGGGGTTGAATAATTTCTTGAATTTTATTTTATTTTTTTAACTGAGATGCAACTTTTTTAGGGAAACAAATAAAATAAAAAAAGACATCTGAATAACTTTATACAATGTTATACAATACAAGTCAGCTTAGAAAAATAGCATTACAGACAAACTTTTTTTTTTACTTTGCTAAAATATGCTGATGCACTGGAAAGCTATACCTCAATGTTAGTACATAAAACAGAACACGGTTTGAGGTTTACGCAATCAGTCTTTGGATCTGTTCATAATTCATATGGAGTAGGGCACTAAACACACCGTGAAAGTGGGTGTCAGAATGAGGAGGACGCTCTCAGGGGGATTCCCATTCCTGCATTTGTACCTTATCCATACCTTTTCACAGGTCCCATCTGTTTGCCTGCTCAAATCCCCCTGGCCTGTGCTAAACACAGTGCTGTGCTCTCCTACACGACTGGTGAGGGAAAAATGAATGGGCAATATTTGGTATTTAAATGTGGTCTCTGTGATGCATGGTATTGCTCTTTTGAAGCGATTTCCCTAGAGTAACATTTAGCTACTGCTGAGCAGGTTACACACGCGGGGCTGGGTGAGTTAGCAGCACCCACACATTTAAGTTGAATAGACTGGAAAATGAATAGCAGATGAAGTTGAGAGGGAATAAGTAATGCCTCGGCAGCAGAATGTAGTTGTTGTGTTTGAGTTACTTTGTAAGACAGATTTTTCTCGGAGGATGCTCATTTCTTCATGACTCAGTTTACTTTGTGAGGCAATTACGCTTCCAAAACCCCAAACACATTGCTTCTTCAGCTTCAACACAACGCAACACTGAAGCACAAACACAGTCCTCCTGTCACATTGAACGACTGATTATACATCTGGAATAGAAAGCGTGATGATTACTATACATGTACACCTCAGAAGAGAGGCGTTCTCTTGTGTTACAAGTGTGACACTCTAAAACCGCCACCCTGCTGCGCTTGACAGGTGCAGTGAGTTGATGTTTTCTAGATCCTCAGCAGGGGCACTGGACAGGATATCACGCCCTCTGATCCCAAACACTGTCCCCTGCCGACTCCGAAGATGCCTGCCTTTTGTCTCAAGCCTGGCTGGTGACAGGTACCTCTTACTTCCTTGTGGTCTCCTGGGGCAGCCGTCATGGTGAACAGAGTCCCCACCACAGACTACACTGTATTAATACCTACAAATCATTTTACACCCATTAATAACACATGGAACTTGTTCCCTGAGGATGTATTCATCGCCATGGCAGCCAAGATTTATTTGATCATTACAAATAAATTGAAAAGCAAGTTTATTATGTGACCAATTAGAAAAGTAGGGCGAATCTCACATATTACAAGAATGCTTATTTGGCCAGACTTCAGATATATGGAAGAAAAAAAAATGTTTTTGTTTAGCATCTCTTATTATATGAGCCATGGCAAATTGAGATCCATAAGACTTTTTTTCTTTTTTTTACCATTGTTTTTTTTTTGTTGTTGTTGTTTTGTATTTTTATGAGTACAAGTATCCAACCAAACTAAAAGTAACTCAGTATTTAGCATTGTTGGAAATCAGTTGAACTATTAACTTCATTTTGTTTTTTCCTAACTGATTTTAAATTATGCCTTAATGTCGAGTCAATGAAAATTCAGTTATTGAAAACTAATGAGGAGAAAAGAGGCTTCTGCCCATATTTTCTGTTTGTCTGACTATCTTGGCTGCTTGGGGTTGTCACGGTGCTCGGGGCTCCTGATGTGGCATATTAGGCAGGACAATCGTTATTAGGCACACTTCAAGCTCAATTACCACTCAAATGCACAGCCATCAAGGCTCTATCATGGGCTCCCAACAGATGGTTACAGGTGCAAGGTAGACACGGGTGGTGATGTCTTTGTCGGACTAGATTCTGATTTGTAAAGAGGAACAAATTGGCACAGCAAAAAATGAGAATACCAATTTTGGTTAATAAAATAGAGACATGTAGCTTTTCTAAGTTTAATAATTCAGTCATTTTTTGTGTCTCAATGGCTTTTAAATCAAAAATCTAACTACTTTTCATGTAATAGAATAAAGTAATTACATCAAGGAAATTAAAAATCATTTGTTTCTACTATTTTCTTTTCAATAAACATCACATTGTTTTGTTATGATTACAGTATATATTTAAATAAATTATGAAAAACATTAGTTAATAATACTATATATGTATTGTCTCTGAGATTTTTTTTTTCATCCCAGAACAAAAATCTGACTGTTTCTTGATCTTTTTCTTACAATGGTATGTTGGATGTTGATGGCTTCATTCTGAACATTGTGTTTATAAAAGATAGATAACCCTTAGGTGGTGACTCAACATTGCAGGCAGTCAAAACTATGCAAAGTTATGCACATTCAAAGATAAGCTAGCTGCAGGTTTACTCAGTACAGGCAAAACCATTTATTTATTTCAAGCTGTCAGGGGAAAAAAAAAGGAAAATTTTAATCTATAACTCTGGGCTTAATTTAAAATGTCAAAACTGAAGGAAAAAAAAAAACTTTTGGTCTGCTAGATCTTCACTTCTAGCTCAGAGAGAGAGAGAGAGAAAAAAAAACACATGCAATCATTTTAATATATTTTAAGATCATACATAAATTCAATTAAAAAATGTAGCAGATGATATTTATCAAGTATGTTTGTTTTATTTAAAATTCAATCATCTCAGCAGGTTATGAGTCTTGTAAAATAGTTTCTGAGCCTCCACACAAATTCTAAACACCCCAATGAAAATGCGTATTATTTTTATATTCATGTTAAATACACTTGAGTGTGATGCAGCAAAGATGAAAATAACTCAAAAAGCTGCACGGTTTGGGTGATTATGATAATGCTGATCTGCTAATGTCATTTAGACTCTGAGGCTGAAGGAGCTATCATTACATGTTGCAGTCATCCCAGTAAATCAAATCAAATGCTTTGGTTTGTCTCCAGAACATCCTAGAGATATAACAGCAGCAATCTTTGAACTGTAAATCACATTTGAAAACTGTTCACATCTCCAATTTGCCTTGTTTTAGCTACTTATCAGAATATCTCCTGTGTAAAAGTGAGCGTGTTGGAGAAGCTTCAGTTAGCCTATTTAACCACCCACCTGGGCAAATACCACCCACCTTGGCATCTGAGTCACACTCTGCTTTCTCTTTCACACAGACTGAGCAGGAGAAGCGGCAGCAGCAGGAGAAGCAGCAGCGCAGCACAGGACAGCTCTGTGCAGTGCGCGTGAGTGTGGGTGGAACGGCCTTATGGCTTCAGTCATTCAACCAACCGTGAGGGCATCAAAAAGACCCAAGAAGAAACCGAGAGGCAGGGAAAGCGCAAAAAAGAAAGAGGGAGAGAAGGAGAGGAAAACAACAACTCAAAAGCAAAATGTCAAATACAGCATCTGAGAAAATGAGGAGGAGGAGGGATGCATAGACAGAAAGTGAAAAAAACAACAACATAAGAAAAAAAAAACACACAAGAGAAAGAAGTACAGACAGACCAGACACAAGTGGAGTGAGTGTGTGGAGATGAGTATGCACAGCAAACAAAAGAAACACGACAAACATGCTCTTCTCTGCATACACAGCCTGACACATGGAGCCACTGATGAGAGCGGCAATATTACCCCCGGCACATCTCAGCTTATATCCCCTGCAACTTCCTTCAGCAGGATTGTTAGAATGAAGCTCAGCCCTGAAGCTTTTGTTCCGCCAAGGAGCATTAGGAGGCTGAAGTGGCAGGTCTTGCTTTTTAGATGGCACTGATATCGGCAAAGAGTGAGAGACCAGTTAAACACAAGAGAGGACGATCCCTCAGAAATAATAAAAGTACTGAAGCTTTTTGTTTTTGGCTGCCAAAAATGGAGAAGAATGGAAAATGAAATTTAGCAAATTTTTACATATTTTATATTTTAGGTTTTTTAGTTATACAGTATGTCAGTGATGGCTCAAGATTCTATGCCGATGAGGGCAATATACTTCTTGAAATACGATTTTGCTGTGATCAGAAAATTTCTTGATTTTTTTCAAGATATTATGAAAGATATCAAATAAGATATCAAAGTGATCTTATTTTCTTAAAAAAATAAAGAAATAAAAATCAATACATCTGCTTCCTTCTCCTCCGGCTATTGCAGTCAAAGCTTGAAATACTAAGCTCCTCAACACAGCGAGCCTCTCGCTTCTCAGAACTGATCCTTTCTTACTTTAAGTCAGACCCTTACTGTCAGCAAAAAGAGAAGAAAAAAACGACTTTTTTTTCTTTTTTTGAGTTAAAACTCTTTGTATGTCTGTTCATTTGCAATTTCCTCTAGCAATAAACAGATGAGGAATCTTTAAGCTAACTGTTATATCAATACTTCTCAAAAGCTCCTCCTGATCCCATCAAGGAATCTTTGTTTTTAACTGGTAGAGCGATAATGCTTCTGTATGACAAAAAAAAAAAGGATAGATTCCTAAGCCATAGGGAGAATGCTTGTTGTTTCATCCCCATCACTGGCTGAATGTGTTGCTTTAATGTGATTAGTTAGACTTTAAATCCTGCCAGACCCATTTCTCTCTCTCGCTCTCTCTCTCACTCTCACTCTCTCAGTTTCCCTCCCTTTCTCCTGTATTACCATTCCAATTATTTGTCTGCAAGCAAAGTGTTTGCTCACTTGGATATTATATAATACATTTAGTCAGAATAAATCTAAAATACCACAAGTAGTGCATGAACATATTGTTTTATGACTGTTAACTTGCTGTGGACATCACCTTCTCACTGTTTAACATGTGGCCTTCCATTTAACCCACTCTACTGAACTTTAATTTACTTTTTTTTTTGTCATTACTTTACCAGTATGTGGCTAAGTTGCCTCTTTTTTAGCAGTTTGAGAATCCAAAATCTGTAAACCTGGAGCCAAGATGAACTAAACGCTGGTACTACATCAACTGTTTTGAATGCAATTCCTTTTATGATAAAATGTTAAAAAAAAACATACATATATAGTTTTAATGTGAGTTTATTCAAAGACAATCTTTTCTGAAGTCACAAAATAATCTTTATTTTATTTTTTGTATTTGTGATTAAACTTTCAAACCATTTTAAAGTTATTTTATCTGAACTCATGGGTTCAAATGAGATAAAGCACCCAAAACAATTTGCAGAAGATAACAAGCAAGAGCTTAATTGGTCCAATGGAAATTCACATTGATTTGTGAAAAATGAAGTTAATTTTGGCCTCCTTCCCTTTGTTCAAAAATAAAGTTCTTGAAAGGGCTTAAAACACAGAAAACCTACACAGCATAGAAATATGTTTTGTTTACCCTTTTAGTTTACTGCATTGTTTGTTACTGAATAAAATATCAGATGAAATGGTTACTGAATGTGACTAAACTCTGTTTGGTAAATGCTTAAATCCTCCATAACGCGTTCATGAGATAACATCTGTTAGCAAAGTTTTCTACCACACAATGCATTGTAAAGTTGCCAAAATGTGCAAACAAATATGGATCAAATGGTATGCACCTTGAAAAGTCACCAATCCATGTCAGCAGATGTGTATCAGTCTTTTATTTTTTTTTCCTGCCACCATAAAAGGGAGGCAATCGATCAATGTTTATACTTGAAAAGTGGGACTGGAACTATGGTTTCACTGAGGTTATATTATATTGCACACAATGTAAGATAAAGCCCCCTGTACAAAAAGAAACAGAAACTGAGGTTCAGAAATCAAAAACAAGATTTATCTTGAACCACTTCATCAGAGGAAAACACTTCTGGCTTTTACTTGTGTAGTTAGGACTCTCTATTCTTCTTCTCTTTCATATCTTTCCTGCCTTTCTTGTCACTCCTTTTTCAACCTCTGTCTTTCCCAGCTCAACCGACATGCAACTACTTATATCCTTTTCATTACATGGCATGAAGAAACAAATAAAAGAAAGAAAGGGGCTGGTCATCATGCTGAAGGAGCCACAGATACAGTATAGTTAATCAGACAGAAGTCTACTCATGCTGGAGGGTGGGGGTGGGGGGTTTACAAGGATTGGGAGTAAGAAAAAAGAAAGTAATTTATGTGGGGCAATAGAGTAGAGTTAGGGAGTAATATGCAGACTCAGAAAGTCAATGTGAAGGCAGCAGGGCGTTGTTTGTTTTTTCAGCACCTCACTTGCGCTATGGGATGGGGTTTGAGTGAAGGCCAGTGGCCACAGCTTGCCATGGAGGGTCCAGTGATGAATGTTCACAGGCAATCTAGGACACTGCAGCAGAACCACCATCAATTCAGCAGCTGTATCACAGCACGACTGGGAGTATCGGTGGAGTGTCTGGTCTTCTCTGCGCAAACGTGAGTACCTACAAATTCTATTGTGTTTCAAAAGTTTGTGTGTGTGTGTTTTGAACCTCATATGGAGGAGGGGATTAACATATGACATCTGTCTCTTGGCTGTGGGAAGTAGCTGAGCAGTGCTTCCCATTGGTCATTCCCATGAACTTTTGCTCTTCAAGGGCCATGGTGGGAGGCAATGGTGAGGACACAAGAGTCGATCAGCCGTTGCTGGACTGTAAAACACCAAAATACCAGCAACACATTTGTGCAAACTTAGGCTACGTTCACACACAAATGCAACCCAAATCCTTTTTTTCCCCTTATATTGAATTTTTTCATGACAGTCTGAATGTGACAACTCTGACTTTTTTCAAATCCGACTCAGGCCTTTTCAGTATGTGGTACTAAATCTGATACATTTTTGATGTTTTTAAAGCAACTGCAGTCTGAATGCTTGTGTCGCATTTCATCCGACTTTTACATGTGTGAGGTGGCAGATCAATTCATTCATAATAACACTAACCCCGAGTCATGCTGTTTAAATCTTGTAGCTCCACACATTTTCAACTACCCAACAGAAGTCCAGTTGCTTCATCTCTGTTCTGTAAATTTTCCATATCCTGGATGACTGAGAATTTGCAGCAACCTATGATAGTAAAGTCCAACAGACCGTATCAATCAAAAGGTTACCCAATCAATACTTTACTTTTAGCACGCCGCTTCATTCAAACAAAAAAAAAATGCTGCACCAAAGCATCAGGTCAGAGGCAAGTTTAAATATAAACATTAAACAAACATGTCAGATAACTACCTAATTGGCTCTGATTGCACAACAACTTCAGAATCCACATGCTAACAAGTAGCATTCATGTTTAGCTTATGTAAACAGCGAGCTGATTATGATGTTACGGCATCTTCTGCACATGCAGGTTGCATCAGGGCAGTAGAGAGTTCATACTGGAGTCTGCGAAGGTTGAATTTAAAATCTAATGTGAACGTTCATGCAAATAAATCAAACCTGAACAAGACCTGCCGTGTGAACATTGCCATAGAAGTCATATTTAATTTTTTTATGACAGAATGCAAACATTTATACAAAAATCCAGCTAAACTAGACTCTGCCAAGACTTACATGCTATAATACTAGCCATATTTCAACAGGTTTTGTTGGAATTGAAGTCTGTCAGGGTCCCTCTCATGAAATGGGTATGATTAGGACAAAAGTGGGCATTACAACTAAAAAGGGGCAGAAAAATGGACCCACGTGGTGGTAAAGGCAAAGAATCTCAAGCACATGATGGATTTTACAAGCATGTAACAGTTTTTCCTCCCATTCCCTGCAGCAGAGTACATTTTACTGTGAAGGAAGCGGCACAAGTAATCATGTTGCTGTTGCCTTATCAAAACGTTCTTTGGGAAGCTTCAAGAGACGACTAAACTTCTCTGCCCCTCACAGTCACAGAGATAGAAAGGACTTTTCCTGGAGGTAAAATATCACAGCTTTTTTTTTTTTGTCTGGCTCCAGCTAGCTGGATGTCTCAGTTAAAGCGTGACAAATGTTTCTGTAATTTTTTTGATCACATTAAAACTGGGCGTAGATTTGTTTGCTGTGACAGTGTTTGTTGAGTTTAGGGCAGCCAGTCTGCCTCCCACATTGGCCTGTTGGGCGTGCATGAAGGTACAACCAAACTGCCTGTAGGCCTAAAGCAACATTCTATTTGACAGTTTTAGCTATAGAGAAAACTGTTGCACAAAATAACTATTCCATTAGCATAGCCTAGACTACTATTAAAGCTGCATGAAGATAGAACCCACTTTGGCAAGAAAGATCAATGGTAGCCTTTTCACTGATGTGTTTTTTCTTGGTATTTCTGAATTCACACCCAACCTTCCCACTTTAGTGAAAGTCTGAAATTTGTGACACATTATCTGCTGTCCAAAGCACACTGGAGATTCATATGAGCAATCATTAACATTCTCATATTCTGTACATAGCTTGCAGATAAAGGTCATTAACAAATCAAAGATAATAAAGTCTCACAGTGTGCTGCATATCTGCACAAAGTCATGATTAAATGTGGGAAAAGTAGAAGGGTGCTGCACCACCATTTGAAGTGAGAAACTATTATATGACTGGTCAACATCCACTAAGAATTGGTAGTTACAATAATGTGAACGGGGAGGTATCTAATCTTCCTTTTCTTCTGTTTCTCAAGTTCTAATTCATAACATTTTAAAACAACAGGTGTTCATCCTGTTGTTTATTGTCGCAATGACAAAAAACTTTATGAACTTTTCATTTAAAATTCTCAGTTTTTAAATGTTTTAAAGTATTTTATGTTCAGCAGAGTTACATTTTTAAAGTATAGAAAAAATTGTTTTTAACAAATAAAACAGATATTTGAGTTAATTTTCTCAGCAAGCAAAATGTTAACATATTAGTACTTTTGTTACTTAATTAGTACTTTTTTCCAAATTATATTATCCAACACTGTTCGTTAATAATTCTCATTTAATAGAAGTACTCCTTTTTTTTATAATTTTATTTTTATGTTTTGAATGCTTTAATAGTGCACATGTTGAATTACCACCCAAAATGAGCTATTGATTTTTATGCCAACATATTTGCTTTTTCTTTTCAGATTGGTGCGGATATGAGTCTTTCTCAGCTGACACCGGTCAAGCGGATGCATACACAGATCATTCTTCTATTAAATAGAGAACACAGAAACACACGAGCCAAACAATTATGGCCATTTTTAATTCAGTTTAATTCAGAATTCTTTGAACTTTGAACTGCATTAGGAAGCTGAGGTGTCCATGTAATCACCAGGAGAAAACACAAACTCTCACAGAAAAGCCTCAGCCTTTCGCTGTATGTAAAATGTAAACATTTGTAGATGAAAGGAAAAGGGGTTAATTCCATCTCAGAAATACAAAACAAAAAGTGATTAGTGGCAATGAAATAAAAACAAAAATAGCAATCCCAATCAAGCGGACAGTGTCCGAATTGTGTTTTTTCTACTTCAATCATCATATATCTCTAACAACACCCCCTTTCAAACATAGACACCCACACTTCTTGGTTAGTCTTAGACATTTAACGCTATGTAGTTAGGGTTGAGCAATAAAAATACTTCCAGATGTACAAACTAGTACAAATAGTTTTGTCATGGCTGACCTATAGGAGAGTGTGGAGATATTTATTCTTTTCAATTTGCTGATGAGAGAAAAATAGTAAACAAGCAGCATTTATATGGCACTCCAGAATGTGTCATAGACCATTCAACATTTAGAGCACACTTTTCTATTGCAAATACACAGATTTTAATTCTGTCTAGTTTTTGTTTTCTCATAAAATGAGGCTAATATTTCACCCTTTCACCATTCTGGTGCATAAACATACCTGACAGAGTCCCTTATCACATGTGGGGAAGTGTCCACAAGACACTGATGGTAAGGACAGAGAAAGGTCTCTGCACATGTAAATTGTTCATTGGGCAGAATGAAGAGAGTCTATGAATAGATGTCCATTGAGAACTGAGTGTCACTGCCAGTCTCATGCAGACGCCAGAGAAATATTATGGCTCTGGCGGAAATTAATTGTGGGCATAGAGGGTTCCTCTTCTAGCCCAAGACAGCACTGGTGTCAGAGAGGGAATAAAAGCAGTTGCCTCTGGGCACCGGCCCATGCCAAGTAAACATTAAGCATAACCCACCAAAGGAATATTTTGTAAGGTGTCTTTGAGGCCTCACCTAGAGGGTCTTTGATTTTTATTTAAAAAGGGAAAATAAAGACTTTTTGGTAGTTTCAGAGGAGCTGCAGAGACAAGAATTGGACCTGACAAGAAAAAACACTCATAAAAATGAATGAGGGCCTAAAATGCTTTGAAATGAAGCCTCTTTACAGTGAACTGTGGATTATGGAATGGAAAAACCTAAAATGAATTCTTCTCTATGTCACAGGTGAAGAAAAAAAATGGAGCAATTGCATTACTTTTCTACAGTTACTTCAGAAAGGTTAAGCCATCTTTGTCAAAGAAAGACTAGCCACAGTTAAGATGGAAGTGCTACCAAATTTCCAAAGCTTTTATGGTCATCAGACTCTAAAAAAGTGTGAACTGGCCCACACTCACAGATAAGGGGATAACAGTGGCTCCCTTGATGGTTGAAGCAAGGTCTTATGATGGTCAAGTGGTTTAAAGGTCTGCCAGAAAAGCTACTTCACATTGACCAGACCTGTTTTAGCTCTGCAGACCAGACATTATCATTATTTAACATCTGCAATTGAAGTGTCACTATCATTTTCTAAATTAGGCAGAGGCATAGCTCAGTATTTGGTGGGTATATACTTAAAAAAATATGTAGTCATCTTTGCAGCTCCCCGTAGAATTAGGTGGACCAGAATAAAACAAACAAAATGTAGGACAGAAGGCTTTTTTATGTATAGAACAATGTTTAATTTCTCAACCTCTATGGTGAGCGTACTCCCCACTTTTTTCCAGTCACTGAATAAAAAACAAGTGTTGATAAACATCTGTTATGCACTGGTTACTTTTGAAAAACAATCAAAAATCAAGATACATGGATCATCTCAGTTTATACAACAAGGGAAAGGAAGCAAACAATAAAGATGTGATATTCAAGAATGATCTGAATCTTTTGAACAAACCTTTACAATGATAACTAAGTTGCAGACAAGTAAGAGCTGCTTTTTTCCCCTTGTAGTGATGTCATCATGTTTTCCTTCTCAAATGCAGACACACAGTCCTACTTTGCTGATGTAGCAGATGTTGTATGTGTGGAATATGCACTTAAGAGAAAAGGGGCATTGCAGATCCTCCCTTACATTGTACAACACTACGTACTGCCTATAAGTCATTGCATACAGCTGTAAGTTGTGGCATCACAAAATTGAACAACACTTTGAAACCAAGGGAGGAGGTACGAAACACTTCATAGAACCATATGTCCCATCTCTAGCAAAACTGCTGGGTGGTCTCACACTATGTGGGACACCTGCTTACTTTAAATATAATATATTAGAAGTAAATCAAACTTTTGTCTAAAGTAGTTTGTGCTTAAAAAAACAAATGGCTGCCAATTAGAAAATCTCTGGTAGCTTCACTTGTTAAATGTGAGAACTTTGTCAGGTATCATTTTTAATTATCAAGAACAACACTGTATAAACTATTCCATATGTGGATGGGATTTTTCTTGACAAATGAGCTTTCATTTGTTTCTCACCTTAAGTCAGACCACTGGAGTTAACACCTGAAGGCACCTGGCTGAGTAGTTTGCAATTGGCACTGCCAGTGAATTTTAGTCATTGGAATATGAAAGGTACATTTTTGTGATTTTGTTATTAAAATTAAAAGCACCAACATGAAAAGCACTTTTCCATTTTCAAAATATTCACTTTTTATTCAAATAAGATATGCACACACACAAAGTGTGTATGTTTTTGAACATGCCATGTCTTTTAAACATTTTTTTTTCCTGGGGGAAAACAACCAGTGGACAGAATTCAATGAAACTATCAGAAAATAATCAAATGGAGTCAATCACATTCAAGATGGCCATCACAGTTAAGCAACCTTGGCAAACACAAGAATGTGAGTTAGCTGCTATATTATCACATTTTCAATGTTGTTAAAGTTTACAACGTAAATTGCATTGGTCACATAGATTCTTCTCTTCTATCAAATATGATATCAAATATCACAGCACCAGTAATGTAAGTATACAGGTATACAGGAAATAGTGTGTGACAACACAAAGCAAAGCAACAAAACACTTTCCACATAAATCTGTGCTTCCTATTACAAATTCTACTTTTTGAAAGTCAAACTTTGGTGAAGCAGAAAATGGCATGTTAAAACCTGACAAATTAGTTGTTAGCTAAAACTTTCACAATGCTGCTTTAGTGCTGCTCATATTAACCCTATAACAAGAGCAATTTCACAGATCCTCAGCATTACAGCTCCTCTGAGCCACACCTGCACTACTTACACATCGGCAGTGCTGATTAAAAAAACAACTGACATAAGCAGTGGTAAAATGAACAAACGCCTCGTGTCACACTTCCGACCCCAGGGTGAAAGAGTGCAAATGAAGGAGTGATCAGTTAGCTCACAATCCAATCATCTGTGCAATGGAACTTGTTGGCACTCACCTTTGTCAGCAGCAAAAGTTTTCTTTTTTTTCCCTTTTAAATGTCAAGCAATGACTGCTCTGTTCCCTCATTATCCTCTGAGATAATGCCTATAGGTACCGTTGTGTCAAGTTTTGCAGGGTCCCTAAACGCTTAATAAATCATTTTATTTTAACTATTAACAATTCAAAAGGCAAAGCAGATTTATTATGTCTGATTAGAAACATGATTATTTTGGGGGTATTTATTCAATTTCATTATGTCTGTTTTTACCTACAATAGCTTTAGTAGCTTTGGTTGCAATTGGTCAGAACCGTGGTCCTGTGGGTTTGAAAAAAGTCATTTCAAAATGTCAATCTCATGTAAAACAATCAACAAATCTGTCATGTAAGTTTACTTCCTGTGGCGGTCCCTGCAGAATAGAGGATTTTAAAACATAAATTTTGAAAAGTCACATTGTTTGCATTTTTTTTTTCTGTGTTCTCTAGAATCTTTTTTTTTTCCTTGTCCAAAAATTGTGCTGAATTTAATGCCTCTGTTGCCTACCTTGTTAGGCAACATCTCACTTGCAGCTCTAAAAAGGTTTAAGCAGGTACAAAATTGAGTTAATGAGTTAGTAAATGATAATCTCAGTTTAAGGACTTACATATAAATAAACAGGTCATTATCTACAACCAATAGAGAGATGATCTCTTGTTTAATTGTCTTTAAATTGAACTCATTTTGCAGTTGTCTTAATAAATTATATTTCCCTCTGTCATTCAGTCATTCTATTTCCTGTGTCAAGTACTAGCCCATTTGTTCTCATAAATTTTTTACTTACTTTCCAAGTCATAATTTCAAAATGAAGAATATGAAACACTGAAAAGTTCCCCAGATCATTATTTTGTTCAATCAAATTTCTGGAAACATTTTTAAAAGATTTTTGTGACGTTATTTCAGTTAAAATTTGAAATATTTTAAGTTTAGAGTCATAACAACTAAACACAAAGACAACTTTGAAAGGGCAGGCTGTGCATTTGACAGTGTGAAACTTTTGCAAACATGGAAGCACCGGCTCAGACGAGCATGTGCACGTCCATTAACAGACCACCTTGACCCGATAAAGACACATGCATAGTCCCAGTCCTGGTGGATGAAAAGAAGAGGATCACAGTCCCAAAGTCATTGTTATCTCTCCAGCTAATGATGCTAATATTTGTGTGGCCCATAAATAATGCTAACAAATACCCACATAAAACGAATTAATGAAAGGCAAACAGAAGTGGAGCAGAGAGATGCATGGTTTTACTGAGTAACGACAAATTACCTTGGGGGAGGGTGGTGGGATGAGACTGCTGTACAGTCATTACTCTGTACAGCAAGCACAGTCTGGCTAACACCTGTGTTTCCCTCCGATCTGCCTCACCCTAATTAGCCCACACACACCCTGGGGATCCTCTGACAGATAAGACCTGGACTGGGTGGAGGGGGGTGGGGGCGGGGTTGCAGGCAGGGAAAGGAAGAGGGCATGTAAAAGTTGAATAGAAAGATACAAAAAAAAAAAAGGCATAGGTTTAAATAAATAGGATAAAAGCAGGTGGTTATGAGCAACCCTCTTCTGCTAATACCTAGTGAAACTGCATCGATGAACCGGAGTGAGAGGCAGAAGTGAACTGACATCTGCTGACAGCGGTGAGAACGAGAGGTAGAGAAGCGGAGTCACGTTCCTCTTGTTTCGCTTGAGCTTGCATGCCTCAGAGTTGTGGAATGAAATGTTTGTTAATTTCAGATGTCACTTTTATTCTTGTTACGAACACCTGAAACTCCTGCCCACATCTTGCACCCTCCTCGCACTCCCAGTCATCACACAGTTCTTCAGTGTTGTCCCTGACAACTGCAGCCTGACAGTCCAATGTTTCCACCATAACGTCTCAGTGATGAACTCATCTTGTAAAACATCTAATAACTTAGAAGTCTTGTCCTTTTCTTTTTACTAACAGTAATACTTTCACTAAGAACATTAAAACTAATTCAATATGGGTTTTATTTATTAGTAATAATTATGTTTACATTACTGTTGGAATTGGATTTTCTTTTTCTTTTTTGTTAGCATCGTTTTTCTTCACCAGTAGGGAAACAGTAAATAAAAGATAATCAGTGTGATCAAGTCAATGCCCACTGATCCACTGATCCAGCTTGATGGCCATATGAAATTAAATATCAAAAAGAAAGGGAAATAAAGGGAGCAATATACATTTTTTCTAATGCGTCATTTACCTGTAACGAAATACTGATGTGTCACATATTTTCAGAATAAATGTTTGCAAGCTTAACCTTAGACAGCTATAAATGTGTAGAGGACCAAAACAAGATTTTGTGAGTCTCCACAATTTTTTTGTTTTTTTGTTTGTGTGATACTTTCTTAATGGCTTTTTCAAAGTTTTCTTTAAGTTTGATCATGTATACTATTCTTTTTGTTTTGTAACATATACAGTATATTTATTCTAACACACTGCAAATAGCTCCTCAACAATTTGGTGACAATTTGTCGATATTTCTCCAAACTGAGGCCATACAAAATGCAACAATTACTTTGTTCTTTGTATTTTGTTCTTTCTTGTTCTTTGTTTCAAAGTCCCACTTAAAAAAAAAAAAAAAAACTCTGTAAAACATGTAAAAAACGTACATTTTGGTAGCTTCCTGATTTGCCTCCTATAGTACTATATTCTCCTCTGCATCTGCCTGCTGCCTGTCATTTTTTCCATCTGCCTAGTTAAAGATAGACATCAACCACAAACTGTGGTTATGAAACTGTTTGTGGATTTAACTTGGAATGAAGCAGGACCAAGATTTTTATTTATTTACTTTGTTTTTTTCTTTTTTGTATTTTTTTCCCAAATGCTTAACGATTTCAATAAATCATCATTTCAATTTGTTTACCAGTTTCTGCTGTCCGCTGCTTGGTCCAGCTTTTTGTGATCTCTGTGACACTTTTTCTCTCTCTCTGTCACAGTCACTTTGCCATTTACCACACTGATGCCTGCATATTAACGTACAGCAAGGCAAACACCGCGTAACACACGGATATACAAACATACAGGTATTCATTCAAATAAATTAAAGTTGACGCTCAAACTTTATTTTTTTTGTCAACTGCTGATCACTGCCAGGAAATTTAGCCACGGTACTATATGTGTTTGTGTGCGTGTAAGTGACATACCTCACATGCTGAGTCCAAAGACTTGGGTGGATCATATTTTTTCATGCCTTGGGACCACACACAAGAAAACACAAATATACAGATTTAAAAAAAAAATAAAAAGTAAAAAAAAGTCTATATTATTTGACATACAAGTACAGCGAAAGCAGTTGTCTTGCAGCACATTTGTACATATCCATTATAATTTTAATTAATAAAGTTATAAACCCTTATGAGTTTGCAAGATGGGTGGCTTGTGGTAAAGAAGATTGTGCTATTTTCAAACATACAAGGTGCTAGCAAGTAAAATTGTGTTGATGCAGAATAATATGAGTAGAAATTGTGGTTTTTCTGGGCCCCTCTACTTGAGGAAGCTACCTCACTCTGGAATTTACCCAGAAAATACTTGCCTCATTTTGCAGAGGATTGCAGACGTCAGCCGAAACTAATTTGTGCTAAAATGTTTTATGCTAAATAATCCTGAACTGAGACAAAATTAGTAAAAAAAAAAAAAAAAGCCCCCACTTCCTCTTAAAATGTTCCAATTTTAACGTAACACGTTTCACTTCCACCTTTTTTTGTGTTTTCCTGTCGTTCCATTTACGCACATTTTTTTTTTTTTTTCTTCCTCTCCTTTACTCAAAACTGAGACACATGTGAAGCTTCTGTGACAGTGACAGAAGTAGGCTGCATACGCCACAGAGCCAGCCCAATCAGTGACAATCTGCATGGTAATGTGTGGCAGGGGCGGGATAATGAAGTTCCCAGCTTGCCGACTGGAAGGCTATCCTCCGGTGTGCTAAGTGATTTATCTCCTCTGTCAAGAGCCAGGACAGCCAGGACTTGTCCTTCCCAGTGGTATCCGAGAACAGGCGCTGAGCAGAGCCACATAAGAGATGTGCAGAAGCAGAGGGCCCAAGTTGCTTGCATAAAGTGAACATAAATTACACCAAACAATAGCGGATAAACAAAGGAAGTTGTTTATTCTTTATTCCATGCAACTAATCTGCTGTGAAAAAGAACAAATGCTGTAGTAGGTGCAAAAATTAGTCAGCTATTGACTATAATATGCATGTCATTTTGCTTGTTTTCACCCCTGACACTGAAGGCTTTTCCATTACAATAAGCCTGCCCAAAGGGACCTGACCAGTAAAAAAAAAAAAAAAAACTCATTCACAATTTTAAACTCTTTTGTAATGTAGACTCTAACAGCAACGACAACAAAAATTACTACTTGTAAAAAAAAATAAATAAAATAAAAAAAAAAAAAAAACAAGAACACAAGAAAAACAGTCTGTCGCATGGATAGGGCAGAAAAAAGAAAACAAATAACCAAACATGTAAACCTGTTTTACAAGGCTTAGAGTCTCAAGGTGTTACTGGAGGATTTGAAGGCATGTTTGTGATTTAACACTACGGGGAGCTACATGTGATTTAAAGATATAAACACACTTGCACGTTGACTTTTAATTTATATCATTTTAACATTTTATAAATCTACAGGACTACATTTGTCACATTTTTAGAAAATGAAACATTCACAAAAACAACAACTAAAGCTTGCTTCTTAAAAAGACAAACAAAAATAAAAGACAAACAAAGGAACAGACAGACAGATGAAACGACCCATGGAATCTTTTAAAAAAACTTCAATTTTTTTATTATCATTTATTAGTTTTTCCAGGAATGGATATCATCTATGAAACTAACTGAGTTATAGTTATTTTATTTTGGCTGAAGTGGATTGGCTGTGGTGACACACACATAAATATAATCGACAACCTTTGCCTTTCAGTGGCAGGTGATGAAAAGTCTGTTTCGTCTCAAGTAAGGTTTAAGCCTGTCATCACCACTGCAGAAATACTATTTCAGTCTAATGTTGTCAGATTCAGTTTAAACACTGTCAACCAATTAGCATACAGTCATATCATATCCAATCAACATGGCATCTATTATCAAACTACTTTATTGTATTTTTCTTTTTTAGAACACACGGTTTTCCTGTTTGCTTGCTTCCCTTGTTTCTCGACCGCACCAAGTGGTCACTTTAAATCTCTGTCTGACTTGACCTTAGACAAAAAGTTAAATTAACTCAGGCAGTCCATAATGGGTTTATTTAGGTAATTAAGCATTGAGGTGGAATGACAAAAAGCTCACTGAAGTTGCCTTGGGGCTTTTTCTCTTGTCACTGAAGCAGAGTGATCAAGATCCATCATATATCTGACTGCACTTTGTCCCCAAAATAACAAAATCTGTTTGTTTTGTTAGACTTAATAAATGCAGTTTACTTCTAAATAAATTCAAATGATACAGTAAAAAAAAATTGAAATTGAAAATTGAAATATTATGAAGGTTGTTTTATTTTGTGAAAATGCGTCAGAGTAATGCTTTTAGATGTGTGCAAGTTACATTTTGAATGGAAACGTGAAGTCAACAAACTCAAAGACCCTACTGTTTTCCTAATTATAAATAGAATGTCTCGACACTACTGAATAGGACCTAAAATAATAGAGAATAAAGGTTTACTGAAAAACATAGAAATGGAAAATATTGTATTTATACTGTTATTCGTGTGTGTCATGAACATGAATCAATGTTTGTGATTTCTACAAGTTTTGTAAATTATTGTAGAGAGAAATCCCAAGAACAATTATTACTTAATTTTAATAATACACTATCAATATAAACTCTTTATTGAAAACCTGTGATGGACTTGCAACATGTCCAGGGTGTGACTGCTGGATATGGGTGCCAGTGACCCCCGTGACCCTGAAAGGAAGAAGCAGGTATAGATAATGGACAAATGGATGGATGAAAACAAAACTGGGTTTTCATAGTATTGATCTTGCACATGATTACATTAATGCTTAATTGCCCATAAAATCAATCTATAACCAACTGAGAAAAAATTTAAATAAAAAATAAAACAAAACAAAATAACAATCATGGAGTTTTTTTTTCCCCGTATGATGAAAGTCTTCATCTCTCCTCAAACCATCCCCTTTAAAAAAGAACAGTTAATACGTGCACAAGCAATGATTTTTGCACATTTTAAATGTTCTATGCAAAAAGAAATAAAGAAAAAGAAAGAAAAACCCACTCATTTATTATAAACTATAGAAATCTTTGATCAAGATCACAGATTTGATCACACTCCTACTTTTCTGGAATTACACTTTAATTACAGTAATAATGTACCAATGTTATTTCTCTCACCTCTCCTCTTATAGTTAATTAAAACAAATGAACAAAAGCAGGGGTTCCCATAACCTGATTTGGCAAAGATCAACCTCATTTGGAAAGAATTAAATTGTAATGCAGTAAAAATTCATTAACTTATTTCCACTGAGCATTCTATGAGCCAAGATCTGGTATTGTAAAAAAAAAAAAAAATCTTCTTCCAGTATGTGTGGATTTCTTTTTTTTTCATTCCATACAAAAGAAAAAAAAAAGTCACAGCATCAAAAGATGTGTTAAAGGCAGAGTTTGATTCTGAACAATTTGCACGTGGAAAAATGCAATTTTCCAAACACAACTGTGAACCCAATGTGCTTTAGTGTTTTTTAAAACTGTTGGTAAAATACTCTGTTTAGGAAAGAGTCGCTGGTTTAATTTGTCAAACTGCTAATTAGCCACAACTTGGGAGAAAATGAAACTTTGGAATACAGAATTAAGTCAAAATATTTTCTACAGCAGTCTGTGATTGTTTCCTGGCTCGAACAACAAGTTTAAATGTTAAATTATAATCTGGATTCTCAGTCTGACAGAAGAAATCTTATTATTTACTTCAGATTGAGATCCTTCAATTGACTATTTTCAAAAGATAAGATAACTTCTGATCTCCACCTAAAACCCTGCAAAGGATTTGAATGATCATTTTTGGTTAAAGGGATAATTATATAGGCATATACAAGATATAAATAAAGGTAGTATATAAACCGGTAGTAAACTTGGCACAAAATTTCTATATAGTAACAATGCTTTTTCATATTTTAAATGGTGCCACATTCGTAAGGAACATGCATTTGCAGGATGAGCAGTAAAGCTGAGATAGTGCACATGAAAAAGTTGTCGCATCCTCTCTGCTAAACAGTTTATTTTGCTTTTGCTTGTTTTGAGCTTCTGTTACCCCCAGGTGCTGGCAAACAGGTGCCAAGAAGCATTGTTACAATTAGGAAACATTCTACAAAGCACACAGTTCCTTACTTTTTGCACTAAGTTTATATATACTGATAGTATACTATACAAAACTGGTCTGCTTATCTTCAGAAAAAAGTTCAAATGTTAGTGGAATAAAAACATAAGTTTAAGTTTTTAGCTCATTTTTCTTTCACTAACAGCTATTTTGAAACTGTGCATCTTTTGTTCAGTTCAAATGGAAGATTCTCAGTTGTCAAAAATATATCATTAAGAAAATTAAAACCTTAATTCAATAAAACACCTCAATGCTTCTACTGTGGAAATATGTAACTAGATACAAAAGCACACCTGCAAATTAGCCAACAAAGGCATGTGCAAAAAAAAAGATAAGCCCCATTTGTATTTTTAGCTCTGGCATTGTAAGTCAGTTCACACAGGTAGTATATAATGATGCAAATGCAGCAGTGAATGTATGAGAGCTGGATGGTGTTGGAGCTCTGGATGTGTAATGAAAGGTTGTTTCAATCACTTGTAAGTTTCTTCTTATTAGATTTCAGTGATTTTGTGGGCAGGTGTGGGCCTTCTTGCTTCTGCTTATTATTCTTAACTAACACACTGCTTCACATAAGGAATCATAACATGCGTCAAACCTTTAATCTTCCTCATCTCAGTGTACGGCTTGTGTGAACACAATATTATTGGCAAGTAACAATGGTTTTCCGCACAGCGACTTTAACACTTTGTCAGCTTTGTCATTGTATTTACAACAAAAGAGGATAGGATGCCATTAAAGCTGCCTGTATTGTCCACATCGCTCACCTCTTCGTTCATTTCAGATATCTGCAATGCTCTTCGGTGCAAAAGAGCAAGGAGAATGGAAATTATTTTCCTCTTTGTGAGTCAAAAGGAATCATTGTTGTGCTGATGTTCACCAAAGCTCATTATTAGACAGTGTTAACAAGTCCTGTGTTTAGGCAGAGAGAGAACGAGTACACAGTAATTGACTTCTGGCCTCTCTCATCACATTAGAGACCCAATAAAACAGGCTATGCTTTCACAAGCTTGTAAAATGACTAAGAGAACACACTTGTCTCATTTGTCATCGGGATGGCTTGAAAAAAGACACACACCTTTGCCAGATGAAGCAAACCTTGAACAGGAGTATTTTATAAAGGACTTCCTTTAGTTGTGTGTCTCTCTCTCTCTTTATCCACTTCTTTATCCACTCTATCATCAACCTCCGTGAATGAAATAGACCAACATTTGTGTGACAGGATCTCCCAGCATAAAACACCAGTTTAACTTTCAACGGCATACATATAGATTTATGCACACACAAACTCTGACTCGGATGTCAAAGTCACGTCAGTGCAGAACACAATCTGGCTGCAGCTGAGGCTGCTGTGTTTCCGAGCAGCCTCCTTAGAAGCAGGCACTGGTGAGGATGACAGCGTCAGCTTGGCTCTCCTAATGAATGTCTCACTTCCCCCGGCACACTCCCTTTACTTACCACTTACAGGCACCTAGCACCCACCGCCCACGGGCCCCACATTTCACCGCTCGACAGCTAGTGCCATCGTTGGTATGACCTCACGGCCTCCCAACCTTGCCAGCGGAACCAGTGTCACTTTGGGTTTTTTGTACAAGCTGGAAGGGTGTCAGGGCATTGTGAAGGGTAAATAAATTAATAGAAGTTAATGAGAGTAGCGGTACAGTAAATATAAATGAAAATAATAATGTGCACTGTAAGATGAAGGCTTTAAGTCATACGTGGTCATTTAAAATCTACATGGACAATTTGCATTTTAGAAATTATGTAATAATATAGTAGTTGATTATTTTGGTAAACTTTTTAAACAGTAGCAAATTCAACACAAATGACATAATAAGCCAGTGTAGCAACATGGACTTTACACTTATAACATTCAACTAAGTATGTTTCAAACTATGTACAAGTAGAAGGATGCATTTGGTTTAAGTAAAAAAGTTAAAACACTATTTGTGTTATTGGTCACTCAGTCTCTGACTACCTAAAGACTATGATCACAGGACAACACAGATAAGACAAACACAAAAACAGAAAACATGAGTCACAAGAACAAATATGTGTTTTAGCTAAACTTTTAATGTCTTCTTAAAAAGCAGGTCTGTGTTTTGTTTGTTCCTTCCTTCCTCTTTTTGCACATCTCACCACTTTCTCCCACTTTTATTGACTGCTGGTTTCTAGTGTGGTGTTTCTCTCCCACCTCCCCTACTTGAGCAAGGTGACAATTACAGGCTTGCCAAGCTGAGAGGAGACGCTCATCATCAGCTATATAATCTGTGGGAACCCCTGTCACACACTCACAAGCACAAACACACACACACCGACACACACAAACCTATGCATGACCATTCCGCTTGTATGCCATTCACATACAAACCAGATACAGTTCACTTCACATGCACACATTTTACCACCCCCACGCACCCTGTGCTCTATTTCACTCACAAGAGAGAAAAGCAAATCTAGAGGCCTGACAGACAGACATGTCATTATCCAATCCTTTCCATCAGCGTTGAATGTCTGATGCAGGGAGGAGGACCGAGGTCCTTTCTTACTAACAAGACCCACATACGAAAAATGCTATGTTAAGCCTGTTTCACCCTTTAAACTTAGACATTTCTTGTAGAATGTACATACAGAAGTTCATTTTGAGAGTAGAAACTAAGAACAAACAGTTTTTTTGTTTCTCAAGGACCATCATGAAGTTTTAACAAGCACGACAACCTGAGCAATATTCTCACTAATACAAAGTGAGGCTCTTTTAGTGTAACATCAACTCCCGTTTATATTTCCTATCAGTCTCAACAATCTTTCCAGATGTTCTAAAACTACAAACACTTTCCCTGCTCCTTGTACCCTTTCCCCCCCCTTTTTTCTGGCATAAACTTTGTCTGGACCTAAACAGGAAGGGTGTGACGCTGAAGTGGCACACCAGGGTCGCGACCTGGTCTCTCTCCCGTCATTAGAGCCTCCAGCTGGGCCAGGACTTCCGTTGATGTGGTCCACCAAGGAGGGGAGGCAGGGGAGGGACATCCCTTTAATTGTACCCTAGGCCAAAGCGAAAGGAATGTCTGAGGTCTGAGGCCTTGTTACACATACACACTCACATTCAGAGATGCTCAAACGCACACTCCCTCTTGCTTCCTTCTCCTCTGTTTCTCGTTCTTCTGTGTTCTGCACCTCCCTTACACCCCTGCGGAGAAGGCCACTAATTGGCACATTGGCTGCCTGTGTGGGTGTGGAGGGAATGTCAGCGTGCCACGCCATAGCAAGGAACCCACAGACATCTCAAGAGCAATATGGGAACCCTGCAGGGGAAACAGAGAACGTACAGAACACAAGTTTTCTTGGGCTGTCCTGTAAAAAAAAAAAGAAAAACCAAACTGGTTTGAAAAAGGCAGGTTCAAGAAAATTCTGATCAATATGTTCTGAAATCATCTGAGATATTTGGATAGAGTAGGCCAACAGTAACTTTTATTTCACAATGGAACTTATATTGTTGATGTAATTAAGGAACAGACAAATTAATTTGAATTCATTTTTCTTTATTTAAACATTCAAATAACCAATAATACTGTATGTACATGATGCCTATTTACTTAAATTTTGAGAGATAAAGTCAGATCACTATTTAAAACAAAGTTTCAAAATTTTTGTTTGATTTGTTTATTTAATATAGTCAAATGTTTATTTTTTCTTTGTTTATTTATTTATTTTATTGAGAGAAATTTAAAATTACTTTTTTTGAAAAAAAAAATACAAACTGTCATAGGTAATGCATAAAACCAACAAAACAAAAATCACATTTGTTTGTAAACACTTTTATTCCTGCAATTTTAAATAACAAGTATCGATATAAAGCTTGTAAGATGATGACTTACATCAAAACCTATTTATAAATACTGCATTTATGTACATTATCTTAATACTATCAAATCTTATCTGATTTACAAATTGCAACCAAATACCAAATACAAATTACTGCACAGAAAAATTCCAGTATTTTTTATTTCTGGAGTAATTTTTTATATAAATCCTAATTTTCCCCAAAAATATGCCATTGAGTACATTTGATCTGGAGCATCAAAATAAATTAAAGTGATAGACAGAAATCCTCTCACAGTTAAACATTTTTAAACTTTAGTCCAGCCTTTATTAGCCCATATATTCTTTTTAATTGACTACTATTGTCCATGGATAAGTTCCAGCTTTAAAAAGCAATATCATTTTTACAAATACAGAAAGAGTATTTGTAAGTAAAGTAAACAGGAGCAAACAATTTGAGTGGATTTAAATGATGGGAATAGCTATTATGCTTTACAAAGTCTGACCACTGCACCAATAATTGTGCTAAAATGGTAATGGCCTGAATTTGTATAGAGCTTTATCAAGTCCATTCCAAAGCACTTCACATTGCAGTCACTAACCCATTAATACACACAATCACATGGTGGTAAACTACATCGTAGCCACAGTTGGCCTGGTAAGTTCATTAGGTGACAGAGGTGAGGCTGCCATATGGGCACCACCACGCCCTCTGACCACCACCAGCAAGCAAGGCTGGTGAAGTGTCTTGCCCAAGAACACAACAACTGAGATGGACAGAACAGAGAGTTACACTGGCAACCCTAACCACTCTGCCATAGCCACCACCCACACACGCAGGTTTGTATTTCTATCCTTATTAGGACCATTTATTGACTTCCATTCATTTCCAGTAATTTCTACAGCCTAACTCTGAGCACTTACCCTAAAATTACACTCACAGTTACCTACCTGACCCTAACACTAACCTACCTGAATGTCAACAGAAAAGTTTTAATCCATTTTTTCCAATCTCAGATTTTTACAAGCTCTCACTTTCACTATAATTACTCTTTGATAGTTTGTGCCATCAGAAAAATTATAGTTATCTATATAGTTATAGATAGTTTCTGAAAACTGAGAATATGCTCTTTGCAGCCAATATAGGGTCGGGGGTCCATGCATCCTTAAATAAAGAGTTTTAAATTCACAGATCAGAATTAAGACCTTTAAAATGTCTTAATAAAAACATTGTGTAAGTTGGTCTTAAATACATTACTCAAAAGGTCTTACATTTTTTCGGGCAGAAAAGATTTATGGCGCATTTCCTAAAAGTGAGGAGAAAAAAAAAAAAAAAAAGTAGTGTTTTGGACTTTAATCCATTATTGAAACATGGATTTACCTAATGCTGCTTTCCACCAATAAAAAGAACCAGAATCAGTTTCAGCCAATCAGAGAGTCCTGCTGTTTGATTCACAGAGGAGGTTCAGACTGCAGGTGAAGTAATCAGCGTTTCTCTGACTTTCGAAGGATACCTCCACCAACTACCCTAACAGAACTGCTTGCCCCTCATGAAGTTGGAGTCAGGTAATAAATTAATAAATGTATGTGAGCAGTTCATCACAGTCAGGGAGACATGAGCTGTCACACTGTTACCCCTCCTCCCAAACCAAGCCCTCACCTGCCTGGGACTTTTGTCTAAAGTCTAATTTTTGTATTAAACATTTATGTCATTGGAACGTCATCATTGTCTTACAGATGTATGACCAAACTCCAGGTCAGAGAGAAAATGAGCTACTGTATGGCCTGTTTCTCTTACGGTGAGGGAGGAGGCTGCATCTGCTGCTTTGTTTTTCATATTAAACAATACAAACTCTAAAAGTCAAATATTTCAACAATTAACTTTAGAACTATTTCTTAACTCTTTTCTAATGCTAGCTTGTTGGCCCCAATAGCATGTCGGCCCACCAGTATGCCAAATGGCCAGACCCTCCAAACACATACTTCGAGCACTACATGTACAGGTTTGCTTAATTTTTGGTGAATACTTTAGCCTTAACTGTTGAAGTCAACCTGGTTTGTCTGTTAGTAAAATATCTCAAACTGCAGAATCACCAGCCATTTTAATGTGCACACCTGTTCAATAATTTATTAACAAAAATAGTTAATAGTGCATAGCCTCTAGATATATCTTATATAAAACATTTTAATTTAAATACCTTCAGGTTTGTGGTATGGTGGAACCCACACTGCAAGTAGAAACTGGTTTAATAAATAAACAAAAGAAAAAGCTGACATGGCAGGAAAAGACTAACAAAAGAAACAATGGTGAAAAAAAAACATGAAGTCAGACAATGATCTACTGTGGTAATGGAGACGAGATCAGTTAAATACAACTGAGGATGATTGGGGAGTGGAAGCACCTGTGTGATTACAGACTATGGACAGGTGTGAGTGGCAGGCTGGAAAGCTGACTAAGGATAACATGACAGAGAATCTAAGAGGAAATGAGAAAATAATGCACCAGATAATTAAACAGCCTGAAAAATTCTATCAAAAAGAACAATAAAAAATGAATTATAACAAATAGGGTATGTTTTTATGCCATCACATTGTAGAAAAATTGCGATAATCCAAAATGGTATGTCTGAATAATTGCAGGAATCCATTGGATTTCTCTCAAAAGCTTTATTCTTGTTTCTGACTCCAATC
>JARVJO010000394.1:14137483-14155600 GCA_031762555.1 Cynodonichthys magdalenae | reverse complement strand
TTCTAAATCACCACACAAGTTCATAGCACTAGAACCCATCCCTTTTGTTCTTTTTTTACCAGCCTGAAGCTCAATGTCACCTCATTTACTCCAGCAATGTCTGCTTCCTTACTGGTCACATGTTCAAGTTCCCTCACTTACTGTAACCACAGTACAGTATAAACAATTTGAATTTAAAAACTTTTGACCAAAACGTTTTAAAAATCCCGCACTTCATTTAAATGCAGTATATTTGTATAGCACCAAGTCACAACAAATATCTCAGGGCACTGTACAAAAAACAACCACTTTAGCCAGTAAATTGCATTGAATCTTCACTTCTTCACAGTCACCCATCCTGACTGGATCCGTTTTTCTGCATCATTTTCAGACAAGAGACTACTAAGGCCATACTTTATTTGGATTTTTGTTTTTTTTCTCTTCTCTTCTCTTCTCTTCTCTTCTCTTCTCTTCTCTTCTCTTCTCTCTCTCTCTCTCTCTCTTTAACTCAGCATAGGAATTTGGGGAAACCCCTCCTTCTGCCACTCTTCACAACTGAATGACAGCTTGGAGAAGAGGGAAGTGCCATTAGGCACTCTCACAGACTGTACATGTGATATACTGTATACAGTCCATGACCACTACACATGACCAAAATGGGGAAATAAAAAATACGCACAGTTTCTGTTATCTCCTTAAAAGGCATTTAAACTGTAAGAATGGTTTGATGGAAGTATCTAGTGATATTGAGATCACAATTGCAACACCAGTGATTACTTTGAAATTGATAACTAGCTCACACTTAAGAGTTTTCCATAAAAAAGTTGAACCTGTTATAATCACAACATGAAGATTAAATCCATGCCATAGATAGATCAAAAAGTTTCTTCTTTTTTTTATATGTGTCTGCTTTATTATTACAGATTTGCATTCCATCCCCCACACAAACAGTTTGACCATTTGAACAGATGCAGCCATCAGACTGCTCTGTCTTTACACTGTCTGGGTGCAGGAATTCAAAACTTGCCACCAAGAATGCTTGTCTCGGCATTTCCACATTCCCGAGTAGATGACACACGTTCCCTGGTGGCCCTTTGAAGGTTTTTCATTCTGACTTGCGATCATCTTTAACTTAATGTTCAAAGCAGGACAAAAAGACACTGATTTGAAAAGGAGAAAGTCAGCCCTTTGGGTTAAGTGTCTTTTGATCCAACTGTTATGATGAATAAGAGGTGAAACGCGATGGAGACCAAGCATCTGCTTCTATTCCACTTATTTCATAACACAAAAAAAAAGGTGAGGGAAGTGACAGTGGACACGTTGTTGACTAATGTGCCCATGTGCCTGTTTGTACAAACGCTTGTAGCCGTGTATGGTCATGAACACTTCTTCCATCAGCAAGCCACACTGCAGTCACTAACAATAGACCACACCTGTTGGTCATTACTGCTGAGACACCAGACACCACATAGACACATCAAACTCACTCTCACAATCTTCACATGGTGGCTGAAGACATACAATACACTGCAGAGTGACACATGTAGACACATCTAGATGCACATACACTTATAAAGTCACACCCTGCTCCACATGCTAGAACAGGAAAGTAGACACAACATTTCTGTTTCAAAATCAGTGAGGGATTTGCTCTTGTCATTAATGGGTGTTTCAAAAGATGGCGACTGAGGAGAAATATAAAAAGAACATTTAAAATGCATCTGTATAAGTGACATCCATATGTTAAATAAATATCTGAAACAAAATATTATGAGGTCAAAAGTAAGACTCAATGGGAGCTTGTTAAGATGTCTGTGACCAACATTTCCCTGTACAAGACTTTCTCATTGACTGAGTCAGTCTGCCATACTTGAGTGGTTCCATGGTGTTAGGCAAACAGTTACCTATCTTTTCATATCTTTTCCAGTACTTGGTCAGTGCCAGCACCACTTATGGTCAGACTGAAAGCTTTTGGGAGGACAGGGGAAGTCCCATGCTGGACAAGATTAGTTTCAAAGTATTCCCTCAGGGATATGTTTTTAAAACATGTTATGATGGGAAAACAACCCAGGAACTTGTAGTAACTGCTTTGAATGAAACTCACAGACAACTGGACAAAATGAGACACTGAGTGATGGACTTTTTTTTGTGTGTGTAGATTGTTTTGGACCAGTTCAAAGCTGGGTCAGGATTGTTAATGGCAAAACCTGCAGTGTGTTACAACTAAAATACCAAGTTGTGTGAGAACTCATGCTAGACATTTAAGCTCAATCATAATCTTTGGATTGATTAAACAGTGGAATAATAGAAGCATGTCTTTGAAACAACTAAGCTTTTCAACTTCCCTGCAGTATTTTGGATAATACTCTCCAAATCATCTTGTAGCTCACATTCTGGCAAGAAGAAAAAGAACATTTTGTGAACAGACTGGATATGTTTGGAGCTAACAAAAATCAGAGAAATGTGTAAACACTGCTTTATTATCTATGAACGTTTGTCAGCTTAGTTCTCACAATTAATTTACAGTCCATCCACTTACAAAAAAAAAGGAAGAAAAAAAAACATCTTCTTTTGTCATCCACAAAAATCAATTTAGGAACCAGAGAATGGCCTCTCTGGCCCACTCATTATTCTGGCATACGATGTTGCATTTGTAATTCTCATGTAATCAAAATTGTCATTGATGTGTGCTCTCGTCCCTCTGGCGAGGCAATTCATGTAACATAGAGGTAATCACAATAACTGTGTAGTGACAGAATATGCTGATTATGTGATTAAGTGTGCATGTAATTGGCATTATTGTTATTTTTAGCTAGAAGTTAATTGCTAATGGAGATCCTAGTAATTGGATCACCGAATGGCAACACTGCAAATCTATTAGCTCCTAATAATTGCTGCAAAGTGAGAAGAGAAAGAGTGGGTGGAAGGTGTTTATGGGGGGGATAAGTGGCTGTTTCTGTGCTGTAGTTGGGATGCAGATGGCATATTTAAAATTTACAACAATAACACTGAAAATGTGAAAGATATAACCTAAATTTGATAGTTAGAATGGAGTTTGTATTTGTTTAATGCTGTTTACTGTGTTTCATATCCTAAAATGCTGATTTACACTCAATTGAAAACTGTATTCTTTTATTTTTAATGACGTTTTAGAAGTTTAGGGGATGGTTCAGGTGTTTATAAGTGGGGTATTATAAAAAAAAATTATAAACATATAAAATCACATACTTGTAGATTGCTTTACACACTGAATGAATTGAATTGAAGAAAAAGAGTTTAATTCTGACCAGAATGATGAGTTGTAAATTCACTTTGACATTAAAGGCCAATTTATGTTGACCATGGCTCATTTATGACAGCAATAAAAGCATAAATCATGTACATGTACCAACCTTGCACATTTTGTGATGGCAAAAAGCTGAACTAAACAAACAAACAAATAAAAAAATGTGGGGTGGGGTATAGAAAGAAGAAGTAAAAAATAAAAAAAAAGCCCACAAAGAGAAAAAGTAAGGAAGGACAACAGGAGCCTGTGCAGTATCATTTGACAAGGGACCTCTCCATTGCTATCAGATGGAGGCGTCAGAATGATCAGTCACACACACACAAACACACCCACACATCCTTCTCTCTCTGCAGAGCAAGGACCAGCCACTTGCTGATAGTACAGGCCCATTAGGATTTTGCTATCGCCCTCCATGGTGGAGAGATTGAAAGGTCCTGATAGCTGCTCTGCAATCCTCAGTGTCCCAGGAAAATCTCTCCATATCAGTCACCAGATCCCTTACTTGCAGCAAAGAAAGGAGAGGAGGGTGAGGCAGCAGAAAGAATGGGAAAATGAAAGGCAGGTTACGCACCTAGCGAGAGTTAAAGTGGGATAATTCAGAGAGGAAAGAGATGAGAGGGAGTGACAGGGATTGTCAAGGAGGGAGACAAATTCAGACGCAAAGAACAAAAAAAAAAAAGCACATATCATTGTCTTACCGCCGACACACTGTTTACCGCTGAAGATGGAAGCAGATATGCAGAGCAGCACTGTGAGTTGTTTTAATGTGAAAGTCTTTACTGCTTGACAGAGATGAATCATATCATACAACACAAAGTTTTAGGATGTCATGCATCTCAAAGTGACAATTCATATTTCAAATGTGGACAGCAGTGTGCTTTCCTGCTCTGAAAGTGTAATGTTTTTTATTGTAGGTTTTTTTTTTTTGCCATGAAGGCCTTTATGTACTTTGCAGTGCCTTTTAAACGAAGTAGTAAATGTAGGTTGCAAGGCAGGGGGTCTGGAAGTGGACAAGACAAGGGGCCAGGATTACAAAGGCATGTCCTTTAATGGGCAGACACTTGACTGACATGATAAAGGTCAACTCCGTGGTGCATGAGGCCCAACCTGAGGCACCTAAAACTGAGAAAACTGAAAAGAAAAAAAAACGTTCTTATGTGATGGTGTGAGGTGGAAAAAAATATTCTGGCTACATTAATGTGTGCTTTTTGTGACTAACATAACTGCACAGATACAGTATTGTGTCATTTGTGTATGTAAATGGAGTTTAATCTAAGTAACATTTGAGCTGTTAGGAAATTGGACCCGGCACAAACGACTGATTGACTCATATAAGGTAGAAAGAAACCAACAAGCTCTGGGGGAGCTCCATATCTGGCATCTGATTGGGTGAATGAGTCATGCAGATTGAAATAGGCAGTCTGACTTTTCTTGTGCTGAGTGACTCTGGACGTAAAAACAAAGTTTTAAATTGCTGTGTGTGCATGTAGGTTTGTGCGAGGCTGTCGAATGTGTGATAGTAGAGGAGGCAATAGCTGTGTCTGAGACTTTGGCTGCTCTAATAACACCTTGCCATTGGGAGGCTAATGAAGCATGTCTGCTTTCTTCATCTTGACAGAGAATGAGCGGGCGGACACATACTCACACAAACACACAGAGCGAAGCAGATTAAGAGCTGTCTGGATGTCACTATAGTGATTGTAACTTAAAGTGTGTTTTCACATCGACAATAAAAAGCAAGAATGAGAGCTGAATCGAGCACGAATGACAGCGGTATCTGCGCCATTTTTCTTGCACTGACTGTAAGGGTCGGTGAGTTTGTGGTGCTTAGACCTTAGGATGCCATTTCTCCCGCCTGGGGGGCCCTGTTTGAAGAGTGAGAGCTGATGAGGCTTCACTGTTAAGCCACACAGTGGTTTAACGGTGCAACTAATGTGGCCAATTCCCAGAGTCGACCCAGCCAAAGCAGCAATTCCATGGAACGGTAGATTTCTATTAATTAAATCATAATTGGGTTTTATATATTTATTTGGTGGAGACGTTGGCAGGGAGAAGAGTAAGATTAGGAAGAGATTTGCATGTAAAATGTACGAGCTTCATTACACTACCTTGGCAAAGATGGAATAATTCGCCTGCCTGCAGGGCACACAGATGGCTCTGTATGTTTGCTAATTTGCTCTCCTTTCAAGGTCATTAGTTCTGTTTGGAGAACTATCGAAAAGTTTATTTGAGGTGGGTAAGTTCCTGAAATGCTTGTAATTTGACAGCTCCTTTTGTGTTCTCTTGAAAATTTGCAGGAAACTTCTGGGCAACAAAGCTAGACCAGAATATTGTAACAAATTGAAAAGGGTAAAAGTAAAATAAAGTATACTGTAGGCTATGTGCTAAACACAATAAATTGAAAAAAAAAAAAAAAGAAAAAGGACCTTTCAGTACCGACCTATCTCATGTGTTGTTTTGTCCACATTTTGCACTCACCAACACTAATGAGTACTACACAGACATAGTGTTCTTCCTGGATGTTATCTAAACAGCACCTGGTCGTGTCTCAGGCTTATTATGTGGCAGTGGTCTCGGCAGCTGAACCAATTTTTCAAAGTACAAAATTTACCATTTTCTTTCCCCTCTTCACACAGGCCCTGTTTAGTTTTCTTGTGCAGGAAATGAGTTTTGACATAATGGATTTTTTGCTCCGGCATTACATAAACACTGACAGCACTGGCACAGAATGTGTCAGAGGTTACTAAATCTTTATTGGTTTTGTTTACCCTAAAAAAGAAAATTGTGTTATTTTTTTTCATTTAATTTACAATCAGTTGCAAGTAATATTTGTACTGTAACATTTTTTTTTTTTTTCGTAATTGAAATATTTATTTATTATTTTTATTTATTTTTTTAATGACCCAATTACTTTTTGGCAATTGCAATCCTAAGTATATTAAAAAAACAAAAAAAATTAAAATTTTGTTAAATTACATTTTGCTTATTGTTTGTACACTCTGCATAGTTTTAAATCAGCAACATTTTGTTTACACATTATAGCAGGGCTATTCAAATACATTGCTCAGTGGATCACAGTTACTCAAAGCCAACATCTCAGGCACCTGACTCCCTGTTGCATTGAGTCATACATTTTAAACTTACAATTTATTTAAAATCTATTTTTATATAAAATAAAAAAAAATCTGGCCTCATTGACAGGCTGAGCGGAAGTCACCCGCAGGCCAAATGTGGCCTGTGGGCCGCCACTTGAATAGCCCTGTATTATAGTCTCAGACATTTTTTATTTATTTATTTATTTTCAAAAATTCACCTCTACTGAATTATATATTAATGTTTTAACCATATAAAATCAAAATGTATTTAGAAGTTCATTGAAATATATTTGTAAGGCTTTACTTGACACGTAATGAACAGATTAAAAAACAAAAAAAACACTTGTTTTGGTAACTAGAGAATATAAAAGATAGTTCTGAACATAAATCTTTTGATTAAATGGTACCACTGTAAGTGTGATAATTCAAAATTAGCATGTCAAATTCTTTGCCTTCTGAGACAGGCAACGGCATAGTGTCTTATGAGGCTATATTTTATTGAATAATGAAACAGACAAGAGGAAAAAGTTTAATCAGGATGGATATTACTTGGGATATAGTGCTGACACTCTTGCATAGTAGACAAAGAATAAAAAGAATCACTTCTATTACTATCTAACTGCAATTAGTTTAACCCTTTTATCTCTCACCATTTGTAACGCTATTTGGACCATTTCACAGAGCCTGGAAATTTGGGCAGTAACAGTGAAATTGATATAAAGCGGAAGATACCATCAGCCCAGAGGGAAGGGTCGGGCATGTGTGGGGGGAACCTGCTTATTTCACAGTCTGTCTTCATGGCTTAAATCCAACTAACAAGTAGCCACAGAGGTGTCTCTGTTCTACTGTATACATTACAATTGCACAGCTCTAAACCATAGCATAATGAATATTCTATTAATCACAAAACAAGTGCTGCATCTTGCATTCAAATAAAGTATATTATCTCTGGCAGACAAATTATACCGAGACACATCCAGGGGTCATTATGGTCCCATGTGTGTCATATGTACTACAGCAACATATCATCTGTAAATATATGTCTGTGCTTGATACACACACTTCTAAAACATGTCCTACTCTTCTAGAAAATCATCATCTGGAATATAAAATATTCTCTTTCCAAATAATCATATGACTAAGACGTCTCATTAGCATGCAGTGCAGGGAAGAAGTCTTTAATGAAGGTATCAGAAGGATCTTATTGTCTGGGGATTAACACTTTCTTTTTCTTAAAAGCCATTATTCAACATTGACTAATGAATGTATTGTATTTATTTGTGTTATTTTTGGTCTTTTATTCATGTTAATTGGCTGTTTTCATATTGCTGCATTTTATTTATTATTTTTTGTCAAAATAGGGCATTGCAATTATCTCTTTCCTTGCTGTAGAGTTAGAGGTTACAATCATTTATTTATTTCAGTGCAACAACTGTAAACTTGAGATTGACAGCAACTGAGAAAATGCATAGGTGGTGTATTTACCAGTGTGTCAATTTTTTTCCAATTTGTTTCCCCTTTCTTTAAAAAAGAACAGTCTAAAACACAAATATATTAGAATAAACATATAAGGTAACATGTAAGGTAAATGCACATAAATAATGCATATAAACTTCAGAAATGTGTGATAAGTAGATACAGCTTTAGACAACTTGCTTATATGTGTTACACTTGTACCTGAATTTACTGTAACTAATTTAAGTTTGTGACAGAATTAGGTTTCACTAAAATTAATTTACCAGACTACAATTTACATGCAAACAGAGCAGGCTACCTTAGTATTTACCCATATTTCTTCTGTTGATTTATGGTTTGTTGAATAATGTTCATGTAAAATACATAGACTGGCTGAATTAGTCAAATAAAATCAAGGACTATGAGTTTACCAACATTCTTAAAGGGCAATATTATGTGTTTCTCAGCTATATATTTAAATTCTATACCATAATAAAGTAACTGTCACCTCCATTTGTTATTAAAAGGCTGTTTATATGTTTGAATAGCAAATAAACTTGACTTCACATCATATCTGTAGCGAAACCCCTTGAAATTGGTCTCTGTCTCTTCAAGAACCTCCTTCCAATTCTATCATGCCCATTTCAGCACTTCATCACAACAGCTTCTCTCTACAGTGCTCTGCTGTTTACAACCTGGAGTGTAGTAACATACTTTGTTGTAATGATAATAAAAAAAGAAGCAACATTATACAATATCAGTGTTGGAAAATTGCATCTTAGGATACATATGAACCTTCCCATGGGACCGGAAAGTACGTTTTCTGAAGAACTGGAGCAATTACAGAGACGACGTTTTAGCTGGTAAGATCCCAGTCATACTCACACACGTACTGATCATAATATAAGTTAAAAACACTTGCCGTAGGTCACACATAGACCAAACAACGATGTTAACAAAACTTCAGTTGTTTTTTCAGCTTACCTGGACAGACAACAATGGTGTTTGTGTCGTGATTGTTGGAATTGCATCGTCTTTTAGTGATAATCTTGTTATTAGTCCACTGTTTTTTTGTCAAAGAGTTACTTCCAAACATGAAGTCCAACCATTTTTAAGAACACTGTCATCCTTGTGAACCCTAAAATGAGTCTCATTGGCATCAGAAAAATAATTGCCTCAAAAGTATTTTTTAATCTGAAACGGACTGGACTGAGAAGTAGTAGTTAGTATTGGAGCTCAACAGATGTGGTTTCACCGGGTATTTGTTTGCTTTGTTGCTGCAGATAGCCTGCAGGAGTCCCAGGTGGGGTGTGTGTGTGCGTGTGCACGCTGTGATGCCGAAGCTCGGTGTAGTTTCCTTGGCATCTGAAAATACATTTCCTCAAATGTATTTTTAATCCAAAAAGGACTGGACTGAGAAGAAGTATTAGGCGCTCAGCACCGGGCTTTGTTGCTGTCGATAGCCTGCAGGTGTCACGGAACGGGCCAGGGGGTGAGGGAGGTGTGTTCTATGATGGAAGCTCGGCTTGGAGACACAGCCCAGAGGAGGAGCTGATCCTAAAAGGCGGTTTTAGGCCCAACCGGTCATTTTTGCTCTCCTGCCTGGCTGCCTCACGACACTACAGGGTTACTCAAACATGCATGAGTGAGTCAAAGCAAGACTCTGGGCATGTTTTTGGTGAGAGGATAACATTATCACATAATATGAAGCTAACAAAAAGTTGATTTTACATGAAATTGCCCCTTTAATCAATCCTACTTGTAAAATCACATAGAATACAGTTCAGTAGAGTAAACAAGTTACAATACACAACAACAAAAATGTGAGAAGAATCTTGTGTTTCAGTTTTAAGTTGAAACTATTCGAAACTGGTTTTGTCTTCTTGCCACCAAAGGCAGAAAACAGGAGGTTGAGGCAAGATGCTAAGACTGCCCTGGCAAAAATCGGACCAAATTTCTCCAGACCTCTGCTGTTCAAGCTAAAAGTGTGAGATTATATGTTGGGTAGTTTTACACATATGACAAGATTTGCAGTTCTTTCACCAAGTGAGGAGAACGTGTCTTGAACACTGGCAGAGAAAGCGAGCGAGGCACGCTGCCACACGGCCAAAGACTGTGAGCCCACTGTTGGCAGCCTCCAAGAAGATGGCTGCTTTCCAATCGACACCGAGGGTCTGCAGCTGATGAGGACTCTTAAAGCAGTTTGATTTAATAAAATGTGAATTTGAATTTAAATGTTTAATATTGCATCAAATTTCCCAGACCCACCGTGTCATTTTTATCTCATGTCGTAAAAATTCATCGTCTGAAACAGTTTAACAAATCATTTCTAAGGGATCCTGTCTTTGGTGGTCTGTTGCAATTCTAATCTCACACTATGCTACGTTCTCTCACCAAGAGATATTTTTTAACATCAAGAAAATGCAAAAAAAGTATATATAAATAATTATAATTTGTTTAAAAATAAATATAATTGGGATGTAGGCTCTTTGCAAGCTTTAAGAAAATATCCAAAATTGATTATTCTCATAAAGTGCAGATTTTGATGTGAGATTTTTTATTATTATTTGATTAATCTTGTTTGTTTGTTCGTGTGATGTTGTTTTGCAACTTTATATCCTTACATTATGTTCTGCTACCTCTCTATTGGTCATGATTACTAATCAGCACACCTACTCTCCATGTTGTGATTACCAGCCTCAGCATATATGTTTTTTTTTTGTTTCACATCCTTTGTTTTTTTCTTTATTTGTTATTTTTTTGTCATGATCATGTTCTCTGTTGAGGTAAAGTCAGTAAAATTTGTCTCCAAAGTCAAGCTGCTTATCTGCCTGTACACCTACATGCATAAGTGTCTGTTCTATAACCCCAGACTGTGCCATATAATGAGCATTGCTCTGATTAAAAGCTAAACTTAAATTTTGCAAGATCAAAGCAAATATTTGCAAAGAAAATTTGTTGTTGAATAGTTTGCAACAATCTAAGCACGCACATTTGTCTTAGCTTTTCAGGCTAAAAAGTGCAAGTAGTAGATTGACATTTTAATCCTAAATGTATTCCATCCATAGCTCTGCCTGATAAACTTGGGCCGGTTGTGGAATAATAAATCCAAAAAATATCAGATTGGTCTGGATTATCTTTTCTGAAATCGCCAAACACAAAATGACCACATCATTTTAAAAAGGAGTTATTATTCTTTTTCCTACTTAGATAATTATTTTCCATTTGGGAAACTCCCTTGACTCTCGGTGACTGTCAAAGATAAACTACATTATGATTTATTTTTGTCTTGAGGTCAGATGTTAAAAACTTCCTGGTTAGTGAGTGAATCAAATAAATTACACCCCCATGAACTTGTTGACCCAACAGATTTGTATATGAAATCACAAAAATACACATTTGATAATTTTGTAATTTGAATTGCAAAATATCAATGTGCTGTGTTAATCTAAATATGTTAATGAGCTGCATTTTGTAAGATGTGTATGTATGTGTGTGTGAACAACCAAGCTCTAATGGCTTTGCGTGTTCGATAGGATTGACTTTACTGCTTTGACAGTGAATAGAGGATAACAGGAAGGTGAGCAGCAGAGAGACAAAGAAACAGAGAGAGAAAGAGAGAGAGAAAGAAAGGAGGAGAGCCACTCAGACACTCATTAGCCACCAGACGCTATCTGGAGTGTGTCAATAGAGTCATGTTAGTGGGGTGTTAAAGCATTGACCAAGATACACTCAGAAAGCTGGGGAAAGATAGAGAAAGAGAGGGGGCAGAATGGGGAAGGATATAGTGAGAGCTCCCCCACTATTGCAGCACCTGTCACACCTTGAGATAATCATCCATCATGTCTTGCCAGTGACTGGAGAGTGTGTGGTCCTTTTTAATGGTTGCCATTGACACGATTCGTCTTCCCCGCCACCCACAGCCTGTCACCAAATTGCTACTGTTGCAGCGGGGATACATTTTATTGCACCTGTGCTAAGATGAGGTGTGCATTTCTGCCTCTGAGAAGTTTCACCAAGAAAGGTGTGATTTCTATGCGTTGATAGAAGGCAGGAAAAGGGGCAATTTATGTTGTCAAAACTGAAGCAACTCAGGCATTCCTCAACTGATCAGTTAGGTGTATAACACTGAAAGAATACTAAGTTTTAGCAATGCAACAGGATCAAGTGTGATAGCAACTCCTGATAAATATCTTCTGAAAAACTACACTTTGTTGCAACAACCTTTGTTTTTAAAGTGATGTTAAACACACGTGATCTTTTTTTCTTGTTTTGTTTTTTTTTTTATCTTAGACATTTGTGAGCTACAGATCCTCACAAAGTGAATGAGGCACCTATGAGCAAAAAAAAAAGTCAGGTTTGTCATTGATATTTGTGTATCACAATGGTCATATTCTCATTCTCTATAGCAGGGTATCTACTCCTATTATCACACTTGGAGCAAAATATAACCAAAGGGCAAGAAGCAGTCAAATGTCTTCACACAATTATAAAGTAACATGAAATATATAAATGAAATAGAAAAAAAAACATGTAATAAAAACTTGGAAAAGGCAACAGTGTCTTTTCTAGTTTTTTACTGATTATGACAGTATGCATATTTTCATTAAAATAGGTCTAATCCTGTTTGAAATTTGTAAAAATGTGACAAATTGTAAAAACAAAGGCAAATGTTTGAATTTACCCTCACAAATGTTCGTTCACAGCTAATTTGTTTAATATACCATTAGAGTATAGTTGTATTTCAACAAAACATGCCAACAAGGCTACACATTTGTCATCAATAGAAACAGACAGAAAATATAATGACCTCAAAGGGAATTCTTGCAAATCTGCATGAAATTAATTTTTAGCAACAACTCAAATCTTTGCAACATGCTGAAATTAAAGCAAAATAAAACATTATTTAACTAGATGTGTATATTTGCTGATGATACGATGCTATATGTGGTTGATGCATAAAATGAAAATATTGTACACCTGTATCATTATCCTAGAATATTAAACATAGGTGCAGTTACATGCATTTATATGATAAATTGAATTGATAAAGTCAAAAACGTTGGTGTGCACAAAAGCTGTAAATCTGATAACGTGTAGTTTGACTATGTGGATATGTAATCCTTTAAGCTCATCTCACTACGTCTGGTCCTGAGGAAATTGCGGCGAGGTGAGCTCAGACACTGGAAAAGGCGTTAATAGCACATCTAACGAGACTAGCTGTCCCATGGTTCAGCTAGGCACGCGAACGGAAGAGGCCTAGCTAATGGGAGAACTTCAGTGGGAGCGTGGCACACACCCAGGGCCTCTGGCAGCCCTTTAATAGAGGACCGCAGAGATGCCTGCTTGCTGTGGTTTCTGGGTTTTGGATGATTCTAGTTTCAGGTGACATGCCTCATGCTCTATTAGCAGACTCTTCCGACCACAGTTTTCTTTGGCAGCCGCACAGGTTGAGACTACAGCAGCTCTGAGCAGAACTAGTTTTCCACACGCCATCTTTCTCCTCCTCAATCATTTGCACACATACTCATAAATAAATGTATGCAGACACCTATGCATAGACATAACACATCCAAACCCAAATTTATATTTCACTGATGTATATACACATTGAGACGAATAATCAAACATGCACATATACTGACAGACGGACCCTGACATTGGGCTTAATGGTAAACAGAGTCTGTTGATGTACATATAGGGAGTCCAACACACAGACATCCATATATATTTTGTCTGAGCCAACACTGTAGACATGGTGGCAGTGAAGTATGAAGGCTCCAGTGGTGTTTGTTAAGTACAGAGCTGTGTCCAAACATCCTGCTCATTTCTGTGAAGTGGTCATATGCTTGGCCCTCTCCCTCTGCCAGTTTTCAGCACGTTGGCATACATTCTGGGTGGCATGGGGCCTCAAGTCACAGTCAAAGGGCTGTCTCCGTGGCTCGTGCTTGTCTTTCTTTTCTTTCATTCACCTTCTCTGACCGTGTTGCCGTCTGCCTCTGAGCTGACTGCAGACTGTCGGATTCTGTTCTCTTTCAGTGAATCCTGTAAGTTGATAAAACAGCAAATGTGTCATCTCCCTCAGTTTAAATGGAAATCTACTTCCCTTCTGTTAGAATGCAGATTTTTGTCTTTTGTCAGAATGACAAGTGTATTATAGCACCATGTTTTTAAGAAACAAAGGCGTGCTTTTGTACTGTTGAAATCAGTTTCTGCAGTCATTGTTTGGTGATAGTTGCAAAAGTTTTCCTTTAGTGATATCTCGATTATCATCTCAGCTGGATATTGGCACCTAATCAAAACCCAAATTGTCCCAAGTCATTCAAACTGAGCTCAATCAAAGATTTTTAAAGACGTTTTATTTTTTTTTTGTTTTATACTTGAATGATTAACTTCATCAATAGCTTATATTACAAAGTGTGACATCTGTTTAGCATTTTGAGCTTCTTGTGTGGTCGAAATCTGAAAATCTGATTTAAGCAAAGTATTTGCAGCAGCCATAGACTGAATGTTCTTTTTTCTTTTTTTTTTAAATGACTAAAACTAACATGTCAGTAAGGAGTATCTACTTGTGCATTGAAGGCTAAACATCTTAAATGCAATGCTTACAAAAGATACGGGTAACCATAAAAATGTCAAATTACTCTAAAAAGGAATAAGCATTCAGTGTGCCAAATGAAAGTAAGTTTCACTTTGAAGCCTAGTACAAGGTTGAAATAATTAAAGGTAGGAAAAAGACTGCATTTCCACAAAATGTTTTAATATAAATTGTTTCCTAAATGTATAAGTCACCTTTAAAGGCATTTAAAACATTTGTGTCATAAAATGCTAAGAGAGACGCGTTTATTTACAAAGAACACTTTGATTCCATTGAGGGTGTTTATGAATTGATGTGCCTTAGTGTGTCGGTTTATGTGTCGCTGTATATGTTTTGTATAATCCTCATGGAATCAGATTTTCAACACCGGATATTTTCATCCAGGATGATCTGATTTTAATGAAAGCTTCTGTCACTCGCAAGGCTATCCTGTGTAATTCCTTGTATATCATGCAGTCTAGGGGGAAAATGGCAACCAAGTCTGCAATGTTCAGGTGAGACCAACCGTTGAGATGAAGGGAGCACATACACAGATATGACAAGAACATGGACCCCAAATTACACACACACACACACACACACAGACACCTGTGCATCATCATTTGTGAGAACTTAAACAACACAACCATATATGTCATAACTTTTAGATCTGGTACTTGTGACCAGTGTTCAAACTATTAAGCTAAATAAGGGTACTCATTAGAAAATACACAAGTTTGTAGAATAAAAAAAGCAACGTTCAAAATGGTATGTTCGAAAAAATGCAGAAACTCACTAGATTTCTCTCAAAAGCTTTTTTCTTGTCTCTGACTACAATCAGTTTTAGCACAGCACAGAACAGGCCTCAGCTCAAGACCTTGAGTCAAACTAAAACAAAACATCCCATTCTATCCAGACTGGATATGAACAGAGACTCTGCAAAAACCACACTCAAAACTAAAAACATTAACATTATAACCTCTTCAGTCTCTTTCTGGTTACAACTCCTGAAGGTGGTACCTTTTACGTCAGGCGTAGAACGTAACTAACTTTTGTTTTTACTGATAGGAATGACACATTGATAAGACACACCGACCAATTCTGTCTGTTTTAAACTTACTGCTGCAATGAACAGAAAGTGTAAAATATAAAACTGCATCAAACATTCAGTTGATCAATTACAACATTTCCTTTAATCCCTCTCATTTGACTTATATAAAATGTGTCAAATAAAACTATAAAGAAATTTTATGTATTTATCACATCAGGATATTTCTAAACATTTCCCAACCCCAGAAATTAAATTTTTATTCCTCCCAGACATAAAAATATTCATCATCAGAGTAACCACTCTTGTAACTTTTTCCACTCTTGTAACTCCTCCTCTCCTTCCACAGAATTAAGATTCATAATGCTCTCTTTACACTCTTCTTTCTTCTTTTCTGTTCATTTCTTTTTCTTCTCCGTCCAAAGGTTCTGTAGCTTTGTGCGATAGTCTGAATGCTTCTTTTCTCTTTTAACAGGGTTATCATTTTCATTCCATCCTCTGTTCTCAGTTGATGGTTTGGGTTCTTCTGGTTGTGAGGCTGAATCCAGATGATCTCTTGGTTTAGCAGCTTGAGCTACTCCTCTCTCTGTGGTTGTGGTTCTGCAGCCGTCTCCTTATCAGCCATTTGAACGTCATGTTCCATCAATGTCTCAGTTGGCCACAGCTGTCCTTCAGCCTCAGACATCAGTTGATCACTCTCCTGTTGTTTTCTGTTGTTTCCAGCCAGAACTTGGTTCAGGAAATACTTCATGTTTGAAGCTAACAGCTCAGCTCCAGATCAATTCAAAGTCAGTCCATCAGACTTGAACAGATGTCTTCTCTCCCAAAAGAGATCAAAGTTATCCACATATCTCACAGAGTGGTCAGCACAGAACTTTTCCAAAAACTTATGAAAGGCAAACAGTCTACTGAAACTCTCAGCCCCTTTGGCTGTAGGAATCGGTCCACTGATGAACACATCTACGTTGAGATTCTGAACTGCATTCAGCAACTGAATGAAATCTTTCTTCAGAATTTCTGACTGTCAGTTCATAATTTGATCACTTCCTGTATGAATGATGAGCATCTTCAAAGCTGGAAACTCAGCTGTGGTTTCCAGAATCGTCTCTGCGAGCTCAGACACTTTATTATCAAAACTCAGAACTTTGACTTTTTTCTTGTTCCAAAAGCCTCTGATCTTATTCACCATTTTATCTGTGATAATCAGCATTTCTTGATTCTTGAAAGTCTCTCTTTGGACTTGCTGTGGCCTCGAGCTGAACCTTGTTTCAGGTCCCTCTCTGAGATCAGAACATGAACTTTGCTCAGACACAGCAGTTTCTTCCAGTGGTGTGAATCTGTTTTGAAGAAAGACTGCTCTGTCTTCATTTCTCTAGCTGTTATCAGTTGTTTTGATTCCAGCCTGTTGTTGCATTCTTCTACTTGCTGGTGGAGAAAAAACAATTTCTCTGCAACTCTGGCTATTTGTCGTCATCCAAGAGCTGAATCCTTCCTGAGAGGTTTTTTGGTCTGGCACCAACAGAGTTCCATACAGTTTGACTCTCAGCTTCCATCTCTTCTCCATGTCGATCAGCCTTCTCACCCATTTGAACGCATGTTAAGTCCTTCACAGCATTCATCTCTTCTAGACGATGAATCTTGAGCTCCAACATCGTCACCTTTTGGATAAGCTGGCAGAAATCCTCTTTGGAAAGAAAGAAGGCATCTTGAAGCTTTTCTGTATTCACTCTCAGCAGTTGATGTTTCAAAAATTCTCTTGGGTTCTTCAACAGCCAAAAAATTAAATCCAATGTTCTCTGCTTATTCAAGATCATCCATCATGCCGGGGTCACCAAATTGTAGAATAAAAAATGAGACGTTCAAAATGGTATATAATATATAATAAATGCAGGAATCCACTGGATTTCTCTCAAAAGCTTTTTTCTCGTCTCTGACCCCAATCAGTTTTAGCACAGCACAGAACAGGCCTCAGCTCAAGACCTTGAGTCAAACTGAAACAAAACATCCCAGTCTGTCCAGACTAGATCTGAACAGAGACTCTGCAAAAAACACTGTCAACACTAAAAACATCAATATTATACCCTCTTCAGTCTCTTTCTGGTTACAACCCCTGAAGGTGGTACCTTTTACGTCAGACGTATAACGTAACTAACTTTTATTTATACTGATAGAAAGGACACATTGATAACACAGACAAACTCTGTCTGTTTTAAACTTACTGCTGCAATGAACAAGAAAGTGTAAAGTATAAAACTGTATCAAACATTCAATTGATCAATTACAAAATTTTCTTTAAGTCAGTGAACAAACAGCTGCTTTCTGATGGGGTACAACTAAGAACGAAATATAATTCAGTTTATAATCCAAACTGTACTTCTTATTCATAGCTTTTTAACATTTATCAAACAATGGCTCACCCTCATAACAATATGTCCTACAATAATGTGCATTTTCTTTGTGGTACCAATAGAGGAACCTCAGCACAACTGGATACAACAAAGTGCTACAAGCACCTTACTCATCTTCTAAGCTCTGTGAATGCCATCTCAGAGGCATATCACAGGCACTTCTTCAACCCCCCCCCCCCCCCCCCCCACACACACACACACACGCACTACAATTCAGCCATTTCAGACAGCTTTGAGGGATGAAGACATTTCAAGCTCAACTTTTAAAG
>JARVJO010000394.1:14080292-14121914 GCA_031762555.1 Cynodonichthys magdalenae | reverse complement strand
CTAGTACTTTTATACTTTTACTTGAGTAAAAAGCTTGAGTCAATACTTCTACTTTTTAAAAAGTATTTTTAAACCTTTGTATCTATACTTTTACCTGAGTAATGAATGTGAATACTTTTGACACCTCTGCCCCCACCCCCCAAGTGACCCTGAAAGGAAGAAGCAGGATGAATGGATGGACAATTCACATACTCAGCTCTTCTGCTCATCCCCAAAATACATGTTTTTCTTTACAAATGTGGCCCCATTCAAAATATTTTTTTTGCCAAGAAGCATTGTTACAACAAAGCAACATCTACCAAACTCAAACGTCCTTATTTTTTTGTGCAAAGTGTTCAGGGTGAAAAGCCACATTGATGTATTGATCAAAGGATTGTTGATTCAATTACATCAAGACAAAATGAAAAAATCGATCCATATCATCACTACATGCCTGATGTGGATTGATATCACATTTATCCCAGACTTGTGAACTGAATTGAAACTAAATTGTATCATGACATTTTCTTTGAAACTGTGTGAAACTCTATCGTTATCCAAACAAATCACTATATTATTGTATTGTGATGAAGCTGGTGATGTACACCCTTTCTAAGTTTATCTATAGAACCTTCAATGAGTACATTGCCTGTTTCTTTCTTTCTTTTATTTATTTTTTGTTGCATTTTTATTACATACGGTGGTTTATTTTAGTATCAGACTTTAAAGTCTATGAGTAATGTTTTGCAGAAGAAATACACATTTATATTTATGTTACATGTTCGTAATTTAAAAATAAGATTTTCCATTTTATTGGGGAACATGTCTTGTTTTTTTGTTTGTTTTTTTGTTTTTTTCTATTGTTCTCTCAGTTTACTCGGTTTTTCTCTGGAGCTCTGCTGTTCCTCAGTGGTCTTAGTCTCATGTTTGACACTGGTGGGTTCTGTTCACTGCTGTCCTCCTACGACAGGCACCCAGCTCCTGAGTCTTAATTGGTGGAAATGCAAGCAGCCGCTGGTTCTGGAGAGCATTTTCGTCCATGATGGTGGCTATCCAGCGCTCTGACAGCTGGTTGCCATAACGTCATCCCCTTGGCTGTACAGAGTGGGTCCTGGTGCTGTTTCAGACTGCCTGACATTCAGCATTACTGGCCATCCAAAAAGAAGAGACAAATAATTTCATACATTCAAGAAATGAGCAGTTTTAAAGTCAAAGTAGATAATGAGCTTTTTTCAGAAAACAGTCTAAGAAGTATTCCTTCCAATTCAGAATGAGTAACTCATAATGCTTGTGGGAAAGGGACTAATATTTTTCAAATTGAATTGCATGAACTTAAAATTATTCTGTCAGCAGTGTGTGGTGTTTCTATGCAATTTATGCAATGCATTCTCACTTTTTTTCCTCAATGGTTTTGGACCATGGAACTGTTACACTGTCACAGTTTGTGCCAAACTTTTATTGCAAAGAATTAATGCAAATATGATGGCGGGTACAGTCACTATATGGACAAAAATAGCAGCATTTGATTCATGCTAGTAGTTGTAATAGTTTTGCAATAATACTAAGAAGAAGATGAAGAAGACAAAAAAGAGAAATAGACAATTTGTTAGGATCAAGAATTTATCACTTTTTAGGTTAAGGAATTTTAAACTTACAATTTCTTCAATCAAAAAACATCAGTGGTAGAAAACATATAAAAGTGCATACCACATAATTTATTTTAGTAAAAAATGCAAGGTTTCTATTGTTTTATTAAGAAAATAAATAAATATTATTTTGAATTTGGTACAAATATAGGCAATACAATTTATTTATAATATTTGTTGGCTCACAGTGAACATCAAGACAGTCAACTACAACCTTCGCAAATTAATCAAAATACACAAATAAAAAGTAATGATTTATGGCCGGATATGGTCTAAATTAGATTTTGTCATCCCATTGGCAAACAAACAAACATTAAAAAACTTCATAGGGTATAGTGAACAGGCATTTCAGTTTCTGCGAGATGGCACTCAGTCCACACATCACATCTTGTTTGTTTCTGTTTCATATCCACACAGTGGTGGTCATACAGGAGAGGAGGCGGCAGGGGAGCAAACAGCATGAGGCCACCGTTTTTGAGCTGTGGTGACCAGTGGCTCCTGCCTGTCCGTGGCCTCGCAGCCTTTCCTCCGCTCCGGTGCTTCAATGCTTGTATTCACAAACTGGATTCCAGTGGCCACCAAGCATCTAATCCAAAGGTACACAGTGACTCTTCTAGGTAAACACAAGCCTATGCCAGCATTTAAACCACTCAGCTGCTTTTTATTTATTTATTTATTTTTTTTATTTGTATATCTGTTTTAGTCTATGTTGGTCTTTGGCATTGTTTCCCTCGGCAGATTTCACCCATCTAAAAATGAAAACGAGCATGCTGTTTAACAGACTTCCCAGCTCTCGTCCTGGAACTAAATGCTCCCAGTCAGTAATAAATGTTAATGCTCTTCTGCTGCTATTTTCTTTGGAGAAAAGGCATTAATGATGATTTGGGGGGAGGTTTACAAATCTACAATCTCAAAAAAGCATTAATCTAATGACATGAAGTTGCAAAAAGAACAAACATGTGAAGCAGTAAGGAGTAATTTCACATCCTTTATGGGTGAATTGTGTAATTATTGTTCAATCTTTATTGTCTTTTCTAAGTAGGGTTTTGAACTGAAGGAGGCCCGGCATACTCCTGATAGAAACAAAAGCTAAAAAAAAGGTTTACAGAAATGCAGAAAGCCCATTTGAGAACAATCCAAAGCACATTATTAATGTTTTATATTTTTATGAGACATGTTGGTGCCTCGTTTAAGGTAATAAAGTTACTCTTTGTCAAAATGAACAGAAAGGTAAAAACTGGTTTATTTAGGATAATCATATCCATTTCTACAAAACCTCATGAGTCAATATGCATTTTCTTTTTCGGTTAACAGTAAAATATTCTAATTCCATTGCAGAATCCTTAGTTTTCTGAATCAGAACGTGAGCAAAATATAAATACAATTCAAAAAGTGTGTTTGAAATGATATTTTGAGCAGTTTATGTAAATACTTAAAAAAAGTATCTAACATTTTATAAAAACAATAAAAAAAATTAACTTTTGAATTGCATCAATTGTACTAAACAGAGCAGTCAAACAACATCAAAGTAAAACAAAAACAAAACTCTCTAAATCCTGTATTAAAGGGTAAAATATCTGCACCGGACTGAAGAATTGCACTTGATAATAAATCAAATTTTTCCTCATTAACCTTTAAGCGTGATGTATTAGTTATGACATAGTAGTGACTGGTGTATTTTTGCAGGAACCTCAGCATTGTTTAGCTTTAGTGAGCAGCAGTCTACAGGCTTCCTACATTTATCAAGCATAATTGCTGCTTAAAGTCTTAAATTATTTATTATTGTGAGATCTGACAGTGCTGCTCAGAAGCAAATTGGGATCATCTTCCATGACCACCAAGGATTTGCAGATTGGAGGCAGAACTAAGTTTATTTCCTCAGCTCTGCTTTTATCCCTGCAAACGAAGCGTTTAAAAGGATCACCCGCGACAGATAACCACGTTACTGTACAGACGAGGAACGCCGCTGCTCTTAAGATCCTGATTTTGTCGGAATTTCTCTCTCTCTCTTTCCATTTCTCTCTTTTTCCTTCACCCTAGTCTAATTGTGCTGATGCTCTCCCTGTGGGTTTGAATGTTTGACACGGCAAAACGCTCTTAAATCCTCCACACTAGCTGCTCGCTCACTTATGAGGCCCAGTATCTTAAAAGCAAAAAGGATGTATGTCTAATTCACAAATTTATCACTTTGCAAAATGGTGCATTAAATGAGAGGGGACACGCTCTGATTTGAAATGCTGACTTAAGAAAAGAAGTTCTGATTTTCAAAATTAGTTTAGATGGGCTCCTTTTAACCCCTCACCCACCCAATCGCCTCCCACATCCTCCTGCTTTCACAGTTGGATCTCTCCCTTTTCATCAGAAGTGAGGTCACATAGCGCCCTCTTTGTCCTTAAGAATCCTAATGTTTTACAGAGACCCGTATTGAGGTCTGTATATAGCATAAAAGAAAACAACTGTACGTGAAGGGTCTTACAATAAGGATTAAAATCAGCACAAAATTGTAAAAAAAACTCTACAGCTCATGGGGTTTCACCAAATCATTTTTCAAGCTTTGAATATTTGATAGATAAAACTGGCGTCAATAGTTGCAGAATGGAAATAGTTTTAAACCACAGTAAGTTTTTATAGAGGTGACTGCCTGGCCAATCTAAGTAAACCAGGACATCTTGGTCAGAGACCTAGCAGCCTTAAAATCAGAAAGAACCTGCTAAAAGAATAACCATCGTAACAGCACTTCATAAACCTTTTTTTTTTACTGCTTCTATGGTAGAACAGCTAGACAAAAGCCACTTTAAAAACAGAGCATGACAAATCTACTGGATTTTATTATGTTATTCTGGAAAGAAAAAAAAGACTCCTGGAGTCTCTTGGACTTTAAATTTTATTTCTCCACATTGAGTTAATTTAAAAAGCTATCTAACACAGAGAAGATAATAGTTGTTTGTGACCTCTGAACTTCCTTTCAAAGGATGTGAATCATCGCTTTATAATTTCCACCCAAAATGAAGACAATAATATTCAGTTCAGGACAGTTGGGGTACGGGGTGGGGAGATCCAGCTTCCTCTGACCCTGAACAGATACAAGGTAAAGATGAAAAATAAGCAAATTAGGAAATATGTTTATTGCATGTTTTTTCATTATTTTTGTGCCATATGCTGGAAAGTGTGGCATTTTGCAGCGTTTTCATCCCTAAATCACACATTCCAATAAACAGCATTTCAGTTTGAAAACCTGGTCCCAACACAAGCTGTTAGCTCCTCTCCTCATGGAGCTGCTTCGCGGTGTAGGCGAGGAGGTCTAATAAATAGCGTTCGTTGGAAAGATCCAAGGCCATCAGAGATCTTTTGGCTAATCACCAGACATAACGCTGTAAATCAGAGGGAGTGAGCAGATCACTCGAGCGTGGCATGTGGTTAGAGGCTGACTGCAGGTGTGCGTTATCAGCAGACCTATCAAAGTGAGAGAGGAATGGAGGGAAAACCAGAGCGGAACTGAGAGCTTTCTGGGTAGTTATGGTCACTTCCCTCAACTTTCAACTTTCCAGGTGCAAGACCATGTCGTGGGAAAAAAAATTAAATTTAAAAAGCACATGCCTATGGTTTTTAGTTGATTTTTTTTCAGCATGTTGGAATGACTTATGTTGTGAACTGTAGCTGTCGGTTTGCTATTTAAAGCACACATAAAAATTTATTATGATGAGACGTTAGCAGACATATGCATAAATGTTGTGAATTTGAAAGTATTTCAGAAACAGCTGAGGAAGCTGTTGTTTTCTAAACTTTATCCGAGACAAGGTTGTGTGAAAGAAAGAAAGAAGGGAAAAAAAAAAATCCTCCACCAGTTTCCATGACCCCACTGGGTATAAAGAAATGGTGAGGTGGGGGGTGGGGAGTTTGAAGATACCGTGAGGGTGAACAGGTGAAACAGAAAAGCAAAAGAGTGCAGCTTTCCTTGCCACCTCTTTGCCCTTTGTTGCCTCCCCCATCCCTGCATCACCTTGCCTCGGGGGTTTGAACAACTGCTCTTGATGGGGGGGCAAGTGTTCTCTCTGTTCTTTCTCTGCGCCTCTGGGCGTGCTGCCGACTCTCACTACCCTGGCGATCTCCTGCCGCCTCACACTTTCAGAGTTTTACAAACACGGAAACACAAACGCACATGCGAGCACACAAGCCCTGCGCAACATCTGAACCCTCCTCACTCTGCTCCCTCTCATCTTCCTATGTGGGGCTCTTTGTAGCTGCTGTGCCTGAGCTCGGTGAGGAGAACAGGGAGAACAAAGTGAGGCAAAAAAGTAGGATGAAGAAGTGAGAAGCGAGGTTGTGTCGGAGAAGAAAAAGTGGTACAGGGATGGATGAGGAAGAGAGGGGAGCAGCTAATGTTCAAATTGCACTGACAGCGCTGCCTGTTGTTGCTCACAAAACATGGGTCGGTGAGTGTTTGTGCACCACAGCTTGATTTGGGGGTTGTCCCCAGCTGTGCGAGGAGACAGCAGTAAGGAGATGTGGCAGAGACTCTAATTAGATGGGCCTAAGTGTGCTGAACTGGGGGAGAACCCTGGAGCGCAAACAAACGTTGCTCAGCCCCCCTGCAAACAGAGAAGGAGGAGACCCCCAGCAGTAATTAGAACGTTTCACAAACCAAGCAAGACATCACCAGGAAGTTTTCAATCAGAAAAAAAATCCTCTTCCACTCACTGGGGAGCTGCAAATAAGTTGTATTTCATTAGCCTTTATCATGGGGCTCTTTGAAAGAGAGCTGGGTGCATCAGCTTTGACTTTAAGGAGGTCATCCCATTGCTTCTGCAGTAATACCAACATTATTTAGCATTTTTGGTGAAATTCCATTAAAACATTAGGGGAAAATGCTGGGAATGATGAGTTAAGATGGTTGTTTCGCACGTAAACTTGAATCTTATGAACTTAGCACAAAAATGTAGGAGAATTTGTGTTTATTAGATTATTTCTTTGTTGTAACAATGCTTCTTGGCAACAAATCTTATAGCAGGGACCTGACTGGCAACACCTGTGGGTACCACAAGCTCAAAACAGAAAAATAAGCTATAGGCAGAGAAGATTTAGGAATTTTTCATTTGTGCAACTCAGCTCTACAGCTCATCCCACAAGTGCATGTTCCTTACAAATGTGGCCCCATTTAAAAAGGAAATTCACAGGCTTTCCAACAGTATTAGATTTGCCAGTGAATAATGACAAGATTAAAACATCCAAGCCAAGCAAGCTAAATCATTTCAACTCATGTTTAAGAATTATTAAACAAATGTAAAAGTACTAAATACACAGAATATATTCTTGAAGAGAGATTTTCTTTTGAAATGAACTACGGCACACTTTAACTGAGGACAGTGTTTACAGTGGAGTTTGATATTTAATTTTAGGTACTGAAACACGTTTAAAAACTTTTCATGCATGCAAATCTGGTACAGTAAGTCACTGTTTTCATTTGATGGTGCACTCACCTGTCTCCAGTTCAAAGAATGCCAACTGAGTCCACATTTAGCTGAACATGTTCTTAGAGTTTGTCAGAAGAAACATTTGAGATTGACTGCAGTATAATAATTATATCATCAACCTCACTCCATAAATTGAAGCTGGATCATTATGTCGTAATATTTTTTTTCTACCATTTTTCTACCATGTTTGTTTTTTATTTATTTTTTTTTATTTTTTTGGCATGAGTAGAATTCTTGATGTTATGCATGTAAAACCATCTGTGCAGGTTCAAAATGCGTGATCTGTCTCTCCTGTTGGGATTAACCAGAGATGTTGTGGCATGGCTATCACAAGGCATTATAAGAAAACAGAGGAACATGAGCAAATTTAAACTTGTGCAATTTTCTTGCATTTAAAACTAAATTTAGTTCTAATAGAGCATTTTTTTAACAAATGCATCCTTAAATGTCGCCACTAAGTAAACACTACCAAGTGAACTTCTTCGCATTTTTTTTTTTGTCTATTGTTTGGTGACATCTGAAATATAAATATGCATTAGCTTTATCTCCTCTTCTTTAAATCCATGTGCTACTACTTCCATCCAGAGATGGTAATTACAACCACACTAAATAGGCTTGCACCGTATAAAAAAATAATAAATATCAAATTTATTTGCATTATCCATTGCTAAAACACAAGGTTTTTGCATGCTAATGTAACATACTTTGAAAAAATTCCAGAAATTCAATTACTTGGGAATATCATTAAAGACAACAAATTTGCAGTTTTAATTTGTGTGGACTATTTAAATCATGGCACAGCTACAGAATCCCCATCCTATGTAAGTGGATTAATTATTTGAATCAATGAAGTCTCCTAGTTGGGTTACACCACTCTCCACAAAAAAAAATAAACAAATAAATAACTCGACACACAATGCCTTATCTGCTGCAGCGGAGGTCCAAACCCTTACTTTTATGCTGAAAAAAGAAGTATTGCAGAAACAATTTGTGGCAGAAAGCTTTAACCCCATCTTTCAGCTTATGAATCTGTGCCACAGATTGTTTGTGGTCTAATAGGCGACATTGTATTCAGAAATGCTACAAACCCTTTCTGTTTAAACATCAATATGTGTTTTGTGTGAATTCTGCAAATGTATTTAAAACCATTGAAACGTTCTATTAAAAAAACAAACAAAAAAAAGACAATGAATAGCTTACTGTGATTGCAACTAAAATGGGTTGAAGTTTAAAATACAAAGGAAACTAACACATTTAGATAATCAAACTGTTTTGTTTCTTGGCACCGAAGGAAATTCTTTTTGCTTTTGTCACTTTTATCACAATTAAAGTACACTGGTCAGTAATTTTGTTAATGTTTTATCTAAAATGTTGTGCTACTGTATACATTAAAAAATGTACAAAAAAGGAAAATTGTTAATATTTCCAACTGTATAACATCTGTGATTTCTGCATACATGTAATCGAGTGTTGCTTCCATTATGGCCACATTCACACTACTTGTCGTAAAGCTCAGCTCTTTTTTTTTGCGAGGCTGTTTAGGTTATAATCTAAATGTGACCTCCATCACGCGGCCTTGAAACAACCCACATGCGCAGAAGAAGATGTGAAGTCACACATGGCATGCTGGGTTTACGGATGTAATGGATTCTACAAATGTTAGCATGTGCGGATCGATTCTGGAGTTGTGCAACTGGAGCCGACTAAATTATTATCCGCTATGCTTGTTCCATGCACATGGTGGGTAAAAATTTCAGTTCAACAATGCATTGCAATATACAGTATATATATATATATTTTTTTTTTTTCACCTTAAAACATTAATTCAGACAATTCTCAGGGTCAATTTGATCCCCCTGTCCAGTTTGTTATGGTTTTATGTTTGTATTTCAAGTATTATTGTGCTACTGCTTTGTTTTCAGATTTGTATTATTATTTTTTTTAATGTTCATGCATACTATTTATATAGGCAAGAAAATAAATGTCTAAAAGTTATGCACAATTATTTTTGTACTTATTTTTATGGAATGCAAACATTTAGGCTGGTGCATGCCAGCCTTGCCTCTGTCAGTCTGCCCCAGGGCAGCTGTGGCTACAGTGTAGCTTACCACCATCAGTGTGTGAATGATTGAAGTGTAAAGCACTTTGGAGTCTGTAGGGACTTGATAAAGTTAAGTGCAAGCTGTTTACTATTTCCATTTGATCTTGCAAAATTGACACATACAAAATATAGTTTGCGTTCTCCCAGATGTCTGTTATTTAATGTTGCCTCAATTTGCTTTGATGAAAAATCTACAAACTCTTGGCTTTCACTTATCTACTGTAGTTGTGGTGGTACACTGCATGTATATTAAATGTAAGACAGTCAAAATGAAAATCCATAATCCAAACATACCAAGAGTTATTTAAGACTCTTAGCAAAAAAAAGAAAAAAGAATGAAGTTGTGTTTTGACTGAATAAAAAAAACAGCACATTATTTTGCCAGCGAAAAGAAATGCAATAAAGCTTAGGAATCTATGGATTAGAAAAACTCCCCGTTTGACAGGTTTTGTGCTTAGCAGCAGGAGACTGAGTTGCTTGATGAGTCACTATGACTACTCTGCAATGGAAAATGTATGTAAGGAACAATATTCAGCCTCCACATGTCAGTGTTAAACATTAGTTTTGCTGTTTTAGTGTCATTTTAAATTATTGGAGAAGCATAAAAGTGCATCGCTATGCTTGAAACATATGAAACAGCTCCAGTGGATTACTTCACATTTCTATGTGCCCTTAAACTTGTAAAGCAGATCATTCATAGTACATTTGAATCCCCTCTTTCAATTAAGGATTTAGTACAGCTGTCTTCAAACATAAAGATTATATTGTCTGATTTATGTCTGTTTTTTTTTTTATTTTTATTTCTTCCTCCTGCTATTTACAAGGGTAGCTCAGTTTAGTTTTTGATACTCACAGGAGAGGCCATCAAATGAGTTTAAATAATTAGAATAACACCTTATGACATATTAAACAGAATGATAATTTATTAAATTAAAATAAAGTCATATTGCAGTAGTGGTTGGAAAAAGGTCCATCTTTATTGCTTACAAAGAAACAAGTGTAAGTTGTGGTCATTTACTGCTACTCTAAATCATTTGTTTAAATCATTATGTGTGAACACATTCGTAAAAGTAGAAATGTACAAATAAAAAAAAATGTCTTAAAGATATAACTGTGTTCCTCATCAGTCGTGTTAAGCTTATAAGGCCGTGTTGTTAAACATGAAGTCAATCGTTTTGATGGAAGAGAGATTCCATTTTATTTTTTTTCAAGTGGAAAACATTTAACAAGGTAAGGTAATCTTCTCCAGTTGCTCAAGTGCAACTGGAGATAAAACTGTGCTATGCAGAGGAAAACAAAAAGATCCACATCTTGGAATAATCAGCCTTCGCACAGCTTCTTAAAAGATTACATTTAAGTCAGTTGCTGTTGTCTTTCAGCTGCTCCCTTCTGCAGGATTCACCACAGTGGGCAAACTCACAGCAATTAGTTAGCAATTGTTTTATGCTGGATGTCTTTCCTGAAGCAACCTGGGCTTGAACCTATGACCTGAGACAAGACAATTACAAGACAATGGCACTGACCACCGAGCAACTGCAGCCCCCAGTGATGTTCATGTCACTGCTGTTATAGAAAAATAAATAAATAAACTTGTTTTGTGCTCACCTTCACAACTAGTAACAATTTAGAGTAAATAGTTAACCGAACCAGGGCTGGGCAATAAATAGCTGTAAGAGACTGTAGGCCACTATTTGTAAGAAGCCGTTAGAACTCTAACACTTCTCAAAACGTAAGGTTTTGAGGAATTTATCACAGATTCTTTCTTTTTCAAGAAATGTACCTTTTAGTATATCTCACAGTGTATTTCGACACTCTAAAGATTTCTGGACAAGTGATTTCAACTTGATCTAATAATAAACAAGATCATTTATTTACACAATCAAAACAAATCACTTATGTACAAAATATATAGATAATCAGATTTCTATAAAAGCTTAGACCAACAGGAATTTCAACGCGTCTGTTTAGTTTCTCATTAATCTAACAACTTTCACAGAAACGGCAAACTTCAGGTTTCAGATGTAAGTTAAACCAGAACGTTTGAGGGCACTTTAACTTAACTGGGTAGGCAGATAGATAAAGTTTTAGTGTAAGGAGTAGAAGGAAGTTAGTTGAATGGAATTTTATTTTTTTGAAAGTTTAACCAGAGTTGGGGCATCTGCTTCTGGTGAATTCGAGCTTGACCGCTTAAGACACTCATCACAACGGCTTTACCTTTCCGAGTAGTTTCCTCTCTTTCAGGTGTGCAGGGACTTAGCCCTGAGAAGAAAAATTCGTCAGGTTTTTTTTCTCGATCAGCAAAAAATCCAAGTTATGACTTTTAGCATCTGGAAGCGTCGTCGAACACCAACAAGAAACATACGCCGTCCCGGTTTGCCCTTTCAAAATAAAATACTTCCACGGAAGTTTCATAAAAATGTTTTGTAGTTTAAGCTTTAAATTGATTTACGGCTGGCGTTACCATAAATCTAGGGGAATTTCTGACTTGTTGGCTCATGAGCTCAGAAATTCCCTCCATTAGCAATCTCCGTATGAACAGAGTTGCTTCTCTCATGAGGCTTAGCTGTTCTCTCATGAGGTCCGTCTCTGAATACGGTTCGGCGGGTTACAATTAAAAGAGAAAAAGCGTCCTAGCCAAAACCGCTCCCTAAATTGTGACGGTAGTACCAGGTGGGAAAGGAATGTTTAGACTACAAGACTTGCCTCTCCAGCATTTTGATAAATCTGTGAATATTTTCACGTTACACAAATAAAACAATGTCCGATCGTTATGTTCTTATTCCAGTCTTTAGCAAGATGAATATCAAGTAACTTTAGCTCAGTTCAGTTAAGATGTGAACTATTTAAGACAAAATAAAACCTGAGATTTTTTTATAAAACTCAGGCATAACTAAATCTTAGCGATATAGTTAATAAAAAGATGAAAAAAAAGAAAAACTCATACTCACTTTACTGTGGATTAAAACATTGATTAAACAATGATTTGCATGCAACAAAATAAGAAACATTGAAATAAAGTTCTTTTTGTGTGTGTGTTTTTTTTATAAAGTATAATAAAAAGAAAGGTTGTTATTCTTTTTATTAAGTAACCTTGATATTAAACTTTGATTTATCAAATGGTAATAACTTTTAGTTAAAAGAGAAATAAAATTAATAATAAAAGAAGATTATTATTTTGTTATTAATGGATTAAAGAAAATAAATGTCAGTTTTAAAGATTAAAATGACCTTTAGGTCTAAACTCAGTTTGAACATGAACAAAGTTCTGTCCCTCTTTGACGAAGCCTTCGGAGACCAGGGTGAAAGAAAGGTGAACCTGTTTTACCCCTTGGGGTTTCCACTACAAGCTGAAAAAAAATTGCTTCACAATCTAAGTGTTTCATATCAGTTGAGATTGATTATTTATTTTTTTGTTTTACCCATTTGAAATAAGGAGGGCCGTGAGAGGTCAAACAGCTAAAGCATTTCTTCTGCCTACATCTCCCAGAATGCTGTGGAGTTCTAGATCAGAGTTCAATTAAATTACCAACTTTTTATCAAACATATTTTCTATTGCTATTGATCACATGTCTATAACAATATTTTATTCATTATTGTTTTATTACCCAGCTCCAACCATAACATGCAAGGTTTTAAACTGTGGGAGAAAATTAGCGAAAACTCAGGCCTAGTGTCCGTGCAAAAAATACTTTTTATATGTCACAGTAGTTATTGCACAAAATATTTTTTTATATTTCCCAACTTCACATTGAACAGTTTTGAGAATTTGTTTTACTACTGAAGCATGTCAGTCCAGTCAACCGGTTTGTCTTCAAACAGAGGCAAGATATTAATTGTTCATAACTTATGTACAGAACCAAACTTCAAAATATTTAGAGTTGCTTTATTTTTGTATCCAATTTCCCTGAAATTCATCTTAGTTTTTGTTAAATTAATGTCAGATACACTAATCGATTTTGTTAATCTGAGATTGTACTAACAAAATGGTAAACAAAAGATTGTGTGCTGTTCTAAAACATTAAACCTTTAGAACCTAAAGAAGGCTTGTTTATATCATGACTTGATATTCTATATGCAGTGCACTCAGTGACTCTCCCTGTCACTCATACTCAACTGTGGTGAGGAATCTCATGCAGAGGTGTCGCATTTCTGTTTGTTTAGGCATCTGTCAAAAGTCCAGTAGGAAAGGTTATACTTGTTCTCAAACAAAAGGCTGTGTTATATGCTGTGCACATGACAGCAAAGCATTATTTGTGAAAAAAATGCATGTTTGATTTAAAACAAACAGTAAGGATAGAGATAAATACAATGTTTAAATAATAAATGTGGGATCTTCTTTTATTATTTTCTGTATCATTACATAATGGTCAAACAGAGTGTTTGCCTTGGTAAGTACTTTTTACCCAAACAAGTTGTAATAAATTACAATGTATGCATAACAAACTCTTGGCCTAATGTTAAAATGATGAAAGATAAAACTCAGAAAATGGGATTGTCACCCAAATATTACAGAACTTGCAAAAAAACGATGAAAACAAAAACACTAAAAGAAACAAGCATGCAAAGCACTTGTTTAAGGAGCTCATACATTACAACAGATGGTTACAAAAGAAGGGCTGCTTTCTGTTTTTTGCCTTATTAAATTGTCACATATGTGGTGCAGAGCTGCAGCCAGCCCAGCTCCTTGGAATTTAATTAAACTCACTAGGATATGATTTCAGACGGGGGGTGGGGGGATGCCCTCTACTTTCAAAAGAATACACCCAACCACTCTTCAAAATAAAAAAAATAAAAAATCTAACAATCATACGTATATTCTTTTTATGTTCTTCATACTGAAGACATGGGCATGTAAAATAATATTAAAGCATTTCTAATATCAGACATCAAACAGGATATATAAGGTTTTAGCTTAGTTTTTTTTTTAATCATTAAAGTACAATAGTATTATTAAACTGTAAATTCTATTTCTGACTAATCTTTTTGGCTCATTTGCATATATCATTGTGATGCATTTACAGGCAAAACATATTTCTTGAAGCACTGTTCTTTATGAAGGTATGTCCATCCTATCCATGTCATTTTATTGTCCCAACAAAACTTAAGAGAAACAGTTGTCAAATCTAACAAAACCAGTGCTGAATGGATGAGATTTTAGTCATGAAAAGTTAAGAAGATGACATTCTGTGTGATGATTTATAAAAGAAAATCTCAAGTCACTGTTCAGTGACATGGCAAAAGATGGTTAACGAGCAACTGGATTGGATGAAATTGGAATACCCGGTGAAAACCCACAAATGCACTGGGAGATCTTGGAAACCAACAGAAAAGCTGTCACTGGAGATTTGAGTTCGAGTTTTTTGTTTACTTTGAGGACACGGTGCTTACCACGACACATTGCTTTTAGCATTTTATATTTTTAGAAACAGAAAGCTCTAGGAAATCTGTACTATTAAATTCAGATTTAGTTCTAAAAATTTGTTTTCTATCTGTGATTGTGCTGTATTTATTTCCAACATAAAAAATAAATGAATAAATAAATAAATAACAGGGATTTTATGTTTAAACTTTAAAGAGGCTCCTAGTTGTATAAACTCCAATGATAATCTTGTGTGATGTTCCTAAAAAAAAGAAGTTAATGTTAAGTTAAATAATCAAATATCGGTGAATAAATACAGTGTTCTTTTTGAATGTAACTGATCTGTTTATTTTCCTGGGAGCAGATGTTGTCATTGTCCAACCAATACTTAAATGATTTTTTAAAATATTAATATGCTTTTGAAAGTATTGATTTTAATAACAAATAAGACTTAAAAATGCTCTTTATTGGATTCATTTCATTGATAATGTAATAAAAAAATAAATGAATCAGCTATTACAAAGGGAGTAAATTAATGTATAAGCAAAGAAAAAGCTAAAATAAAGATGAAGATATCATTTTTTCAGGTCTATAACTCTATAATTTCAGTTCCAGAAATAAGAAAAATAAATAAATAAAGGGAAAATATGAAAAAAAGAGGAAAATGAAAGAAAGCAGGGGGTACCTTGCATCATTCACTGTCCTTTTAGGTGCTTTTTTTCTGCGAGGAGAGTGGTGGGCAGTTGGGCACTTTAACCTAAAACACTGTAATGGGTGACGACTCAGGTTGTACTTGCACTCCACATCCATCTGCTCAGAGCAGCACTACCAGAAGCTCAACCAAAAGCTGCCCTTTGAAAATGCTTTTACCCCCTCAATAGCTCGGCACAATGGTAGAGAGTTCTGGACTTGCGAAAAATCGGTACTGAGCAGAATTAGAACTAGTGTGGCACAAATAACATGTTAGATTAGAACATCTAGTCAACCTGAGTAACCTAAACTGCTGTTAAATCCAGAGACAACATTTCTAACATTTTGGGATGCAAATAGTAAGCTTACTTTTATGGCCCTGGAATGCCCCTCGCATACTTGTTCTTTCTATAATCCGATGCCACCATATTCAACAGGCAGTGTCAGGGTATGTGGAACAAACATACCGCTGTCTCTGTGGTTTCATTTATCAGTCTTTGCTGGTACTTTGCTGCTTTCTCTGGCACATTTGACAGCCCCACGCCTCATCTAGATTAGAAAATTACACAAATGTAAGGTTGGAAAGGTGTAATTGAAAATGGCAAAGGGGCTGATTGGGAGACATTTAAATGATTATTCTACAGCGCTGAACATGGAGGGCGTGTGGAAGAGGCCGCAGAGAGAACACTTTGAAATTATCGCTGGCCCTGACAGGTGGATGACAAGTCTCGCTCTGACCGTGTCTTTCCGTGAACTTATAAGAAAGCGTGTACATTAATGTGTGCTTGAAACGAGTGTGTGCATGTGTGTGGTAAAGTGCTTTGCTTGAGCTCGTGCCCTGCTTAAATGTCTCTGTGTGTCTTTGCTTATATTCACTCATCAGAATGTGTGAACATGTGCGCATGTGATAGAGCTGTCAGGTATACCCTGCAGAGTTTCTTTCTCAGCGCAGGTATGGCTCTTCATCAGGTTTATTTATTTTTTCTTCATGAAACTGATAAACTGACAGAATCTGAAATACGAAATGTAACATCTGTTTTATGAAGTTGCTCATTAAAATTGAATTTTTTTTATTAAATGAAAAAAATCAAGACAGTCAACCAATATGTTTTAAAGATGAGAATATAGGGTAAAAAATATATAAAAACTGGGTAAAACATTTGTTGTGACTTGTGTAAACATTTTTTTCTTTTTTATTCTGTGTCAATGTTCCAACTTCCACCCCAATGCATGCGTGGCAGTCAAATAACATTTGCTACAGTAAAACAACTGACATCTTGCTTTTTCCCCCCCCTGACACACTGAGACATTTTCTATCTCTGTGGTCTGAGTCAGAGTTGTGTTCTGTCATGTTAAGTACAGTTGACAGGGGAGCCAGGCAACACCCTAAACCTCTGGCCTGAGACTTTGTTTTCCCTGGGCACTAAAGAACTGTACTACCTCAGCCTTTGGTCTGTGAGCTGCTCGCTGCGACTCTTTAAATCTACTCTCATGTCATACGTTTGACACAACCTCAAGGGGTTTTGTGAGGTATGGACCTACATCTGCTAGAATGCTAAGTGTAAATACTCACAGTAGCTTTATGAAATTTAAATGTCCAGTTAAACTAATTAGTCAAAATAATGTTTGGGGGGTTAAACAAAAGACTTAAAAAGGATCAGCTTTTGTGTTTTGGGTAACTACACTAAAAACTGATTTGTCATTTTGTTAAATCAGTGTAAGCCAGTTTATTTGTAAAGTTGTTATAAAAAGAAATTAATGGTCAAATGGCTTGAATTTATATAGCACTTTTACTTTACTTCAATTCACCCACACATTCACACACTGATGGTGGTGAGCTACATTGTAGCCACAGCTGTCCTGGGGCGCTCTGATAGAGGTGAGGCTGCCAGGCCACCAAACCCTCTGATCACCACCAGCAGGCAAGGCGGGTGAAGTGTGTTGCTCAAGGACTGATGGAACAGGGGATCGAACCAGCAACCCACCAGTTACAGGACAACTCCTCTAATAACTCTGCAACAAATGCCCCCATGCTCTACACATAAATAACATTAGAAGTCTGGCAGATGGGTGGATTTAAAATTTTGCACATTTTATTTGTGCTCACTATGCTCACACATACAGTTTTACACTTAAAATTATTAGGAAGACGTATTTTTATATTAATTTGTATATTTTTTTATTTTGTTTTGTGAACTTTGAAATACTTGGATTGATGAGTTTAAAATATTTGTGCTTTAATAAAGTTTTTTTGTTGATTTTTTTAAAGTACAAAGGGTCTCCAGTTTGTTACAAATACTTTTCTATATAACATATGCTGTAAGTCTGAACATGTTATGTGACAGAGCAGAGAAAGTATGTAATGAAAACAGAACACTCATGACTTCCCTACAGAACTCCATGTAAAAAATCAGAACTATCCCTTTGATTTGAAAACAAGCCTTTGATATATAGGTTACAGTTTACATATTAAAGCAAAATCACTGTACAGTCATATAAATGGACAGAGCTTGACTTTTGTTGATGATAGAAGATTGTGATTTTGGACTTCTGACAGTAGATTGTAAAATGAAAATAAGCTACCAAGGTGATACTGCAGGATATAACAAGTTGTGAAAATGCCAAAGAGCGTGCTTTTCTCGCTGGGAGTGTAATATAGAGAAATAAACGGAACAAATGACTTTCCCCATATTGACAGGCAGACCATGCAACATAAAATGATGTGATACACAAGCATGTAGCCGTTAACATTTTAATTTTAATTTCCACTAGTGCTAAGTAAATCAAAATGGTAATATGGAAGGACAATCTGGAAAACACATGTTAAAGAACAACAACAGTTGTTATAAACTCAAGACTCATTTTTGCATTTCAGGCTCACAGCACATTTACTTTTGATAATGCCACTCTACTTCACAGCATGCTACTAAAATATTGGTTTTGATACTACAAAACAATGATAAGTTTTAGATCTTATCATATTACATTCTTCCTGCAGCTATATCCTTGAAATTGCAAATGGGCAATTCCAGTCATTCTATAGATTTTGTGACACCAACTCATAATTGTAATTTTAGGTGACACTTTATGTTGCTCAAAATGACAAAAGGTAACATTTTCAACAAAAGTCATAAATTATTGATGTGTTTTAGTGTTATACAAATGTCAATATATTCTAGTAAAGCCATAAATAGTTGAACAAAAATTATATTTTGCAAACTAGATCCTTGTAGAAAATGTAGATAAAGCCTATATGCCTTAGTAGTGTTGTTGTTATATGGGAGTTATTAATAAAACACAGAATATGATACAGTGTTTCCAGTGGCTTTCATGTCATGATCTGCCACAAAGGTTTACTGAGGAATGAAAACACCTAACAATTAATAAAAACGGGGCTGAGATTTAATTAACTGACATTGTTGCACTATGTCAGTGATTAATAGTTAAAGCGTAAAAAATTAATCAAGTGTTCATTTGTGACACTGCATTTGGTCCAAGCTGCTGGCAAGAGCTTTTGAAACAAGTCTAATCATAAAGTCATTCAATTATCCTCCTTTTTTCTGCTTTTTTTTGCATTATAATGTCTTTGACAATTCTCTAATTTGCAGATATGGGACCAACGATTCAACTGGACTGTGAGTCATATTAAAGATGGTGCCTTCGGCTAACATTCTCAGGAAAAGAGAGAGAAGGGACAAGATTATCTGATGTCATTCACCATCATATTGCATGTGGAGAGAGCACTTCACTTTTGCTTTAATTGTTTCAGAATCAGCACTTTTCCACCCCACTGCTATCATACAGATTGATAACAGCTGAAAGAAAAAACATAAACTCGCCCAATTTGCGCTCAGCCCATCAAAAACTACGTGGAAGAGAGGTGAAGGAGATTTATGGGGAAGTTGAGGCAAATACGGAGCAGCAAGCACATGGGAAATTGCTTCGTTTTGTTACCATGGCCACCTGAAAATGCTTTCTGTTTTTATCAGCTCTAGAGAGGTGAAACACAGAGGAAAGCAAGAAAAAGGACAAGTTTTTGGCAGATCTGATCTGAGTGATTTTGACAGATTTGAGTTTTATTGATTTTATTCACGATAACAGATTATTTTACATATATAGTTTAGTACCATATTCTACAAAATAATCTAAAATACTCTACAGAAGAATGTATTTGTATTTTTGATTTATTTCACTCAAAGAAATAAAGACTACTGATGGTTTGCATAATTAAAAGAAAAAGCTTTACAGTAGTGACAGGAGTCAAATTTACAGCCTTTGCTTTAACCACTTTGGAAAAATGGACTTACAGAGGGAACAGTGTAGGCTAAAGAATCAGTCATGGCACTAGTCATAATCTACCCTTCAAAAGAGCCAGATGGAAAGGGTAAGGTTTCAGTCAAAATATTGTTTTTGGATGGAGGTGTACTGGCTCGCTCAGATTTTCACTCCCTCAGTCTCTCTATGTGTTAGTTTCAGTGTGGTTTAAACCCTCCTTTGGTTATGCTTTTTTCAATCCTGTCATGTCTTTTTTTTTTTTTCTATAAACACAACAAAGCTCGAGAAGACAAAGCACCACAGGATCAAACCTTGTAGTTTGATCAAAGTTCTGATTATGTTAAGGTCGCATTTTTCACTTTACAATCCAAAATGTTTAAATATATTTTTGAAAATGTTTTTCATCCAGGGCAATTTTGAGCTGAACTTTATGGTTGAAGGCGCATGAGCGGTGGTCCTAAATCAGCAATCTCACCGTGAGACGTTTGATAAACATACAGCCCATAGGTTTGTGTCTGGGCTGGTGGGGCTGCGGGACAGAGAGGTATGTGCTTAGTGGTGATTGTGTGCCGAGGCCTCCCATCCTTCTCTGAAACTGAGCACACACAGGATGACCTTGGAGCCAAGTGGTGGGCTGACATATTGAAGTCAGCTCTGCTCATGCCACGCATTGTACTGCGTGTGGTGTGCCACCAAAAAAAAGTTAGAAATAAAAACAAAAATGCACAAACAAACAAAAAAAAAAAGAAATTGAAAGACATTGAAAACTTTCCTCAAACATAGCTGATCACAAATTACCCGAGATGGCTGTGCTTTCATTTAATGTATCGATTTTGCACAATACCATAATATAACAGGATTTCAAATGCACCGTAGTGTACAATGAAAGCAACATATTTATTTACAGAGCTCATTTTTGATTAGAGATTTGATTCCCTTTAATCAAATCTGTCCTGATAAGAATTATCAGGTGTTTGGGTGTTTCTAAAATTGGATTCAAAGTAGTTCAAACCAAATCCAGCAACAACAGTATCATGTTGCTGACACACTATGCTTCACTATTAAAAATGTCAGGATGTCAGATCTAAAAATACATCAGTCAGACCAAACTGGTACTGTCACTTGTTAATCTTAACTTAAGCAGCTTTACACATGCAGAACTCTTGTATTAAAATAGTATGTGTAACACTGTTGACATTAACCCTAAATTTAATTAAAGGCCCACACGACACCTTTCATGCTAGAGTTTTAGACTAGGATTTTGCATGATGAAGAAGCAGGGAGTTGTAATCATTTTTTGGCCAAATCTAACACATCTCCTGAGCTGTGTTAGTTTTCAGAGTATGTGTTAAGAAAGACTGTCAAACTAAATTTTTGTTAAGAGTATTTCTTTAAAATATATGAGCTTTTTTGCCCACTTGACATGCACAAAGGGGAAAAACATACTTGTCCTTTTGCCCTCAACATTAATAACAAAACATTTTCTGCATTATTCCAACCGGGACCCCAGCACTGACGTTTTGCGTCTCTAGAATATGCCTTTAGTCCTCACAAGCACCACTTGTCCCACTAAGTGTTATTTATTTCAGAACAGGTTCTGGTGATATTACCAGTGTACACACGCTCTAATCTTTACCAAAAAAGCAGTTTTCTTAATTTTTTTCTTTATTTATTTATTTAAGTAATCTTGAGAAATAACCTACACATGCATGAATTCATAAATGAATGTCATAATCAGCAGCTCCGAGCCAGACTGCAGGGTTCTCCCGGGCTACTGCAGAGTTGTTATACAAACACTCATAAATCCGCCCAGAGTTAAATAAACCTGTCAGTGAGTTCATTACGGTAATTATTTTAATTTTTTGTTGACGATTTAATGATAAAGCAACAGAAAAGACAAAAAAAAAGAGAAAAAGAAAAACAGAGTGCAAGCTGTTTTCAGAAGACATGCCACGCCACATTTGCAGCTGAGTGCCTGTCACCTATTCAGCTGACAGAACACTTTGTTTCACCACTGGCATAGCCCACAGTGTTGTGAGCCATAGCAGAGAAACGCAGTCTTTCTTTTAGTGAGATAAACCTGCATGCACAAAAGCGCACATACATTATGAACCAAGTGAAGTTCATACTGATCATTAACAATTGTGAGCGTTTTGAAATACATTCAATTACCCACTCCACTCGAAATGCGTAAGCTTGCAACAATGTTTTTATTTTCTTATATAAAAAAACAGCCTTTTTTTCCCCTTAGAAATCTACCAAGTGGTGGGCTGACATATACCTTAACTTAAAGGTTACTTTAAGTTAAGTGCAATAAAAGGGAGAAGGGGTATGAATTATAAGTTTTACTTCTTCATACCCCTTTTCAGACAACTTACATTAATCAAATTTAATAAATTTAAAATTTAATTCATTCATTCATTAATTCATTCATTCATTCATTCACCATCTTACTGTAAAAAATCATGAATGGCTTTCCTCAGAATGCTTCCTAATAAAAGTTCAAATGAGTTAGTTAACACTTATGTACACTTTAAAAGAAAAACATTAAGGTAAATATCTTCATTCACTAACAAGAACAACAAACTAAAAAATTGTGCAGTTTTTTTACAGTTGTGTACACAACGTGATACATATGTAAAATACTACACTGCCATGCTTCACATGAATACTACATTTTAAAGTTGTTGTTTCCAGTTTCTAGTTTCCAGGTGTAATGGGAATGGTGTTTGTTCACTTTTAGTGAAAGAGCATTTGGTGATTTTTTTATTATTTATTATTATTTTTTTTTAATCTGGTTTACTGTTTTGTTTAAATAATGACTGTGTTAACTAAAGTTTTACTAACTATTTATTTTATTTATATAACTACGTTGGGTCTATTTAATTTTTCTTATGAAGTAAAAATTGTCTGTGAAAAAGTGGTATGTTTGACATATCTCAGCCTGTAAGAGGATTTTACTGTCATGTTTTTTTCCTAATGGAGATGCATGTTAGAAAATTTCTTAAATGGTCTTATGTAATTGTTTTGATTCATAGCTGTTATTTTGTCAGTTTTCTGATATTATGGTTGCATATTTTCTCCAAATAGTTTTGCTGCAGAGCTGTACTATAAAGCAGAAATGAGACAAATGGGTCTTTTTGAAGGGATCCGGATGATGAGGCATATGTTTTATAGAGCTGTGCAAAAACGCTGTTCGATCTTGAAATAGTTACGTTTTAAAAAATAAATAAATAAATAAAAGAAATAGTTACGTCATCATTTAAAGCTATACATCATCGCGTACGCCGTATTTGATAACACCACCTGGGCGATATCATGTTTTGTCAATTGGTTCCCCCCTCTCCCTGAGCTGCTGTACTCCCCCCCTCTGTCTCTTTTCCATGGAAAAATGAAGGAGGAACGATCGTCTCTGTGATTAAGGAGGAAAAAATAAAAGCATTGGGAGGAGTAAAAAAGAAAAACTACAAATGACCTTTTGCTCTCCGCAACTTGGTTCCTATTGTTCATTGTAAGGAGCTGATCAAAAGATTCAGATCATTTGTGAACGTCACGTCTCTCCTATGGAGTGGTTAGCATTTCTGTCTCAAAGCAAAAAGTTCTCAGCTTCTAATTGTGGGCTGCTCAGGCCTTTTTGTGTGAATCTAGTCTCCCCACAAAAAAATCATGTATAGTTAGTGACACTAAATTGACCCTGGGTGTCATTGTGTTGTCACTTGATGTATTGATAACCTGTCAAGGTGTACGGCCTTTACAAGCAATTTAGTTTACTTGGATATCTTCATCTAACAGACACAGCCACTACATGGCCTCAGTACAGCTGTATCACAGTGTCTGATCAAAACACTGCACCCATCCCTCATCTAGGCTTGAGATAATTGAATAAACATTTACCAACATCCATTGATTCACTTCTCACCTCCTTTCCCACCCAAAAAGATTACTGAATTCCTGTTGACAATGAGGTCATGACAATACTAGATAAGGCAAACAGTAAATGGTCAGTGTATAGGTGTACAAGTAGTAATGGTAAAATAAATTATCCTAAAAAACAGATTAATATCATTGCCCAGAAACCTGTAAACAATACAACCTGATCAATACAAAAGATGTTTCACTGACAGAAGTGTGAATATCTAACATCCACGTCCACACTAAAGCCATGCTTTCTCTCTCACACTGTGGATTCACTCTTTTGGGAAACAACTGATCTATATTCTACTCAGCTTTCTCTAATATCATCAATCTCCACTTAGGTTATTTAGCTGATATGAGGGATGTACAAAACACTAATTTGTGTTTTTGGTGTCACAATGTACATTAGATGCTGGCATCAGATATTTGAGCGTGACTGGAAAATATTAGATCAAATTACCCTGTGCCACCCGCACAAAACTCTATCAGTGCACAAAACCTCACAGAAGATTTTATGATTTAAGCTTGTTGATTCTTGCAATGTACCGAATGTGTCATTAAGAAGAAAAAAATGGCTCTAAGTCGTGTTGCCAGCAGCTTACAGGGAAAGCAGACTTTTTTTCCTCTCGCTTTGGATGGAAACGTACGATTTTTATCTGGTAGTAATGACAAAACAACATTTCCTGAGCATTTTGGTTTTTTAAAAAAAGCAAAACTGTAGGCGGATTTTAGTCATGGATACACTCAGATAAATGAGCTTATAATTACCAAATTATAGGTGTATACCTCTGCACCTGGTATTTTGACGTTTGACAAGATGCTATCAATGCTAGCTAATTTCTTCCAGCGGCTAATTTATTTATGATTCACGCAGAGCACACTGATTCTGCTCATGAAAGGGGCAAGATTAGTTGTTGCAGCTAAGTTTATTTATTTTTAACATGTGTTGAAGCGGTAATATTTTAAATCAATTGCATAAACTTTCTATCAGGGGCTGTAGAGTTCTATTTTAGATGTTTTAGATACTGTGGGCTGTTTTAAAAAAATCTCCAGTTGTAAGGGCTTTGATTAAAAAGACACAACCAGTGGAAAGAATGCTGTTCGTATAGCTGTGAGTTTTAGATGTGTGAAGGGACAAAGGTATAGTCTTTTTTCTGCAAGTGTGAAGGTGGTGGCATTCTTAAAGGGGCACATTTCCCAGAGCTGGCAAGAGGGCTGAGGTATGGTAGGGTGTGCAGGAATGGGGTAAAAGAGGGTGGGTGGGGGGTGACACTGATCCGTCGGAAGGCTAAATTTACTCAAGACTGATAGGAACAGGTGGATTATGCTGGGACAGCTGGGTGGTGGGGGTGGCCGGACCGAACCAGACCTGGTTTCAGATCAGGCAGAGATCGGGGGCAAACACACAACCCAAATCAGGGTTTCTGTTCAAAGCCAGCTGGTCTGGCTTTTTGACATGCAGGACATTTATTTTGAGCTAATTTTAGTCTGATTTTCTTTTTTTTTTATTTATATTTTTCTTTTGGTTTGTTTTTCCACTTTTTTTATAGTTTATATATATATATACATTTATTACTTTTAAATAATTTGATTAGGCTGGGCCTCAGCTGGTGCTGCAGTTTGTTACTTCCTGGCGAAGCAGAAATAAAGGCACGGGTGAGTTTTTTACAGCACACATATTCCTAAATCTTTTTTTCCCCCTTTCTTATCAAAATCTCATTCTGTCAGTGGAAAAACATGCCTGCCCCCCATATAGGATTTCAAACCATAGTCTGTATTACTGTTCATGGCATGTTTAACAAATTATATATTGGTTGCAAGTGTTGTGAATTGGATTTTGAATTATCAAAAAGAAAGGGGAAAAAAACAGCATTGCTTAAGAGTCTTGTTGGTTTTAGAAATGACTCACTCCCAAAAGACAGCTTACTCAGTTATTGCTCACAGTTGCAACATGTACTATTCAGTCCAGTTATTGTAGGTACAGTGTTCAAATCAAACTTTTGAAACATAAAAGGGAATTTTTTTCTACGTAAATATATATATTCTAACTACCCAAACAAAAACTTTGACATTGTTTTGCCAAGACAAAATGCAATTTAATACCCAACATGTCTGCTCCTGTTTGACATTATTGAATGCCTGGTAGATTATATCTACAGCGTCTGGCACAAAATTATTTGTTTTATATTTGATTTTGACTTCATTTGACATTTTGGTGGTCCAAGTTACTTTAGAATAAATCTGCAAATAAACAGACAATTGAAACTACTAGTATATACAAACTTTTTGTCTGTAGGTTCTTTTTTTTTTTCTTTTTTAAACTAACTCACACAAAAAAGCTGCACCTTTGACCCAGTTTACAGGAACAGCTTAGTCTTCACGTATTAACTTTTCTGCCCCTGAAATTCCATGGCTTTGATGGTCATTAATTGAGGAAACTCATTGTTTTCTGTCTCTTCAGGGCAATGAATGTTTTGACACAGATACCACTTTTTTTTTTAGCCCTTCCGCTCTTATTTTTTTAATAGTTATTTTTTCTATAGTGCTAATAGGAAGAAATGCTGATTTACCATCGATGGTAAAGTCAAGAATGAAAGAATTAAATATTTTAAGTTGAGGCACTCACCTAATGTCATGCATGTAAAATTCAATTTACTTAACTGATCTCTAGAAAGATTTAAAATTCCTATTAGTTTTTGCTTTTTCATCATTCAGTGCACATTAATCCAATGCAATTTAAGTAATTATCTGATTTGTTGTTTTAACTTTGACCAGAAGCACATTGCTAGTTTCTATGGTTGTTTAGTGCATAATTGATTCAGATGCTCTCAGGTTACAGCATGTGTGCCATCACACAAAGTGTGTTTCTTTTATTTTAAACAAATTATAAGTGAGCCGAGACCATTTACACACATGGAAGTAGTTTCGATTGCAATGGTATGGAACACACATGTTTTAGGTCTGTAATGGTTTACAGTAGTCATTTTGCTCCTATATTCCTTTTTATTTGCTTTTCTTTTCATTGTTTAACTTTGAAAGATTTCCAGCAGCGGTACGTCCTCCTGTATGATAGCTCCTTTCCCCTCTACCCCCCGAGAACTGTTGAGGCCAGAAAACAGTATGACGCTTCTCAGCCACGATACAATACTTGTGTGCTGGGGCCTGCCTAAATCTACAAAACACAAGCTCTGGCACTACGCAGTTCTTTTGATCTGTGGCTAATCTCAATTGCCTGCTTCCCCTCTGATCATGTATGAATAAGAATGAGTCGAGGGTGATCCTGAAGGCACAAAGAGCTTTAGACGCTGCCGCTTGTCTGCCAAGCTCTACCATGTAACACAAACCCGAGTCCTTAGTTGCTAGGCCTCGCGATCTCACATCTGAGCTGGGGAATCCTCATTTAGACACATATATTCCACTGTGCTTGCTTTTCCTTCTCAGCAAGATGTTATCAGCTGCTTGTTAGGAGTGTGGGAGAAATTGCACAGCTACGCTGAGTGATCTTTAATTGTCAGGAGAATTGGCAGAGGTCAACAGCTGCAGGACGAACTTCTGCTGTGTCATGATTAGTAAAGGGAATTTATAACATTCCATATTTTGCAAGAGCCATGTGAAAGCCTTGATATAAATTGTAAAAAGAACGAAAAAATTAATCTATATTGCTATGTGCTTCCTGTTTGAGCATCGTTTCAGATCAATTACCTTTTAAGGGGACATATGCAAAATCCACTTTTGTAGTTGTTAATTACATTTTGTTGTGTACTTGGAGACTAGGAGTGCAGAAAATTTGAATTTAGTTTCTAGTGTTGCGTAAATATCTTCAACCCATTCAGTTGTCTGTCTTTTCTGAGACATTTTCTGAACCATCACATCAAAGTACTTGTGATGGAACTGCAAATAAGTTAGGGACTTACTTCATTTTCCTCTTGCTCTGGCTCAGACTCTGGCTTCAACATGTAATGCTGGATGAACAAGTCTTTTGTTGATGACATCTTTTAATTAATTTGTAAATAAAGCCTTCTGTGCCTCTATATAGTCATAAATCCCTTTATCAAATTGGAATGGATTGCTCTGGAAGCTGGAAGGGGTAGGATGTAAAGTGCCACATTTGGATTTAAAGAGACAGTGTCAAAAAGAGTTGCTTTGAGACAAATCTCAGAAAAGGGATGCAAGACGGGCTTGTGGAGTTACAATAAGAAGGAATTCAAATCAAAGCATCGCAGTTACATTCTATTTAGACCCTGACTAAATTATCTAAATGTGAAAAAGAAAAACATAAAAGCTATGCCTCCTTTAAAAGCTTTACTTATTAAGGATCTGTTGGGTTTGCAAGAGAATGATTGATTCAGAGGAAATAAAAATCAATGTTCATAAAATTCTTAAATGATTGCTTTGTTTAGGACAGTCCGGGACAATCCGAGCTCCTGTGAACAGGTCCCATCATATCTCAGTTGTTTTAGCGACATAAGGGATTTAAAACTCTGAGTCAGGTGGAATTATTGTTGGGAATGACCAGTGCATGAAGCACATAGCTGTGAACCACACTTCAGCAGATTCATGATGTTTAAGTAAGCATGAGCATTTTTTTTTCTACACTTTTAATGGAACCCGCACGGGCATATGGTCTATTCCACTTCTGCACACTAATAATGCTTTTTCAGACACAGCTTTTACACCACTTCAAGAAACACTTTTTGAACACCCCTTGAACTGAGACCAAAACAAAAGTAATACTGGCATCTCTCTTTTATAGGCACAATTAGAGAAAGAGCAGCAAGAACAATGAAATAACTGTGCCCGTATAAGCAGCAGTTCATATGGGGATTATTTTCCAGCCATTGAAAAGGAGGAAAAATCATTAGCAGAAAGTCAGTTTCTCTTCTCCACCAACCCACCCACCCTCGCAGAGCAATCTAGAGGAGACAAAAAGAACATTTATCCCTTGATATACAGACAGAAACCATGACAGTTAGGCTGGCTATTCACTGAGATGACATGGGAGCAGAAGAAGGGGTTAGAAAATCACGAATGTCAGGGATTTGAAAAAAAAAGTGGAATAAATTAAAATGAAAATTATTTAAATGTTGGTTTGTGGGATAATTGTTACCAGCATTTAATTTTATTTCAAAATGACCTTGCTTAAATTTTTAGATGATTCTTGTAAATGAACACGTTATAATTCACAGAATAAAGCATATAAGGATACTCATTTAACTGAGAGATTGTTGAGACACGTGCTGTACCTCTTTATTCTGTGTTGAGAGGAGTGCAGACCTCCCCTGCAGGCAGCACACTTAACTGCAGTGTGTGTGTGAGTTTCCTGTGGAGCAGATGGCACACTGACGGCACCTGGCATGCTGTATATGCATTAATGACACACGTGAAATTAATTTGATTATAAACAAAATCAGTCAGTGGGAAATCAGGCCTGATTAATCAAAAAATGTATGCCGACGTGTTGTCCTCTTTTTTGAATATCCCAGATGTTGTTTGGTTGTTTGTCTTACAGAAATCATTAAATCCAGGAGGGGTACTTCCTCGTGATTTTGAAACTGCAAATCCTTATATGACAGTGAAAAAAAAAAGAAAAAGAAAATATGTGGGGAAGCAACAGGTTTGATCAACAGTTCAGCTGAGTCAGCTATCCTAAGACCAGGACCCTGTTCTTGTGATGTAACTGGAGCCTCAGGCAGAACAAAAGAAGAGCTTGTTGTTAAGCGTGTGCCTCATCCATAATGCAGAAAAGGTGTACAGACAGAATACTGTTTGTTAAATACAACACATGCAAATCTCACATGCTGTCTCATATGTGACGCTGCTTGGAAAGTGCTTATCTTGTTTCTATTACAGTTTAGGAGTCCTTCTGACTTTGTTATTATTCCATTCGGTTCATACTTGACAACCTGGCAAGAGATGTCAGCAAGATGTTTGAACTGGCCTCACCACAGAGACAAACTGTTATTAAAACGAATGCCTTATAAGGATTTACTGAAATACTGGACCACAGCAGCCAATGACCAGACTGAACTTTTCTCTCTTTTTTGGTTTTTGTTTTATGGAAATGTAGCATATAAAATTGCAAAGGTCGTTTGTTGGATCATTTAAGGCCAAATTTAAGTCAGTTTGTCTTAGATTAATGTACCTCCTAATGTTGTTTTATAAAACAATGTGGTATGCATGAAAAGAAATAAGAGCAGGTTAGTAAAAGTTATAGTTTATGTTGGATGCATGATAAAGGCAGCATAAACTTTCATTTGGAAGTCAAATCACGTCATGGTGCAAGTTTATGGTTCCAAATTATTCACAACATGGATTAACTTTTATTATTATTAAGGAATCTCAAATTTAAAATTAAAGGGGTAGCTCAACCATTTTCAAATGTGGTTTTGTAAAAAGGTTATGAACAATTAACGTCTCGCGTGTAGATATAATTAATATTAGTTTGGAGAAACAGAGGTTGTGTCTCAATTCAGGGACTGCATCCTCATGAGTGCACATTTGTCGGCCGCATATGTTACTGCTGTCCCAATTCGAAAACTCCCCCTCAAGGAATGCAACCCACAAAATTTCAAAAACCAAAGATGCATCCGAGTATCCTTCCCAGCTGAGGACATCCCAGGATTCAATGTGAGAACAGCAAACTAAACAGACAAACAAAGACGGTTCAGTTTTTTTTTTTTTTTTTTACCAATTTGGCGTAGTTTGGAAATTCATTACGAACCAAATAATTTAAATATTTTTAAAAGTAAGTTTAGCAACAACAAGTCTGATATGAAATGGTGGTCAAGTCTCTCAACAAGTCTGATTATGGTAACCGGGTAGCGCATGGTCACGCAAACATACAGCAAGCCAACGTCAAACAAAGTCTATACGTTTCATTTCACAGCAGTTTTATGCAGCCTACCAGACTGGGAAAGATGTGGCTCTCGTAGCCCAGGTGGGCTACGGACTCATGAGGATGCAGCCTATGAATTGAGAAGCAGCCAGAGTTTATTTCTGACAAGACTGATAGCTAACTGCTGATCCAAGTGGGACCTTTTGATTTCTAAGTTCTGAGTTTCTATGTAATCACGTTATTTATATATCTAATTTTATACTGTCAAATGGTTTGTCCTGATTGTTGTTTTGTCCACTTCATGTTTTGAGCTGTACACCAAACTAAATTTTAAGTAGTGTTTATTGGATTGCTAATAAAAAACATCTTAAAGCAACTCTAATCTCAAAAATGTCATAGCATTTAATTCTAATCCTAGTTTATAAGCATTTACACTGCTGTCAATTTTTCATTATGTGGTTATTTACATGGAATCTGTGGTCTTGTTCTCTTATTTGCAATGATAAATAGTGGCAGCAGCAGTGAGCTGTAGCACTTCTAGTGCAGCCAGCAGGGTTCTTCCAGCAGAAACTATATTTCTGCCAGAATAATTGTGTAATGTAAAACTTAAAAATCCTATCATTTTTGAACTTCAATCTTCATTGAATTTATAACAGTTTAAAGCTATTTTATACACTTTTTCACTCACATCTGTATACCACTACATGATTATTTTGGCAAAAATACTTTGATAGCAATGAAAGTAAACCTTTTTGAATATTTCTGAAGCTGGAGCTGTTTTAGGACGGTCTTATAGCTGCATTTACACTAGCTGTTGACTAAAACAGAGAAACTCCTATTCTTTGAACTGGGATTGTTCAAAGAGCTATCTACAATGAGTATTAATTATTTGTAACCTTTCCACACAATTATTTTTCAAATTGTCTAAACTTTCCCTTGAAGTTATGAGAGAGAATGCCACCTTTGTAAGACAAAATTGCTTTTTTTTCCTGTACATTAAGAATGTCTTGTGATATTAACTCTCTTCTATATATAATTAATAATAGGAGAATTTAGACTGAGGAATGTATTTGTATGGTCTGAATTAATTAAAATGGATTTATCACCTTTGCTTGCTTAACAATAACATACAGTGGTAAAATCCCTACATCATAATTACTGCTGACATTGCCCTCTGAGTTTCATTATGAACCATATTAATAAAGATATTCACATCATGTAAAATATAGGGCTTCAGATGACTAACACAAAGACCTAATGTGAATGTTTTTTGTATATTTTTTCTGAAAATGGGATATGCTCAAAGCCTCAATAGCTTCTAAAGTATGTGGTGTGTGAGAATTGGAGCCAGATATTTGATCATTAGGCATGCCTTGACAAGGTGGACAGAGTTGATGAAACATTGTATTGTATGGATTTTTCAAAGTAATAAATTAAAATTTGAGACAGGTGAATATTTAACTTGAGAAGGCATCCTTAAAAATAAAAATTAAAAAAAATGTAACAATGTGTTGTTAAAGCAAATCACACGCTGACTAAAACTGCTTTCTTTGAAAATTGTAGCATCTATGACTGTTATAAAATTTCAGGGACTATATTGTAACTTTTCAAGTGTCTTTAGATTTTTCCAAGGAATTATGCCCTTCAGACACTCGAATTCAAAAGAAGAAACAGCAATATACAAACACCTGTGCAAAAAAGGGAGTCTACAGCTTCCCAATTGAGTCTGTAAGTTAAAATGGCCTGCAGGTCTTTCTGTCCCCACTGTGAAGGCTTTGGTCGTCACGTCATGTAGCATCAATCTGCTGTCAAAACACTGAATGTCTCTGAAAATCATTAGGGAACGTGTGTAGGAAGACTGACTGAAATCTGTAAATACCAAATAAAGCTGGAAGCATCCTCAGACACACCCGACATACAACAAATGCTTTCCGTGTCTCCATGTGCCTCTGTAATAGCTGGCTAATTCTCCAGAGCGGTGAGGCAGAGTGCTTGACAACATCATCGACTGTGACAGGCAGATTGTGTTTTCACGTGAGCATGATCGACAACAGATTGCACTGAGCCCGAGCTGTTCCTGTTTGCCCTGAAAATGTGTTTCTGTTTATTTATTTATTTTATTTCTCTTTTTTTTTTTTTTGCTTGAGAAAAGTAGTTTTTTCCCTCTCTCTTCCTCTATGTTAACAAACCCCCTGCACAAATTTTCACATGAACCATCCCATGTATGTGTCTAAGACAGCATCTGTGTGTGACACATGCTGTAAAACGACTGCCAGGAGAGGCTTAAGAAACAATCCAAGCAAGATCAATATCTCCAAACCGCACTTATGTGTTTGACTCAACATCCAGTTGCAGCTTCCCCAGTTGCTTTTGTACGCCAAACCTCACAATAAACTGCATTTACCCAAAGGCCTAAAGTGTGTATCCACTCACTGAGACATATTGTAACTGCATAATGGTCTTGGCAAAGTGTAAAACAAATTTTAGTTTATTTCCACAAGAATTTGATGTGACTGTCAAAACACACATTAATACACAAACATTCTTTTCAGAATGTTGAAGGGTTAGTTCAAATCTTTTGACATGAGGTTGTGAAGAAAGGTTATAAACAATTAGTGTTTCCATGAACCGCTATAAAACCTTCGAAATTAGAGTTGTTTTGAAAGGCGCCAATCCACTTTAGTCTTGGCCCTACTCACATTAGCATTAAGACCATCAATCTGGTCAGATTTAAACTTTAATTCTCTTTACCAGAACCAAACAAAGGAGGGTACAGTAGGGAAGTTATTATATTTAATAACTTTTCCACAGAACTCAAAGAAGCTCAAAACATTGGAATTATACCTTCAACTTCTGATTAACATGATTTTTTTGTATGGAAGGACATCTATACATGAAAGGACATCTATAAAGGATAGCATGCATGTGTTTATATCATATACTGTATATCATGTATCATGTTTTATGTCATGGATCGCAACATATATCATGTCATAACCAATCATATATACAGTATATTATATATCATATCATATCATATCATATCATATATCATATATCATATATACATCCATTCTTTTTCTTTAGCCATTTTTCCTTGGTATCACTCCAAAGCAGTCACTGTGGAAGATCTGGGGTACACCCTGGACAGTACCACACAGAGGTCAATGAGACAAACCACCATACAGTCTCACTTATTGCTAGTGACAATTTAGAGTTACCAGTTAGCCTAACATGAATGTTTTTTTGTTTTTATTTTTTGTTTTTTTTTGGTTGAGGGAGGAAACCCAAGTAGAAAACCTACATGTGCACAGAGAAGACATGAACACTTAACATAGGAAGGTTCCCAGACCGGGAAGTGATCCTGTGCTCCTCTTGCTCTACTGCTCTTCTGTACTCCACTGCCGTATCACATCACATTGTATATGATATATCACTTCATATACATATCATGTTGTTATATCATATAAAATCTGCAACATTCTCATTTTAATTGCGTACCAAACAGAAAATGATCAAAATTAAATGGCACAATGTGATACACTTTGAAGCACACAGAATAAGAACACAAATAATCCAATAATGACACTTTAGGCTGGCTTTGCTTTATTGAGATTTGGTGGTGTACAACAAAATATACAATAAGTCTTCTCCTGTTTTGCATTAAATGCATGATGAAGGAATGAAGCTGTAAGTATATCTTTTTCATAGTTGTTGTTCTTTTTATTTTCTCCCAGTAGACAAGTCTGTAGTTATTTATGAATATGCATGACCCAACACTTGTCTTGTTTAATGATTTTTCCAAATTCAAATGTATTCAACCCGCAATCTCATATTTATTCATCTGTAGTAATATAGCCATTTCAACACACACATGTATTCAATAAAGTACAAAAGAAATAAGCGTACCCACTATAGCTATTGGCAAATACATGCAAACAGTAACTATTTCAGTAGGAAGTTTTTCTGTCCTCTCCTCACATATTTAGGTTTTGTTTTTTTCTTTTCCTAGGTGCCAATGAAAGTCAACCTCAAGCATTGTGAAGACTAGAAGAACCTCCCCAATGAGCTCCTGGCAGACTGCATAGAGAGCCAGGGCACGTAAGACAGAAGACGAAGGAACGCTGAATGTGGTACAGTCACAAAACCACCCATCCACACATACTTGTCAACATGTCACCAACAGAGTCGATGCAAATGCATGCTGCACACACTAAGAGGTCTGAAAAAAAGGGGGGGGTGGAGAATGGTGTCTGCCTAGGCTGTGAAAACTGTGCACTTGTTTCATGCACGCTGATATGCTGCGCCATTGATATCTGCCATGTTGCATTTATGAGCCGACAGTGTCTAACAGACTACGCCTTATCGATTTATTATGGAGGTCTGGGGTCCAGAGGAAACGCTATTAAAGATTAAAGAGTCAGGTGATGTGTAGGTGGTATCCAGAGTCATCAGACACCAGCGGCTTCAGTTACATGCTGTAATGTCCGCCCGTCAAACAGATTATCCAGCTTGATTTATTTATTAACCGTTGTCCCCCCTATTTCCTACCTTGACTGACTGGGTGGCAAAATATAGTTTTGCCACCAACAGGTGAGTTTTAGAAAAATAAATAATAAAAGGGATACTCTTTGTGTTTACTTACAACATTATGTAATTAAATGTGCAAGGCAATGCAAGCCTCATGATAAAAGTCTCTATTATTTGTTTGCATTTATTAAAAATCACTGCAAGTTCTGAAACCATTTGTATTAAGACACATTATGTGTATAATAAGCATCATTCAGGACAGAAGTGTGGAGTTGTTAAACTGATACAGCGACCATTTAATCTGAGTATAATAGAACTCTGGTATTACAAGGAATACATATCTGAGCTACACATCTTTACAAAAAGCCACAGCACTGCTTGTCTTCCTTCGTCTTATCTGAAGTGGCAAACTTCACTGCTCTAATTGTTATCTTCACACTAATAGAGGATGTTTTGAAATCATTTGGCTGGGTGAATAAAGACTTGGTAATTCCTCCAGTGCTTACTGTCTGTGTCATGGCTTATCTGTGTGAGATAGCTGCATGGGTCCTGAGAGATAGAAAGTGTGGTTTTAGTGTTTAAGAAAGTAGGTGGCATTCACAGAAACTTGAGCATGGAAAGAATTATTAAGAATTTTAGAAAAAAAAAAGCTTCACTTAATAAGATAAACCAAATGATCAGACTATGTTTTTATTGGCCACTATTTTGCTGAACTAAATGAAAATAAAATAAAGGTTTATAATGATCACATTCCCTAAAAATGAATTATACTTTTTTCTATATCACAAAGTATTATAAAAATGTACAGAATCTTGTTCTTCTTCTTATTATTATTATTATTATTCTGCTGTTGTGGCAGCTTTAACAAGTGCCCAAAGCAGAGCCATGAATAAAAAAAAATATAAAGTAAGAAACAAAATCAATATATACCTCATATGTTAGTGGTTTATATGTCCTTAAATGAATAAAGATTTTTTTGGACAACTTTCATGTGCATGTCTTCAACTACAGAAACAGCAAAAGTGGCAGAATATAGGTTAAATGTTCTGGTTGTGCAGAAGTTTTGCAAAATCAAGCCAGTTTTTACAGTTCTGTTCTTTTTTCTGTGCATTTAGCAGCAGATTCATTTTTCATATTTCAATCCAAATGACTGTTTTTGCACTTGCCAAACAGAGAACAGCAGTTGCATAGGACATGTGGCTTAAACTTGTGGTTTGGGTTCAGCATAGAGCTTTGTTTACACTGAGCGTGTACCTGCAATTCAGATCTGCTTATCATAATATGTGGAAAAATACTGGTGTAAACTTGTTTAAACGGCACCATATAATTCAGGATATTTGTGTATGCTTGTCTGTTTAATAGTTTGTAATGAGCACCCAAAGTTTTGCTGTAGTCTAACTCTTACATGCAGTAAATGTCAAAAGGTGAAAATGAAAGCTGCCACAACACAAACTTCAACTTTGGCAGCTCACTAAAGTTGTTCTTAGTGCTCTCCACCGGTTCATTAGTTAAAGTAGACATCAGCCCATCCTCTTCTTCTATAGTGCTCCTTTCGGAGCAGTTAATTGTGCGTCCACTCTTATCGAGGCTGGCGCGATAATAGAGCATAAAGAGGCATGCCTCGTTCATTAAAGTGGAGTTGGGATTTGTGAGACCGCCCCCTTTCAGGAGTCAAAAGAAGAAGAAGAAGAAGAAAAAGACGAGAAGAGAGAAGAAAAGAAGAAAAAAGATTATTTCTCCTCGCCAGGAGAAGATTGTAGTGGGGGACCATTCGCTGACGGAAAAGACCAGAAACAGCTCCAGCACTTCACCTCCACCTCCTCCACCGAGTCCCTCGCAGCTCACCGGCACCTCGCAGAGAGAACAGGCGCAGCGTCCTCACCGCCTCCAGAGCAGACACTGTCCGATCACACAGAGGGTGGGGGGGAGCGACGGAGAGAGAGGAGAGAGAGAAAGAGAGAGAGAGGAGTTTTCTCTGATATTATACAGACGCCTACCACGTAGCTACTGTACGTTACTTTTTTTTTCCTCCCCACTCTCCCGGCGCCTTCGTTTGCTAAGTTGCGCTCCTGGATTTTAAGTGCGTCTCAGCGAACTCCGTCCCCATCAGGCAGCGCGGCTCCGACCCTCCTGTCAAACGGCCGGGCCAGACGAGCCGGCGGACCGCTTCTTGTCTTTTCTTCTATTTTATTTTATTTTTCCTCCTTCCTTCCGCTCTCTTCAGCCAGGAGAAGATTTCAGAGCGAAACAAAAGTAAGTACAACACTTGACCCTCACTTGCACAAGAAACACTTGCGCTCTTTTCCCCTACGTCAAACTTAAGGGCTTTTATTTTGATGCGCGCGCTGTCTGAAAGTGCATTAACTGCGTGTATCGATTTGTTGTGACCTCTGTCGACTCCACGCCGGTGACAAACTCTGCTCCTGGTATAATTACAAGGTAACATCAAATAGCAAGTTATGGTCTATTAGGAAAGAGAAGATGCGTCTCTGTCTTGTGTTTGCTGGTTTCTCTGCTGTGTGTTGACCTTGTGCAGCTTTATATGTCCACATGCAGGCGCACAAAGCCCCCAAAATATAAAAAAAAAATAAAATGAAAGTCTCCTCAACTCAGATTTCTCTTAAAGATGTTATCTAAAATGTAAAGCTAGAAAAGAATAACCTGATATGTAATTTTGCGTGTAATTTCAGATGAAATCAACTTTAAAATCATGTATAAGAAAACAAAATGATAGAAAAAAATACACGTTGTTAAAGCAGAATGCTGCATATTTAGGTAAATTACACCAAAAAGATACAGGAAAAATATGCCTGACTTTATGAAAGCGTATCAAAACTGAAATACACAACTGATCACAACTCTCTAAATTTTGGGACAAAGTGCATTTTGACAGCTTTTAAACAATTCCAGTAAATAAGATGAGCTCATGTGACAGTCATTTCCTACTGGGGGGCACAGTTTGGTCATTTATCCAGAGCAGAGGCACAGAGAACAGTGCAATAAATCAGCCTTTTTGGAGACAATTTGTCAGGCTGAACTACAATTTTCCCTCTCCGTGACTTTGTGATTGACTTCTTGTACAACAGGAAATGTCATATATATTTACAAGGTGAGCTCAGTTCAGTCTCATGTGGCTCAGATGAACCTGTTGCAGTGAGGTTGAATTAATAAGGACAACGTAATTAACCTGTGGCAACTTTCAGGTGCTGCTGCATTAGAGGTAAATTTGAATATTTATTCCGTATGTGTAAATGAGTCCAAAAGATAGGTATAAATATTAGATTATTTTAAAAGTTTCTATAATAAACTCACACAAGACGCACTATATTCTAATTTTAACCCAACAGGAGCACTGCAAGCTTCTAATATTTAACTTAACGACACAAAGTTCTGTAATTTATTAGTGTTTATAAATAAAATCTTTAAGCTTAAAATAATGACATTTATTTTAATTCACAATGAATACAATATTCACAAAATGCTGAGATTAACAAAGTTGATTAAAGCTGAAACACTTGTGTTATAAAATGTGTAATACTCAGTAGGTTTGTAATAACTTTTGAAAAATGTTATACACGGTGGGGAAAAGGGGTTATACATTTACGACTGTCACAGCAGATCAACCTGATTTGTTTGTCTGCCTAAAGCGGACTGCATGCGTTCACTCACTTAATGCTCAGCTGCTTCTCACAGTGAATTCAATGTATAGAAAGAAATGTCCTGAACTGAATTAAATATGTTAAAGATAATTTTTTCTTTATCATTTAACAGGATGTGGTGACTATATCATTGTTCCATTTTTATTTCCTTATTCTTTTCTTACTTTTATGGTTTGACGATTTATTTCAATTAGTTGTGTGTCCACAAAACGATTTCACACCTGGCCTTCTCTCCTCTGACTGTTGTCAATGGAGTTGTTCTGTGTGGCTCTCTGGCCTGTTGCTCTCTTGGGATTTAGCGTTAGGTTAATCCGCTTAAAGAAAGGTGAGCACTCGCATATGGACCCACGATTACACACAGAGGACTCTGTCATCCGAGCTCTGTAATCTCTCAGACCCTTCACAGATCCGCACACACACACACACACATCCACGCATGCTGGGAGCAGGCACACACCAGTGCACAGACGAAACTCTGTATCTTTCACACACACAGACACTTTCTCAGTGCATCAACGCCCACGCTATCTGGCCTGCATCGCTTTTGTTTCTCTTACTTTTTTCTCGGTCCCCCACCTCCCGGCAAATCATTTGGGATTTATTTAGGGGTGTGGGGTGCTGATTCACAAAACCAACAGTGACAACACACTCTTACCCTTTCTCATAGAAGGGGGGGGGGGGGTGGGGGGGATTAGGAGGGCACGTGTCCTTCTGATTGGCTGGGGCATTGAGCCGATTGTCAGGTCACTTTGCTGTACACCAGGGGCTCAGCAGAGCTTTAGTTAAGTGAGAGGAAGGGACACGTTGTATCCCACGCTGAGGGGATTTCTTGCAAGGTTTTGTGTTTTCAAAGTTTTCTGGCGTGGAACAGACAGCTGCAAACGTCTTCAGTCGTAAATGCATATGTTGCTCAAAAACATATAAGATAAAGCCCATAAAGAACTTTAGAGATGCACATGATTATCATCAAAAAGTTTACTTCTAAGTGGCGTAAAGGGTTTGCTATAAGAGGTGCTCTCTTTACCACTGTGCTGCTCCGAGCAGAGACATTAAAAACTACACAAAATGCTCATTTTAAGATTCCTTCTTCGTGGAAAACCTGATCTATGAAAACATTATTCTTAATGAAAACATCAAATGCATTGATGTTTAAGCAAATAGTTTAATAGCCCCCCCCCCTGTTTTTTTGCTAAGCTTCAAAGTTTTTTTTCTTCCTTCACTAATAGTTTCAAATATTTTGGAAGGAGTTTGCAGAGTTTGCTCAGTTAAACACCAGTAAAACATTTATTTGCAGATAGCCGCTTGGCAAGATCTGAAGTTAGATATTGAAGAAGTGTAATTGGACTTCATGCCCTTTGGCTCGAATGAAAAGGTAATAGAAGAGTCAAGTGTAGACAATTATATTTACTCGAGATTATGAGAATAATAACTTTAGCTACTGAGAGATATCTTTGTATGTTCTAGATTTTTTTAAAGCACTTTGTCAAGTTTTTATTTGATTTTTTTATTTGTTTTTGCCTGTTTGATAGAAGATAAAAATGCTTGTGTCTTATAATAGTCAAACAAAAAATGTTTTTTTTTATTTACAAGACAAATAAGCTTTTCTGTTTTGATACTTACACCTCTTTTTAATTTATTATTATTTATAGCCTGCGTTAACCTCACAACTTCGTCATTTATTTCAAATCATCAAGGGTGTTAGAATTTTTTTTTTTATCCAATGGTCTGTTTCCGTTAGAAACACTCTCTGTATGTTGCTATAAGTTGAGATTCCATATAAAACTTTTAGAAAATGGCAATAATCTAAAATAAACAATTCAGTCTTTGAGTGGTTTATGGCGGGTTGAATGCATATATTTGAATACGTCCTGGTTTTGCATGATAATGCGAAGTATTCTTCTGTCTCTATCTAGCAATTAGCAGTGACGTTCAGTAACTTTCTGTGTGCGCTGTGGGTGGATTGGTGTGTGTGTGTTTGTATGTGTGTGTGTGGGGGGGGGGGTATGTTCGCTGGGGTGTTAAAGATCACAGAGGAATATATCAGCCTTTGATGTTTAATTGTATTGTAAAACACACTTTAGAATATTTCTGCATAAAGTAGACTTCTGGCTGTGCTGTGCTTTGTGTTTGCTGTTTTGTGCTTTGTGTGTTTGTCTGTCGGTATGCACTGTGTGTCTGGGAAGGTTTGTGCGAGCGCATGTTCGCTTTCCTGTCTTGTTCCTGCGTGCTCGTGTGTTCGAATGTTTGTGCTTTTCTTGTCTTGGGTTTTTGTGGGGTTGTTGCTGGTGTATATTCAGATGAAAATGCATGTTGTTTTTGTTGCTTTTTTTTTCTTCCTCCTTTCTTCTCCTACTGATTTGATGTCTGGGATGATGGAGCAGTCTGGAAAACAGTGTCAATGTGAGGGGCTGATAAGGCAGACTCAGAAGAGTGATGAACATAAAAACAGACAAAGACACAGACGGAAAGAGAGAGAGAGAAAAACATAGACAGAGATGTATTTTAGCTGGGGTTAGTTAAAAGCAGGGTGACAAAACGTTTGGCCTCTGATCAGGTTATTCTTTTTGAATGAGTGATGCGATCGTGATGTCATGCTCAGCACACTGATCTAGATGAACAGGATGTCCTGCCTTCTTCATCCTGTTTCCTGTTTCCTGCCTGGCCTGTTGGTCATTATTACAGCAGCTGCCTGCTGGGTGGTCTGTGCTCAGTGGTGCTGACCACATAATCATATCGTCAGCTGGAGCCCACCTAACGAGACACCCAGAGCACCTCACCAATGCTGAGGCCTGCACTATGAAACATTTGGATAGCGAGAATCTTGGGAGGCAAACAGGCTGGAGGAGTACAGGGAACAGAGGACTTTGAATGATAAGTCAAAGAGAAACATTTAGAGTAGAACAGAGGTAGGATTTCTTTGTCTAAACACCAAATGGTTCATATCAAATTGAATGCCTCATGACCAGGCGTTAAAATAAAGCTGAATTAAAAATCAGATGTTTGGAAATGACCTTTTTTATTTTGCCAGTTAGGCCTTTTATGTGATTGCTCATCACAATTTAAACTAGACAAAATTGTCAGGAACCGTGGAGCGAGGTGGACCCAAAATGCAGGCAGGCAGGCAAGGTGAAAGTAACTAAAAATATTTATTAAATCAAAGAG
>JARVJO010000394.1:14019886-14073917 GCA_031762555.1 Cynodonichthys magdalenae | reverse complement strand
TAATGAGAGGCTTGGACTAGGTCTGGCCGGGCTCGAGTCTTAGTGGGGGCCACTCCCCTAAACAGAGGCTGATCTGTAGGTAACGTATGCTGCCACACGCCCTCCGCACTGCATACAACCTTTCGCCTCATGAAATCTGCCACCACCTCTCCTCTGGGAACTGTAACACACTGTGAGAGTAAAAAAGCTCAAACTACATGTTGGAAAAATGTTCAAGTTTTGTAGCCTTCCCACGTGTTATATCACTTTTTCACAATATTGGCAGTAAAAGTATTAAATTGTGGCTTTGAAATGTGATTTTTGATTCAATACAGACATGTTTCACGTTTACATTAAATATTGTGTCTGCGAAGAAGAGACAAACTTTTAACAGAAACATTGGTCACCAATGATCAGTGCAATCATTTTGTGATAAAACAACCTTTTGGTTTTCAATCTTCCCCATTGTTTCTTTTGCTTAGACTGTTTCTGTTCCTCCTATTCTCTTCATCTCGATTTCTCTGTCACAATCCCCCTCTCTCCCTGTGATCTAGGTTACTTGGTTTCCTAGTGGAGCACAGGGACCAGAGGAGGGAAAAAAAGGAAAATCAGAAGGTCGAATCTATGAAGGACATCCTTGTTGAAGTGTGCAACCTTCTACTTCTCTGTAAATTAGCCACACACTGTGCATAGACTCAAAGCAGACTTGCGGCTCTAGTTTCAGCTCAGCAAAGACAGTGGCCGATATGTAGTAAGATGTTGTTGGAGTGTCTCAGCAAAAAAACAAAAAGGTACCAGAGCTCCATCAGCTTAAGTAAGTCAACATTTTAAAATAAAGTCATTTTTAGTGTTTTTATTGGAATCCAAACCTGCTGATGAAGCGAGGGAGATGATAATAGTATATTTCACAACTTCCTTCTAAATCTGCTAGTCTGCACATGCTGATTTACTTACAACAAACAAAACCAAAAAAAGGGAAATCCATCTCTTCTAATCAGCAAGCATATTAAAAAAAAACAGCCCATAAGCGAGAATGTATTTCCATAACCATGAAACCAAGAAACTCCCTCAGACCAAAGTGCCCTCACATGTACGGTATATTCAAAAGAGCTATAAAAACCAAGCTAGAGAAGAAGAATAAGTGAACCAGGCACCTTGTGGTTGCATGAGGGTTAGCCATGTTAGCATTAGCCTGCGGGACCTAATTGAGGCCAGGAGGGAGCATTTAATAATTGCTGTCACAAGATCAAATTTAATTCTCCTTTCTTCATCGCTGCTACTGCTGTAGGGTAGAGTGAAACAAATTGTCATCAGAGATTTCTAAATGAACAAAGCTTTTAATTAGGGTGATTAGAATGCTGTGGCAAAGTGAAGGAGTAAAGGATAGTGGTGGAGGTGGAGGGGTGATAAAATCATCAGTGAATTTGTCTCTGACGTGATGTCTGTTAGTGATGCATTTTGAGGTGAAGACTTGTGCCGCTTTTAGAATTAAACGGTACTCTTTTTGTAGAAAATGCATCATAACGTTTATTTTACAATAAACTGGCAAGGAAGGCCTACGGTGTGACAAAATTCCAAAAGCTCAAATCTTCATCAGTCATCTTGAGATTTTATTTAATTCCACAGCTTAATAAGATCACAGTTAGTGTGATGTTGTTTGGAACCAACTTAAAAAGCATGTTTTCCATGTTTTATCAATCAGCTGACCTCAGTTTGGACTTTTTTTCCTGGAGGGTATGTCTTAAAGAGACAATAGTTAACAATGAACATTAAATAAAAGGTTTCAACATTTAATAAATATTTATTTTTTAAAGCAGAAGGCAGTAGAACACCCCCACCCACCCTAGTACACACAAACTGCCTGCACACTATTGCTCTTCATCCAACATAACTATAAAAAGGTATATTTGTAAAGGTATAGAGTAGTTTTGTTGAGTATTTTGAGAGAAAAAATAAATTACCCACATAAATTGTCACCATTATGATTGGAACTGTGCAGCTTTTGAATGGGGTTGCTAATAATTTGTATGTAAATTAAATTCACAAAGATGTGGTCAGTGTCTATAAGCGCAGACCATACATGAGGTCTTGGCTTCATTTTTAAACTTTTGACATAAACAGTATGTACAAGTGAACATTTTCTTCCCTTCTCCCTCACAGAGGGGATTATTGCTAACATTCAGAGACATTGTCATACTTGGCAGAGTACATAATTGGGTGAATATGTCATTACTTTGTGTTCTTAGTGACATGACTCCCGGTTGTTCCTGCGGGGCCTGGATACAATTGCTGAAGGAGTAAATTTAGTGCAATTGCTTGTTTGTTTTTTTTTGTTTTGTTTTTTATCATAGATAAGCACAGAACTACTTATCTGAGCCTTATCTTGGAGCAGGAAACTATTTGTGTACTTTTTTTTGTTAATTTTCTGTTTCTGTTCTCTTGGTGTCAGGTGCTAGCTCACACCTGGGTCCGTATGGTAGACAGGGCAACGTATGACTTTAGACAGTGGTTTACACTGACTGTAAAGTGAGATAAAATAAGGGAGCAACAGAGATGAAGAAGTGAAAGAAACTGGCAGAGTTGATAAAGTGAAACTTAGTGAAGTTATTTGTGTTTAAACATCAGATGTGTGTATCGCCACAATCAGCACCACTTCCATATTCAAAGCCATTTCAATACTTCTCATTTTGGTCTATCACACTGTTTCTACCTTGACCTGTGTCACCTCTATTAAAGTTTGTTTTTTGTTTTTTTTTTCCTCTTACTATCATAATTTCTATCTCGGCTTTATATTTGAATCTTTTGCCTCTCTGTAAGTTCTTGCCATGGAAAGACTGAATGCACTGACTGGTGATTCATTCCAGTCTTTCCGGGCCTCTTCACGATGTGGCGAACATTTGCTTCTTCTTTTTCTCCTCTTCTCCTTTTTTGGTACTACTTTTTTCCACTTTGGCACAAGGGTATTTATGTAGTTGTGGTCATCTGAGTTTATTTGTTTATCACTCATGGTTATAAGCCACTGTCGCAACAAAATGCTGCCGACAGCTGAGAGAGAATTCCTTTTGAACCACTGCAGCTACTTTTTCTCCATGTCCCTGTTTGTTTTAACCTCTCCTTGCTTTCATGTGTGGCCTCTTGCTCATCTGCCTTTGGCCCAGCAGCTGCAGCTTTACAGCTCTTGGCCTCCTTTCAAAGAAGGGGGGCTTGACGCATTATGTCAAGTCATTTTGTCCTTGGGGAAGTCAGCACCAGGTTATGGAAAGATGGCTTTCACCTGTCTCCATGCTGGCTCTGACGGATGGCTACCTATCTGTGTTGCCTCTCTGACGGCCCAAGGCCTGTGTTTCCTGGTGCTGAGTGAAACATACAGCTGCCCAAACGAAGAGCAGACCTCAGGACTTCTCATCCCCCTCTCACTGTGTTTACTTGTTACAAAGGTGTGGGCATAACTCTTTGTATTTAATTCAATTAAAACTATAAGCACAAGCATTTGTAAAATATATATGTTTCCACAATTAAAACGCATATTTTAATATGACGAAACTCTATATAGATGGTGTTCTCTGTTTAATATTATACAGTAAAATAGTTGTACTTTAGTTTTCATTTATCAAAAAATTTATAAAAAGTCAAATATTTTTAATTTACTTTAGCTTTATGAAGGAAATCATACAAATAGATGTGCTTCAAATACATGTAAAGTATTGTTATATGTTAACAAATAGCTTAATTTTACAAAAAACATGAAAGTTAGATTTGTACAACATTCTACACAATTAAATAAAACAATCAATCCTTAATTCTTAATTCCATCTTCTCTTTTGTTTTTATTGCTTTCTACCTAAAATGAGTCAACTGGTTTTGTTGTAATCTGCAACTTTTACAGCAACTTTTACATATTCTGCTATCCCTTCCACAAAGTTAGATTACTCCTAAACCACGCTTGACCAACACTTTTGAAGTATTTTGTATTATTGAAGCAGAATGCCTCTGTTTATTGCCACCCACTGATGGAGATGGGAGGAGAGAATTTGATTTTGATTGCCAATTTTGTGAAGACGTATTTAAGGAAGGAAACACCTTTATCACCTTTGATTGTCTCTGTCTGCTGTTGTCACATCCTTCCACTGAGCTGTGTTTCCTGTCCTTCAGTCCTCTAAGACCATGGGAAGGAGCAGCTGGATCGAAGGATAAGAGGGAAAGCACTACTGACAAAAATCGCATCAGCATGGAAATCAGTTAAATTCAAAATTGAAGTTAAAATAAATGTTTTAAACAGAGTTTGATTGCAAATTCTGAGATAATCTAGTGGCACTCACGCTTGAGTTGCTGCTTATAACGGCAAATTTAGTTCCATAATGTCAATCACAGTTATGAGTGCTTGACAGAATGTATAAAACGTGTGCCAACCACAGGCTATTGGCTCACTTTTCTCCTTATCAATAGACAGGTGTCTCAGTTCTAGGGCACACAGAGATTGAAAATAGAATATATGTGAAACCTTCTCTGTCTCACTAATGATCCAACTAAACCTTGATTTAATAGAGAAAGACAGGTGAAGACATATCCTCCAACACACACACACAGACACACACATACACTGCAGCCTCTACAATTCAAAACTGAGCTTGAAACACACTGGGGAAAAAAAAGAAATGAACATATTATAAGATGATCCACCACTAACGCTTTAATCCCCAGATGTACATGTTGCTAATCTCTTTAGCTGCTAACATGTTAAATTAGCCCTAATATCTGCTGAGATTCAGATTCATAGATGCCCACCTACGTGTGGGCTACCGCCCAGGTTCAGGTCACTCTTCTCCCCCAGCGCTCAAAAAAGATTCAGACATTGGAATGGGACGGGGGTGGAGGGGGATGAGAAAACTAACAGAGATAGCCATTCGTCACCCTGCCTATCTCCCTCTGACAGATGGGGAGTGCGGCATGCCACATAGAGGAGTCACTGCCTGTAATGACATTAGAGGCACAATGAGACCTGGTACATATTTTTTTCTGTTCCATCCTGATCGACCATTGACTTGCTCCTTTGCTCTATCCTTCCTTTCCCCTCATTTGTGCTGGTATAGTATATCTCCATCCAGCCTTACCAGAGATAAAGCTGCCGTGTACCACTAATTCCAAAAAAGCAGAAGAGTGAACATGAATGCATTTATGCACAGCAAGCATGCTCACAGCTACAGCAGGAACATAAAAATAGTTCCAAGAATGTAAATAAATAAAATACACAAATTTATTTAGATAACTATATTAAAATGTTTTAATATTCCTCCTGAAGAAAATGTTATTTTGTCCTAAAAGAGAGGAGTTTATGTAATGAACTGTACGTCTTATTAAAAGTTACCTGATGGCAGTGTTATATGTTGTTTCAAATTCTTTCAGCAGCATATGTTTTGATGATGATGGTGTAAAACTTTAACCCCTCGGTCAAAACTTCCCAGGTGTTCATTTGGGATTTTAGAGGTAATGGCTGCAAAGACCATTGAGACACTTAATAATTTTACTCCCATCAAACTATTTAGTGGCTTGTTATCTAGCAAGTAATAATGACTGTCAAACAAGAGTGCCCTCCTATCATTACTGAAACGTTTCAGTCCACAAAAAATATAATGAATCACTGAGTTCAAATGATTCCCCTGGATGAGGATATACAAAGACTATGCCAGAAAAGTACCTTACACAGCACAGTGGTTATTCGATTGCAACACTGTAAAGGACAGACATTCATTTTTGAAATTATATGAACCATTTTATATACACAAACATACCCCGCGACCAAATGTGTTACAGATGTACCTTGTATCATCGAGGTGGAGTTTCTTGTAAAAACATGGCCATTTCTGTCATGATAAATGACCTTCCCCAATTTGCTCTAACGTCTAGAATTAGGGTCTAGGAAGAGCGGGATCAGCAAGAATTCAGCATGCAGAGATTTAGAGGAGTGCTTCTTTCGTTCTGAAAATGTTCCTTCACATTTCTCTAAATGCAGGCTTTACCTCAGCAAATAACGCTTCGCAACTTTTTTTTTTTCTTAGAATTAGATCTCTTGAACATTTCTTGTTATGTCTATTCTCCTCATTCACAAACACAACTCAGCAGCAGCCTTTCAAAAGGAGGATTAAGTTTTGTTCATGACTCAGAGTTCAAGTTCCTCTTTTTCTACTGTCCACTTCATTTAAAGGAGACATCTTCAGTTTATGTCCTTTGCATTAAAACCACATTACTATGAAGCACCCTACGAACATCAATTACAATGTGAAAAAGTGCCATGTGGTGTATATTAGTTTTTAGTGACTAAACACTTGGGAGAGAGGCGACCTAGAATCAAGCCTTGTGGTGCTTTGAGTGTATATGTTCTCATTGTCCTCTCAGCTTCACTTCCGAGACACGGAGAAAATGCTCATTAGATCTATGTGCTGAATCTTTACTCCCTCCCTATTCCCCCCACCAGTCTTCAGCTCTCCCCCTTCTCTCTCCATCCGTCTGCTTAACAGATGGGAGGGTCGTGGGTACAGCTCTTCCCCCTCCCCCTGGAGAGGCACGGTGCCTGTTCAAAAAGATCCCTCTTTATGCTTCACTCCATTTCCTTTATTTCCTCACTCGATTTCTCTGTTTTCCTCTCACCACTCTTTTTGCCTTGTATTGTCACCTCTCCAACTCGAAGCTTGAAGATGTAAAACAAGCAGAGGAGCAACTGTTGTCCTTCTGTCTTCTTGGTGCTAGTGTGCTCTCTGCCCTCAACATGCCGGCCTCCTACCAGTTACTAGACCGGTGTTAACATAGACGTACCATTAGTCAGAGTCCACAGAAAAGATAAAAAGTCTGTTCTCTCTGAATGTTGTAGCATTTTTTAATTATTGTGTGTCTTCACAATTCCTTTTGTTATTTTTTCATCTTCTTTGCCCTGACTGGGTCAGATATCACTGTAGGTGGCCTTTAAAAAATAAAACTATCCAGGTGGGGGCTAAAGTGCTAAAACATTTGAGTGAGTTCAATAAGCGCTGCTTGTTTCCTGCAATTCTTTCCAGTTTTCTGTCTTGGCGTCATGAGGCTAAATTGGATTTAGTGAGTCAGTGGTAATCTTAAGTTAAATGATGCTCTATCCACCACACGAGTAGGAAAAGGGAAAGGAGCCTGGTGAGGAGGTGGGCACTCACTTCTTAACCAGAAGCTGTCTGGCTCTCATATGGGACGGGGGTGGGTGTGAGGAGAAGTGGTGGGGGGAGAGTTGGTGGCAGGAGAGGGAAGAGGGAGAGGGGATGGAAGGAAGGCAACTTGCCCTGTTGTGTAGGAGGAGGTAGACGGAGCGCAGATGAAAAGGCATGAGGGGAGCTGGCTGAGCCGGTGGAGGCATCAATACGGGGCTAAGTGGCAGCAGAACCTCACCTCGGGGAGCACTGGCTGGTGCTGAGAGCCAGAATCAGGGATTAAATGTTCAGGACACGGGCTTAATCTCAGTGTTAACGTTACGTAAGGCCTAAGGTGTTGCCCCAGAGGGTGTTGACATCAGCTCTGCTTAGAGAGCTGCAGGAGGAACAAGGAGGAGGTGGAGGCCAGCAGGCAGGGATCATGGAGGTAATGCCTCCTCGTTTGGAGCAATGCCCAGGCTGGGTAACGTTGAGTACAAAGACAGGGAGGGGGGGTGATGCTGTCAGCTTGTGATTGAGGTACACCGGCTTGATTGATATCCTTGTCTGGCTGTCTTGTGCCAAGCGCCTTAGTGCCGGCTTGTAATCCTAGTTTGTCTGACAACATCCTTTTTTGTTTTGTACCAGAGGGCAGCTCTTTGTTTTTCTGTCTATGGATGGGTGTGTTTGCACAGAGCAATGCTAAAATGTTTTGGATAGCCTCTTCAGAACTGCCACAGTGTTATTTTAGATCTTGTTATTGTGATGGAGCAATCTGATTGTTGTTCTAACTGCCAAACAAAGCGTTTACGCTCGCGTTTTGGTTCTTTGCATAGGTGGGTGGATTCCAAATCATCATCTCAGGAAATTTTTTGACTGACTGTATTGTCTCGCATTGTTTCTGTTTTTATGTTAGGAAGTTTGGAGGCAAAATATAAAATAATTAAAATGTTTTACATATTAACTCTAAAGGGCCTCACAACTGTGTTGCTTTATTTCTAAATAAACAAAACATCACTGCACTGTAAATTGTGATAGAGCTAACAAAAAACAATTATTTTCTGTTGCACATAAAAAAATCTACTGTCATGTGTTTTTGCCACATGCCTCAGTCTGTCACTAGGATCCACAGTGCCCCCAGATGTCTCTATTACAAGCTTTCATTTTCAATGTCCTACTCAATAGCAAGAAAAGGTCAAGCGCACAGCAAAGCACCACAACTAAGAGAAGAATACTCGCTACAATGTGCAAGTATATGTATGGGAATATGCAAAAGAGAAAATATGAGAGAGTCATGAAAAGAGTAAGGGGAAAGAGGAAAGAGAGACAGAGAGTGATAGAGAGAGAGACTGAGACTGACATGTCTTTTGGTGAAGTGGTGTCGTCTTCCACATCAATGTCTGATGCTTCTGCTGCCAGGTGCCGGAAATGTGGTTCAGAAAGGAGAGAAGAGAGAAGAAGGGGAAAGCAAAGAAAAAAAAAGAGCAGGGTAGATGGAGATTTTTTTATTTTTTTTAATGTGACGGCGCTGACAGCTCCCCTGCATTGCACTGAGCTTAAATAATGGGATGCTCATTTGCATAACGAGGGACGTTATCACCTCTACTGTCAAAAGAAAACACAACAACAGTTCTTCTGCTCCTCCCTGAGATAGATTGGGTTGGCCTACTTTAGCACTCTAGAGAGATGCACCGGAGCTCCGGCTTAGCCAAGCTCACACAAGAGTGCTCACACACACACACATACGCATGCATGCATGCACATGGACGGTCACTCAAACTTTCTTGAGCGCAGCTTTCTTCCTCACACAAGCAGTCCAGCTACATCAGCTGCTGGGCTCCACCTGTGAAACACAGGTTCATACACCCTCAACAAGCACAGTTGTTCACTATTACTCAAGTGGTGCACTCTCTCCTGCTGGATTCCTAAAACTTTTTTCTTTCTTCTATCTGTTTTTTTTTCTTTTGGTTTTAAATTGTCAGAACACGATAAAACTTAGTTCAGTTCTACATCTGTATTTTATTCCACAGCCCACATCTGCCTCTTTGGTTATGGGCAGCCAACAAAGTGGGGAGAAAAAAAGTTGGTGGTTAGCAGTTCCATTGTCAATACAGTGCTGTTTCAAGGGAAGAAACAAAATGTATTTCTCTGTGCGGAAGGTAATGTTACAGTGTTAGTGATTAGAGCGTTTAAGGTAGCGGCACATCCAAAACACTGTCAAAGAACGAGGCAGGATCCTGACAGCGCTGTCTCCTCTCATAGAAGGTGCCTGCAAAAGAAAAAATGCAAGAACTGATTTGCATGATATCGACAGTGAAAAACACAGCAGTTCTCGCAATGTTGTTGACAGATTCTTTGTCTTTCTTCACCCTCCCTTGTGGCTGCCATGATGCCACTTTTATATATATATATTTTTTTCTCTACTCACTATTTTGCCATATTTCATTTCATTTAATGCTTATTCTCTCCCACCCCTCCCCTCTGTCTTGCAGGTACAGATGCTGGAATCTTTGAGCTGATTGAAACAAAAAGAAAGCAGGAAAGCAAGAGAGAGAGAGATAAAGGAAGAGCAGAAGAGGGAAGAGAAAGAAGAGATAGAAGAAGAAAGAAGCAAGAGAAGAAAGGTTTGAATTCTTGAAGAAAGAGGAGAGAAAAAAGAGACGGGGACGATGGGGAGGAAAAAGATTCAGATCACGCGGATTATGGATGAACGCAACAGACAGGTAAGTCCCTGGGGGGGTGGAAGGATGGATGAGTATGAGAATGAGGGGGAGAGAAAGGCTGGAGGAGGGAGGGAGGAGAAACACCCTACACCCCAGCATAGCCCTCAACAATGAAGGTCTTCAGGGAGTCTGGGCAATATGTGAACCGGGAAACAGGAAGGAGCATGAAGGGAAAGCACAGATATTGGCTTTACCGAAAGGGTCGGAATAGTAGGTTTGTTTGTGTTCAGACTAACAAACCAGCATGAGCGCAACAAGAACATATTTCACACACAAAAAAAGTGGTCTGAAGACATTTGGACTTTAACTTTTTTTTTTTTACCATTACTGTGTTGTCAGATGGACGCAGCCTACACACAGTTGAAGCACCCTTCACACACTCAGGGGCCCTCACTCTATACGCCACCCATCCCTCTGTGCCAGTGGAAGATTACCAAGAAAAGGGTGGTAGCACCAGAAAGGCAGGGTGGAGAGAAATCTAAACAAACAAGAAAACAGAAATGAGATGGTTAAAACGGACACAAACAAGGGTAGTAAATGCTGATGCTGTAATATATATATATATATATATTTTTTTTTTTGGAACTAAATATGGGAACTAGAACCGCTTTACTCTTAGTGGCCTAAAAGTGACAGTGTTTCAAATTAATATTGTGTGGTAAACATGAGCAAACTTACAGCTCTAACAAAAGACTCCTTGTAAGAACTGTTTTTAACAACAGCTGGCATTACTTGAGAGGCATAATAAACAGTGGATTCGAGTAGACCCTACCGTCTGTGGCAGGAAATAGACAGAGACAGCGCTCTCCTAGGACCCTTGAGGCCTACAATCGATCACTTCCTGTGGCATGGCTGACCACTGACACTTTGTCAGCTTCCTGGCAGCCCAATTGGATCCATACGCTGCTAATGTGGCCCCTGGATCACAGGTCAAACACATACATAGACCCATTTCACGGCTTTTGAGATGTGTTTATCATCGACAGAGGTCATCAAATGAAGTCATTTGTAGCTAAAGTTAAGGGACATTTTAAAAAACTAATTTCATTGGACTTTATTAAGGGAGGAATAAAAAAGTGAATGTGAGAAATTTAATGCTTCTTTGTTTTAAAAAAAAGTCACATCATTGCAGTTTTACTGTGAGCTCATCTTCAAAATTGGGTGTATTAAGGGCAACAGAGTAAACAAAACCAAAGGAGTTTATGTGTAAAGAAAAAAAAATCAGACAGGATGTGAAAGTATTTGATCATTTTCTAAAATATTTTGTTAAGAAAGAAACAGGCAGGTAGATAAAGAGACAGAACAAGAGTAAGAGGAGGTCACAGGAATGTTACATGAAGACTAAAACTATCGTGTTGCACCAGCAGTAGCCACTTTCCTCACTGTTATTTCAGGGCCTCGCCCTCATTCCACCTTAGACTGGGCCTGCAAGCTGTACCCAGCTCTCTGACTCCAGAGGATAAGGAGGGAAAGAGGGAGACAGGAAGAACACCTGAGGGGAATCGATGCTTGAGATATCTGGGCTTTACTTACAGGGGAAGAGGAGGAAGAAAAGGAAACCGAGCACACCAGAGAAAAGATTCACAGAAAGAAAAATCAATACATCACTGGATTTTGTTGTTTTGATCTTTGAAATAATAGATTAATCATATCGCTGCTTGGTTGATAAAAAGAAAAAAATCTCCATGACATGATATCATTAAGTCATGTGGAAAGCACCACATGCTTGAATTTGCTGTCATGCAACCTTCAGCTTATAAAGAAGTGACATCATTTTGTTTTGAGGAGGCAGATATCACAAGACTGGGGCCAGAGACAGAAACTTAAATTTTCTTATTAAAAAAAAAAAAAAAAACGGAAGCTTTGCCTTTGCATGTTTTCACTTCCTTTTTGAGGAAACGTTCCAGAGCCCAAACTAAATAAACACCAGAGACTTTGTATAGTGTTGCTTTCTACTCCACATTCTCAACATATTTTAACTTGTTTGTATGTAAAAAAAAAACAAAAAAAACAAAGTGCTTCTGTGTGCTTTTTTTTTTTTTTGATGATTCAAAAAAATCTAGAATATAAATCAAAAGTCATGAGCGGTAATCTAATTAACCAACTGCAGAAGCTAACATAAATATAAGGTACATTTATTCAAAAATATAGAGCTTTTTCCTTCACAATGCAAGCCTCTTTGGAGTGGCACCACTCTGTGTAGCTGTCAACGCTACCTTGCCACCTACAGTGCAATACTGCCTCCCCTCCCCTGCACTCTTTTGCAGCAGCAACATCACACTGGGCACAGGGCCTGGCTCTCTCTGGGCGGCCACTTTGGACCGCCACTCCCAGGCCCCGAAACACTTCCCCAGAGCAGTGGCAGAAGGGCTAGGCCTCCCTGGCGTTGACTGGCTGCCCGGGGCTCTGGACAGTGGGCAGCAGTGTGTGAACCCTGGCTCCAAGCCGCCCGACCACTCATACCCTCTCCCTGCCCTGGGCACATGAAAGAGCCCCCTGTGTCATAAACTCATGGGCTGTACACAGAGAGCAGACTCTCTTGATCCTGCTCGCACACATGCAAGGCAGAGAGGCAGGCACACACTCCCGCAGTATAAAACACAAGCACAGGTGTGTGTGAAAACTTCAGACATAGATTATACGGTCACATACATATTTTAGATGGTACATTTAATGTCTTTGTTTATGCAGGGTTTACGAACAAATGCTTGTATTCACACTCAGACATCTAAAACACATCTTTCTCTGTCGAGTCCATCTCAGGGATCGACTGCTTTACTGCAATTGGCTCTAATTAGTGTTACCTCTCTAGCCAGAACACACAGTGGGCTTAATTCAGGATGACTTGCTTGTGTGAATTTTTGTGTAGTGTGTGTCACTGTGGGCTCTACTGGGAAGGGACCCAGAGTCAAAGGTTAAACATGGATCGGGTCATCGGTGACAGGAAGTAAAACAACAGGATCTCCCAGCTCCCACAAACAACAAGGCATCCAAACATTTTTTTTGGGGGGGGTGGAGTTGAAGATTAAATGAAAAAAAAAGTATGTTTTTATGTCCTCCCGGCGCAATCTTTTCCTCTCCCCTCACCGCGTTAAATGCAGTACTCATGCTGAAATAAAGGCTCTTTTTGTTTCAGCGGCATTCTTCCCTCCAATCAACAGCACTGGGGTGAGAAAATGTGTGAGAAAAATTAACAGCAGGAAAATAATGAGGCCCACAGGGTAGCTCCTCACCCCTGAACCCCTCCTCTAATTCCCTGTTTCCCACCTTCCACTATCTCCTTCTCCTTCCACAGTGAGTGGTGCTCTTTTCTGTCATATGTTCAGCACTCCAGGATCCCACCTGAGAAGGGCTTGCTAAGCTCTCCCACTCTGTGTTTTTAATTTTTTTTTTTTACTGCAGTTTTTTTTTTTCTGTTTTGCTTCATGTTTGTATGGGTCCACTACACTTAATCACTGCATTCTTTTTTTCACTCTAAAGTTTTAATTGTTTGCCTATTTGTTCCTATTTGCTTTCTTTGAGTTGTTTTTATTAAATCAAATATTTCATCTTCAAAACAAAAGTTTTGTCCATGGCATTTTAATTTAGGATTTGTTTAAAACAGTTTTTAAAAATCACTTTTTTACCCCAATGTGGGCTTAAAAGTTTTATTTTAAGAAATAAAACTTGTTTATAGACCTGATTTAATTACTCAAAGTAACACAGGTGATTATTGTTTTCTTTTTCTTAAATGTTACAAAAAAGGGTCATTTTATTTTAGCAACTATGAAGATAGTTGCATGTAATAAAAAAATGCACAAAATGAAATAAAGTATGAACTAATGGACAACCACAGTTTTAGTGCTACAGAACTAGTTTATCCTCCCCAAATGAATGACAGACAAAGTTATTTCTGTCGTTCTGACCACTAACTTAGGCCTTGAAATATAACATCCACTTTTTTTAGTCTTTTTTTTTCCAGTTGCGGTTTTCTCTGTGTAAACAGAAACATACAGAGGGGCTTAGCCATTTCAGAGCTGTACTGAAATGTAATTACTAGTTCTTGTTAGAAAAAATTTAAATGGACACGAATTTTTACGGCCTGTAACTAAAACTGGCAAATTTGAAAACTCTTGTTCTGTCTGTTTGACAAGTTTAGCAAAACAGGACTGTGTTTCTGAATCCAGATACTGATCAAGAACTGGTCTGGGTTTGCTTCCTCCTTGTTCTTGTGCATCAGCAGTTCACTCAAAAAAACATAAGTGGGGGGTTTATTTGAGAAAAAAGCAAAGAATATATTAGAGGTTGGACAAAACCTCTTTTGTCATAATGCTTCTCCTAACTGCCTCTTTGACTGTGATGCAGAGTTCAAGCCAAGGTCTCGGGCTCCGCTCATTCCTTTTGCGTAAGCCCGTGTCTTCCTGCTTTGCTTTGACAATAGGATAAGTGTTTGTCTTGAGACAAATTGTGCTTCTCAATAGGTGAGTGACATCTATTGAGTGTGTGTGTGTGTGTCCTCGCCTAGCCATGTTTGGTTTATTAAGCAGCAGTTTTGTTTTTTTTGTTTTTTTTTGGTGCCTGTCTCTCCACTCCTCCTCTTCCTTCGCCTTCTCCTCCCCCAGGGAAGCAAGCAGGAGGTGGGAAGCAGAAGCGAAGCCATTGTGAAGGGGAAGCCACTGGCCTCTTCCTGTTATGAGAGGAAATGCATACAAATGTGCTTCCTGTGCGTCCACCAGCCCCCCCCCCTTTTTTTTCTCTTTTCTCTTCCCTCCCTGTCTCTCTTTCACCCTTCTGGCACAGAGTCACCCTCTATCCCTCCCTTCTCAGTGTCCCTCTGTTTGTCCATATTTAAGTGTAGAACAGAGGAAAACATGACATGTCAATAATGCAAAAAAAGGTATGATTTCATTTCATCTTGTTATACTTATTAGTCTTTTTGTTGGCACCGTACATAATTGCACTCAAAGGCATAAATAGAGAACGAGAGAAAAAAAAAAAAAAAGAGACAAATGTGCCGAAAAACTTGTGAGAAACTGACAGCAGAGGTGAAGGTAGTGTGGTTAAATGATTACAGAGAAGTGTGTGTCTGAATGAATTTGCGTGGGCATCGGTGTTGAACCGCATGTGTCTGAAGCTCCCCTGGGAAAAGGGTGTGGAGGAGGATAGGGGTCAACAAATAAGTTGTGTGTTGTTGTGTGACTGTTGTTCACTCTGCTAAATTTGTGCTCAGACTAGCGTTTGATAATTGCCTTTACAAAATAGGTGATTATGAGAGATTTAGATCGGGGAGTTATTCTGCATAACAGGATTAACTTTTATAGGAATATGTAATGTTAATGTTAGTTTGCAGCCATTTATTATTAACTACACTGCAAGTTCTAAGTGAAGTTCTAATTATCTTAGCGAATTCATTATTCATCAAAGATGGCTAAAAAATGAAGAAATGCTCCAAAAGTTTTACTTTGTTTTTACATGTTCAGTTTGTGTGCAGCTAGGTTTCACACCTTGGTTACCAATGCAGTGTGAAAAAACAGAGTTGGGTTCACACTCATACTTCTACTGGCCAATTTTCCAAACACACACAAAGTCAGGCTCTCTATTAACAAAGCAGTGTGTCTATTGGCATTTGTTAGTAATAAGTACAAGGGTTGCACCCACAACATATGGGAGGTTTCCATTGGTTTAGTATAATACCTTACCTTATTCTGAGCATCATGCAACAGTGTCATAATCTTCAACAAAATAAAAGCAAAAAAAAAAGTAAATAGAATGTAGATGTATCTTGGATTTCAACACAATTATTTTAGTTCAATATACAACATAGTTTCAAAATAGTTGCATTTTATAAGAGTAAAAAATAAATTCTTTACTTAATCAGATGCTATTGGTACATATTTTTTAAACAATAGTCAATAATAATCAATTCTGCTTGTAAAAATGGTCCAACGCACTAGAGTAAAGCTAAAACAAGAAAGTGAATGAGTTTTTTTTTATTTAGTTTGACCAGGAAAAGCCAGAGGTTGTCATTTATCTAAAAAGTAATAGGTAAATAGGGTCACAAATTAGCATTATGAAGCCATTATATATCCTCTGTGTCTTTTGATTGGTGACACTGAGAACTGAAAATAAAAATTGTATAGGTGAGATGCAGTACACAGTAGCACATCCCACACGGAGTACTAAACAAGCCATTTGTCATCTATGCAGCATTCTCGTATAAGCCAACGGCTTTTTTAAACGTTGTGTTCCCGTTCAAGCTAACGTGCTCCACATCGCTGCCTGTGTGATTATGGAGGTGCGTTTAAAGTACGTGAGTTGGAGGTAGCAGGTTGAATGTGTCAGGTTGGGATACGGAGGTGTGGTGTGATATTTACTGTATGTAGCTGTTGTTGTTCGGTCAGTTAAGGCTTTTTCATAATCACACTCATTCTCTTCCTGTGGTGCTGTTAAAGTCAGCCTATGTGTGAATTATAATACGTGGGAAAAGCATGCACGCAGTTCCGCATTTGAAGTGTGAGGCTCAAGACAACTTTGATTGGATTCTGCTCTTTTTTTTTTACTAATGAAATGAGAAATGTATGATAAATGTCGTCCCAATGACTTGTTTCACTGCTTTGTGTGTTGTTACGCTGACGTCTACATCGTCCACCGATGAGTGGTCTTTTAGCCAGCATATGGAACTCCCTTAGAGACTATATGGGCTGTAGGCCTATTAGATTGTACCACGTGCCGCCTTTTGAAACATTAGTGGCCCCAGCAGAGGGTGAGCGGTTGGTAACAGAACCGAGGCGGCAGCTAGCTGTGTCCTGTGTCTGCCCCTTGCATTAAAACATCAGTGGAAGACAACACTCTACATGTCCTGTCCCTGAATCATCTACTTTGACCTTATATGCAACACTCCTCTAGTCCTCTTGTCTTTTTGACTGGCTTATCCATGATTCGCACTGTAGCCTCAGTCTTATAAGGTTGCCAAACCCCCTCCCTTTTAGGGTGCTCATGTTTCACTTGAAGGCGATGCAAGTCAGAGTGAGTTGAATGTTAAAATTCATCATATTGTCATAAAATGAGTTTTAATCTTTACCTGTAAGAATAAAGCTTCTTTTTCCTACAATTCCCTATGACTGTGTAAATGTCAGCATGGTATTTAGAGCCCAGGGGAGCGATTTCTTCTTATGTTGTCAGTGAATCAGATGAGCATTCTCAGGTACACGACCTGACACAGAAACATTCAAGTTTGTCAGGGGCTAGAACGCTGACCATGTCTTCAGCTTCACCCTGGTGTCTGAACCATAGTTTTGGTGACACCGCACAGCACAATGCAGTCACTTTCGAAACTTTTAGAGGTGAAGGCAGTTCGTGTGAGATTTTCTGTACCTTTAGTTAAAAGGGAGCGAGACAGAAAGAAAGACAGGATGGAGGCAAGGCAGCGTTTGTTACTCAGTTTTCTCGATGCATCCTGGGATATATGATTTCAGGAAATCCAAAACTATTGATATCTTTCAAAGCATATCTCCTTTTACAGTTGTAAAGAAAAAAAAAACAGCCGAGCATTAAAGATAAATGCCAAAAATCCATTCATTACGCAGATCAGCCAACAACAGAGAGCTTTTCTTTTAAGGCTTATGATGAAAGGCTCTTTATGCTTACAGTAATAGTCTCTTTATTGTGTTCATTCTGCATTTATTTTGTATTTTTTGGCCACTTAAATGTCAGAAGAGAGAATAGGCAAACATGCAGTTAATCAACAAACTAAGATGGTTAGCTACCAGCAGGGCACAGTTCTGGCAGTGTTTTGTTTGCGTAAAAAGCTTTGTCAAGATGGATCTCCAATGTAATTAATACTCAGTCGCAGAAAAAATAAAAAGGAAATTCCACCACCAATATGCAGTGTTGCTCAGATAGAGGAATGCTGGCAGTGGTACTTTTTTTAAATTTTTTTTATTCTGCCATACACAACTAAAGAGCTTGCACAAATGGCTTGGAAAAGAAAAAGAAACCAGGTGCAGCTCACTGGAATGAACTCACTTTCGCTGCTCTAGTTTTGATCCAAACAATAGAGGAATAGAGGCTGTTCTATTTTGACAATGTGGGCACTTGTAAGCCTTTGTAGCAAGAGCTACTAATCTTAGGGCTCACAAACACAGATGCACTCGCGGATCTTCACAAAGACATGCAGAGAGGCAAACTGGCCATAATACAAAGACAATTTTTGGGTTATCACTACAGAAGTCCTCATAAACAACTTTGAGTATCGTCAGAAAACCTATCCATTATTTATATCAAAGCTTGCCGTTTGCTGTGAGGGGTGGTTCAGAGCGTGAATCAATATCTGAACAAATTAATTAAAATAGACGATAGTGTGTTCATTTTCTTTTTGCTGAAAGGTAAGAGTGGGGAAAGGAAGATTACTCAAATCATATGAAAGGGGAGATTTACCTCAAAATATGTTCCATGGTGAATCTTTGTGATCTTTGATGTACAAGCATTAACTGTTCTGGTTTACCGTTATCTGACTGAGACAGGGTAATTTCAGTTCCTTTTTTTCTGGTACAGTAAATGGCCTGTTAAATTCATGAGTTTTTGAAGCCTCAAAAGACCTCACTTGACTTTAATAATGCTTTACGGTAAGCAAAAACTTTAAAGAGGAAATATTAAGATGCCAAAATACTTTTTTTAAAGGAGAAGAAAAATAATGAGTTGAGGGTGGTTATTTTTTTGTTCACAAATATTGTTTTTTTTTTTTTTTTTTTAACTAAATCCACTGAATTGATTAATGTTAATATCACCGCTGAATATATATTGATTTTTTTGGTGAGGACATATTGTAAATAATCTCCTCTTTCGAACAAGAATAATTGCTGCTTGTGTGCTAATTTTGTTTCCTTATCTCTTCCCTTGCCCAGGTGACATTTACAAAGCGAAAGTTTGGCCTGATGAAGAAGGCATACGAGCTGAGCGTGCTGTGTGACTGCGAGATTGCCCTGATCATCTTCAACAGCACTAACAAGCTGTTCCAGTATGCCAGCACAGACATGGACAAGGTCCTCCTTAAATACACTGAGTACAACGAGCCCCACGAGAGCAGAACCAACTCTGATATTGTGGAGGTACGGCACAAGAAAACACACACACAACAAATACACACACGCACATGGATGCACACACACACACCCCGACATGCGAGTTCATGCAAACGCACAAGCAGACAGATGGTTACTGCGCTTGTGACTCATTCAGCAACCCTTACTTCTCTCTTTTAGTCTTCACACCTAACAGAGTGCAAGAAATAATTGCTCCCATAGCTTGTCGGTCTTCCCCAAGGGTTCAGTAGCAATATCAATCATTTTTAGTAAAGGTATTTTAAGCCTTGCATCATGTCAAAACGTTTAAAAAATAGTTTATTTAAATTGCCTCCTTTGTAGCATTAAAAACTAAAGCTATTATCGATCAGGGCCTTTTAGACCCTCCCCTGTGGTGCGTAATCACCACCCCCTGTCCTTAGTGTCTTGTCGCCATTGATGTGCCTCTAAGAGGAGGATGTTGATCTGACTTGCTTTGGACACATGTCGCTGGAGTGGCTCAAGGCGACATTAAGCAGTGCTGTCAGCTCAGCTATTAGGCAGGTAGATAAAGCAGGAAATGGCGATTACACCCTCATGAAGCCTTAAGCCCTCAACGTGAACCTGTTATGCAACATTCAGTCAGAAGCTCTGTTGGAATCAGTGAGCCACAGAAGAGAACACATTTATCTCTTTTGTTTCGGCGAACACCATGTCATTGTTTAACTGCACCAGTCCTACCAAGTGATTTTGAGCGAACTGTATTTCTAATCCTAAGAAAATGGCACAAACAATAAATTAATCTTTAAAGCAGTGTGATGCTTGTATCACTGTACATATTCAGATATAGATGCATTACAATGAAACTGAGCTTAATTTCTGGTTGCCTGTTGTTTGACAATTAAGTGTTTATGTTTCATCATTCAGAGTTTAGTCATTACTGCACTTTTCAGTCTAATCATAAATGTCACAACTGTTAAAGAACAAACCCCAAAAAAGGAAACCATTACTATTTAAACTAAATCAACTCAGAAAATTTGAACACCTATTTTACCCATTTTCTTTTGCATAATGCTGTGAACGAAGTGATACACAAACAAATACATTTCAATATGGCAAAGTAATAATGCTGAAGGCTTGAAGAGTACATAGAATTTATTGTAAATGCATAATATTTCAGTCAGCCCCTGAAAAGAATGTTTGGCATAGATTTCAGTCTTAATTCCTGAATATAACGTGTTTTGTTTTTTTGGTAGTTTTGTTTTTTTTTTGTGTGTGGGGGACATTCTATTGTGCCAAGGGGAAAATGCAACAATCACTAAGATATAACGTAATGAATATATGCCTCATACCATTTTACAGACTGGTTAGTCCAAGACAGACTCTAATAGGACTTTATTATTATTATTATTATTATAACCTTGTTCAGCATGGACAACAAAACAGTTTAGTCAGTGGCTATTCCAGATTGCACTTTGCATTCAACGACAAATCACTTCTTTGGACAGTTTTTTTTGTCAGGTTTGAAGGTTAAAACTGTGTAAATGTGGTGCTGATTTTATTATTGCATTCATCCACCACCTTTTCCATTTGGTGGAGTCATAAGTAAAGTGTGTTGATGCAGCTCATACACTGAATGAGAAAATACAAATGCAACCATGTCATTTTTTTTATCTCACATACATTATTATCAAGTTATTATTCATTAATTGATTTTTATTATTATTTTTGCTAATGCTATATGCATTCTATAAAATACATTAATCAATTTAGCATATACTTTTAAGGCTCGCATGCATTTAAGTACTGGTGCTTTTCTGCACCAGCCTCTTAAGTCCATGTGTAGCCGATGTATTAACCTGCCTCAGCTGAAGCCACAAAGAGAGCTACCACGTGTTTCAGCAATTGCCTGAGTTAAGATTTCCCTGCTTTGTAGCTCTTTCTTTAACTGTGTCTCCATTAGAGAGCTGAGGATGGCTAACGTGTAAACAGACATGTCAGGGGAAGATGCTAAAAAGCCTAGTGGGGGATAGTGCTGTAGAGCACTACCTACAACTTGATCTCCCTGAGGACATCGCTCTTTTTTAAGCAATTCACTGTGGGAGAAATTGATTTGAAGAGGCCTTCAGCCCGAGCTGCGGTGTGCTAAAGGGATTGGCCACATGGCAGACTCTGCCTTGTTTATCATAGTTGGGAGGAGGGAGTGGAGAAGGGAAGCTGCAAAGCACCAAATTTTGGCCTATATGAGCTGCGTGCGCCGCTGTTAAATGACGTCATGGTGGCAGGAACGTGGGTGGGTTGTTGTATTTGCAGGGAGGAAGGAGCAAAGCAGACTTCCTGTTGAGCTGTCACAGTGATGAGGGAGAGTTCAAGAATGGAATGAAAACCTGGATATTTAGGACTGAAGTTTCTCCATAGAGAAGCAAAATGATCCAAAGGTGACATCTCACATGTATCATCTCACATCAAAATTTGCATGAGCTCTTGTCTTTTTTACACTGAGTTGCATGCATCATTCTCCCTCTAATACTGTGTCTGAAGTTGTAGAGGAGAGGCAGAGGTAGGGGAAGGAGTGTGGGCGGCTGGCATAGAGACCTGCTACATTAGCAATAAAGCTCTATGTAATTAGCATGTCTTTGGTTGATAATTAGCGTTGTTGAGAGAGTGGCACTGAGAACGTTGCACTGCCTCTCTAGCAACAGCATGTTTACAAGAGGCTTGGGGGCTGATCTCTCTACCTCCTTTATTCTTTTACTGTCTTTCTTGTCTAGTTTTTTGTTGACCCAAAGTTATCACTGTTTATTTTGTTTTCATTATCTTAAATATGTGCTTAGGTCATATAGTATGTGTGTAAATGTCAAGCAGGGGGGGTAAAAAAAATCAAAATTAGCCATAAAATTCATCCTTTGTGACTCACTTTAAAACCATACATGTTTTTTACTGATGTATGTGAAAGCAAAACAAAAGAGAGGCAGCTAATAAAAAGTAATAGAGGTATCACACATATAACAGCACTTTCACACAAAGTAAAAACATGATTTGCTTTTTATTGCTTGCATTTGATTTTATTCCACGTTGAACAGTGATATCTCATTTTACGGATCCTCCACCTTTGACTGCATAATAAATAATGCAATACACACTGTTTTCCTCTTTTGTAAAAACAAGAGGGGAGGTCCTCTTAATTAGTAACAAGTGTTCAAAGAGACATCTAAGCTCATCTGGGCTCTCATAGCTTGATAAAGCAAACACAGAGGCAGATCCTTTATCGCTGGATGTCCATGGAAGGTCCAAGTGTGTCATCCTGGCAGGTCCACAGCACACTGAGGCTGGCTGAAGATAAAACAGTCAAACATGCAGATAGATTTCCTATACTCACTGTTTGCCAGGCTAGTTTCCTGGACATGTGAACAGCATTAGAGAGCTGTGTTGGGAAGAGACCAGAGAATGAATTCATCTCTCTCTCTCTCTCTCTCTTTTTTTTTTGTCTCTTTTTATTCATGCCTAAGAACAATCACTTTCAGTCGTTATTGGTGATTTATTATTCCAGTATGGGGGTTGGTAATTGCAATAGCACATGAAAGAGTCCTTTCTTTTCCCTCCCGATGATTGCAGCTCTAGCCCAAACCTAAGCAGCGTTGGCTGGCTCATGCTGTGATTGAAAGGCCCCAAATCCAACAACACACTTGGGTTTTGCCAAATCTCTGCTCCACAATGTGCTTGTTCTCCCCGCTGCTGAAACAAAGAACACAGGTTTGTGAAAACAACCAAAGGGTTAGTTATTCTGGTAGTAGAAAGAAACATTCCTTCACTTCCTGAAAAATAACCTGAGTGAAGGGAAAGCTTCAAATCCAGTTAGAGCTATTATTCTCATTTTACACACAGTGTGTTTGACCTGTGTAAGCTTGGCTGTACTACACATGGGGCCTTCGTGCAAACATACATGGTGACAATTGGTTTGAGCCCTGCAGAGCTAACAGCATTGTGATGACCTCGGGCAGAACCACACACCGTCTTCTCTTTGGCTCAGGTATCACATGCAGTGGCACATGGCTCTTGGTACTGAAGTGACCTGCCTGCTTGCCTACCTGCCAGAGAAAGACCTCTGACCAATCCCATTTCCAGAAGATTAACCTAATCTGAAAGTTCAGCTCACCTTGTAATCTTAGCATGGACGAACTGCAACTCTTCTTTTCTTTCCTTTTCTTCTCTCTCCCTCTGTCCTCACTGAGACGAAACTATTGAACATGAGCGGGAGACGGGAGGGACAGAGGAATGGATGAGTGTTAAAAGAGAAATAGGAAGGCGAGGGGGGGAGGCAGAGAAAGAGGGATGGAGGGAGAAAGGCTGGTAATTATTTCCAAAGGTCATTCTGTTAATGACTACCTGCTTGGCTAATGAGATTCAGCAAAGCTCCCTCACCATGCTTCACCCTGCGTATGTTTCACCCGTGTGCCGAGATGTGTGAGAAGCACAGGTGTGATTTCATCCCAGTGACAGTCCACTGGAGAGGGGGAAGAGTGTGAGGGAGGGGGTGGTGCTGCTGGTGGAGTGTAAATGAAGAAACATAAAGGGGAAGTACATAAAGCCAGGTATTTCTTGACAATAGCGTCCATTCAACTGCACAGCATCTGCGCAACACAATTTTTCCACAGACACATCTGCTCAAAAACCTCCTTCTGAATCTTTTATTTTATTATTATTTATTTTATTTATTACATAAATTTTTGCAAGTCAACAGGACATGTGATCGTTTTATTTTTTTGAACTGCCAATGTGCTCGTGTTCCACCACACTCTTGTGAAAATATTTTCCGGCGTGTATGCTATTCTTTGTGCTTATTTGGTTTCTAAACAGCGTGGAGAACATTAGCCTTGAGGAGTTTTCTGTGTTGATCGTCTCGCTGAATGACTTCCTCTCATGGCGTTCAGAGACTGTATAATTACTTGGACCTGAATGTAACTTCTGCTCTATTACTTTTACACATGTCTTGACATCCAGCAGAAACAAGGGGAGTCACGGCATATCCGCCACGCTTCGGTTGTCCCCGGTAACTTTGCGTGGACTCGTTTTAGAACCGGGCACGTGTGGCAGAACACGGGGAGGAGCGGAGGGGTGCGTTTGTCACAGCATCCACAGTGCCTCAGTGTTTACTAGTGATCGACATCATGGCTTGTTTTTTTCTGGTGAGTTGAGGATTAGGATGGGAAGCGGCTTTGGACGAATAAGTAAATTAACCTTATGACACTGGCTGGCAAAGAGTATAGCAGTTTGTTACAACAAAGGCTTAAATGACAGATTTTATACATGCAATCACACATTGGCCAAAACAAAGAAAAGAAAAAAACCTTGACATAGATTTTTTTATTTTTTTATGATTTTGCAGGTGTCTCAAGCCAAAGACAATGTAAAAAATTAATTCAATTCAGTCAAATTAAGAATTAATTAAATTAAAATAAATTTACACTTATATGTAATTAAGCAAGGATGCCCTTGTTTTGTCCTGTGTTCCCAATACAGTTTACTTTTTCCCCCTTCAGTTACAAACAGTTGTGTACAAACAATTACCCTCCATTTAAGCCCTATTTTCTGCCAGGATTTGGCACGTGTAGTTTACCTCCAACATGGATAATGGAAAGAAAACCTTGAATTTCAAAAGGGAAAAACAGCAAATATGAGGCAGGACTGAAAAGTACATACAGTTTTATCCTCACAACAATTTATGTATTGATTTCCAAGAATATTCACTATTTATAAGCATTTCCCACAGTTGGCCTAAAGCTAAACTGCATCCACACTCATTTGCCAGATGTTGAGACCTAAGACATGAGCCAAAGACATGAGCAGAATGCTGTTTTGTTTAGGTTTGTATAAATCTTTATGTTTTATTTGACCTTCTAAACTTCATGCTTCAGACACAAAATTGGTTTCCTTTCTCTCTAATTGTACACATGCATTACTTTCGTGAAGCTGACAGTATGTACTTAACTCACAAAAGAAAAAGAAACAAAAAAAAAGCCCACACCATCCTAAAAACAACATTTATTTGATGCATTCTTCATCTAATAAATGTCCCAAAAAGTGTTGAGGCTCTAAAAATAGAGTGTGGTGAAGCTAAATATAGCCGAGTGTTCTTACTGGGAAGGCATAGAAGAATGGGACTGGGATTGCTTTCTTCCTTTCTCTCTTTAATTGCCCCCCTCCTTGTGTTTTAAACTGGGTGGGTTGGGGTTATTTTAGGAGCAGAAGGAGTGAGTAAGCAAAGCGTCAGGGCGTTCATCCAGCCTCCATTTCCATCTCTCTCTCTCTCTCTCTCTCTCTCTCTCTCTCTCTCTCTCTTCCTTATTGAGAATTTACCAAAAAAGAGTTGCCCCCCGGCGACCACATGCAGAAGACCATTGGTGTGAGACCTTGCTGAGTTTGAAACATTGAAATAAAGAAGTCTGTTATTCATCTCTCATGTTGCTCCCCCCTCACACACACACACTTCACCAAACAGTCTGTTCTCAACTGCTTGTTTTCAAAAGGCTTTTCAATGCAGAAAAAAAAATACATTTGTGGAATGTTATAACTTCTTTGTCAGTAGAATTAAGTTTGTTTTAGAATAAAATCATGAAGATAGAAAACAAGTCTTTTATGTCTGTGTCTGCCAGCTTCAGACGGTATGAATACAAGTTTACCGAGTTCACATTTTACAGACCATATGCATTTTCCAACATTATAAGAGAAGTTTAAAAAAATATGGTTGATAATATATGTGACCTACAAGCTCAGCACTTTTTTCCACATCAGATGCTGGCTAAAAAAGCAGAACCTCAGACAAGAAATTATACCACTCGGATCTCTGTTAGAGGTGTTTTTTAGGGTCAATACTAAAACGGAAGTCTGAGGTACTCGCACAACAACAAAAGAAGCTTTAAAAATAGACTGTTTGAAATGTGCCAATATGTGGTCCCTGTGGTGAGGAGCAGTGAAAAAGGCAGGCCACTTCTGAGGCCATGCTGCCAAAAGGCAAAGCTTTCCACTGCACAGCCCAAAACAATTCACGCCAGTCATTAAGATGAAATGATGGCTTGTTCTTTGAAACTATTTGTGGAAAATTTTAGAATAATGAAGATCTATTTTTATAGATGGCATTCCCTGCCCTGCCTAGAGTACCCGCCTTCCCCTTCCCTCCCCTCTTTGGGTGTGGAAACTCAAGGTCACAGTATAGAGGTCAGCTGGCCGGTCATTGTTACTCCAGGCCCCCTCCGGCTCCCTTTTCCTGCTGTGGTACCACGCGATAAGAGACAGAGAGACAAAAGACGCTAAGTGAAGATATGTGGTGGTGGGGGCCACAAAGAAGGAACTGAGGGTGGCTCAAGGGGGACTTTAGATTTTCACCCAAAGAGATTTGGCATTTATTGTCAGCATACACTGTTGCTATATATGACTTAGATTGGGTAAAAAAATCATAAATAATATTGTATCACATCACATTCACATGTGGAGCAATATCTACGACAGAAACAGGTCAAATCCTAGTGTGGAAAATATAGTTTAGCCTTGGCCAATGGATTATTTATGTTGCATCAGGCACACATATAGATACAGTCTCATTTCACTCATTTGAATAAAGCAGTATTTTACAACTAGAGTCTAAATGGGATGAAAGACAACCAGGCTAAGGGTGAACACATAAGTGTTCAATTTATGCATTTTCACTGAGCTGGCATTGTGTGTCATAATGTCTATCTGACTAATTATACAGTGTAGTGACAAGTCTGAATGACCACTTTGTTCTCAGGGCCGGGATGCTGCTGTAGCAAACAGTGTTGGATTCTGACATGTGCTAAGTGTGTGTCTCTTCCATATGGGCAACACTACACCATCTGGTATTCTGCTGTGTACTGGCTAACTAAGATTGTGTGTTTATGAGTGGGCTTTCGTCTGCAGTGAGGTTTTCTTAATAGTGATTTTTAGCACAAGCACCCTCACTGTGACACAATTTGAGGAAATGTGGGGGAACCTTGTTGCACATTGTACCCTTGATCTCAGTCTGAATTTGTTTCTCACTCTTTTTCTTTCTAAAGAAAGTCAATCTAAGAGAAACCACACAGTTGCCATCTTTATTGCTAAATACTGTACATCCTTGCTTTGCTCTGACATGATAGAACCCGGCAAAATAGAGTTTCAAAGCCACCAAATCACTGAAAACTCACTGATGCGATAGTGATCTTAACCAGTGGTTATGGAGGCACAGATGATCATTGCAAAAAACAGGCAGTGGCATACTGTGATTAGGGATTACAGTCTTCAGATCGGTAACCTACAAAATCAGTTATCTCCTCTCAAATCAGTCACACACATACACACACACCATTCAGCCATCATACATGGGCATGCCCCTCGACATGGTCCTGGCATGTTCAAACTACGCTTCATGAAACTGTGGCCCTTTTGCCTTTGGTCTGCCATCTGCTTCCAATAAACTAAGCCAGCCTGATTCCTCTGATGTTCCCTCCACTTTGAAAAACACAAGAAAAGAAAGAGCAAGCCAGGGAGACAGAGAGTGTGAGGGAGAGAGAGACAAAAATGAGAGCAAGTACAAATGAGCCAAACGGACCCAAAAAGAAACTGAAATAAGGGGAACAAGAGAACATCTCAAACATATTATTACCTCTTCTGTACTGCTGGTAAGGCCACCCTGATTGTGCTTAGAGTGCACCGGTGTTGGAAGGTTTTAATCCACAACTTTTCCACTTCGTGATTGCTTCCATCGTATTCGTAATGGGAAGGGACAATGTTTCTCTTCCTAGCCTCACCCCTACAAACATTAGACCACATTGCACCTTACCAACAGGCTCTGACAAAATAAAGTTTGTCAGTTGGTTAAATAAAGCATGCTCCTTGTGGTTTTCCTAACTTTTTTTCACCTTTTCCACTCAATAATCATGATGTAAATCTCAGGTTTGTTGTATAACTCAAGAGAAATATACTCTATATATCCTGTGGGGCTTTGTAGCATAGAACTGACTGTAAAATTCCTCTAGCTCCAAAGTGTTACAGTAAGGAGAGGAAAGAAACATTTTTGTCTTTACATTTTTATATCCTGTAACTGTATGAAAGAGTCCAAAGAAAACACTATTGATAGATCAAGCATACGGTATGCAAAACCTCACACAATGTAATTTTCTACCATTTGCAACAAAAATAAAATTCTTGTACAAATGAATTGTTCCCAGTACTGTTTTAGTAAAGTCTACATTAACAAGGCAACAGTAATTTTTAACCATACATTATTTATTTTGCAAGTCCCTGTGTGTTACACTAGTGAAATGTGCTTAAATACATGATTAAATAACACTTTGGTGATTTTTTTCTTTGGTTTTCTTTACAGTAGCTTGCAAATGAAAGATCACATTATGTAGCCACATATTAAAAGGCCTACTATAAATGGGCTGTTTTTTGTAGAGTGTTTTTGTACTGACGCTGTCAGTTAATGGGTTGGGGACACTGAGAAACATTCACTGGCCTGGCTGTCACCAATAGCCATAAACACAATATTGAATGTGTCATACCCTTCAGCCACTGCCAAGATAACTGCAGAGGGGAATGGTCAGCTCAGAAGCTCTTTCCAAACATCAACTAGACCGGAGTCTATCAGAAATAAAGATGTATCCATCAAGCCAACAAGGTTTTGACTCAGATTATGTTGAGATATCGTGGTACTGCAGAAAATGTGGCAAGCTGTGAGACCACGACAGACCGAGGAGCAGACTGAGATAGAAAGATGGGGGCAGGAAGACAGATAGACGGATAGAGAGGGTGAGCAGGATGGCAGACTGCCGAGCAGACGGATCTTGGTATGGCAGGAGTTCTCGGCAGGCGTCATCTGTCCCTAGCAGGCCCCCTTGAGCCGCCAAGTATTCACACCCAAATACCCTTCGCTGTTTTTCTCAAGTGTTGCTTTAAGTTGTCACCCACAATCTAAACTATGAAATAAATTTATAATGTGAATACTGCTAAAACTTCAAGCATATGTCAATGTAAGAAACTCTGCTTCTGACTGCTTCAGTCTAGCTTTCACTCAGTTTTCTCAATGCCATTTGGTATTTCCTCTTAGACTGGTACGGTCTAGGCCAGCTTGGCTGAAGGTGCAAAGCGGCAGGGTACCATTGAGACGAGTGTCTCAAGTATGTAGGACACCTTGTCTATGCTGTGCCTGCTTCACACGAGCCCTGTGAGCGGAGTCATGAGGGAGCATCATGAAGAAGGAGTTTAATTAGGAGCAAGCCTCCAAAGGGGCCATAGAGAAAGACACAGAGCCAAGCAAGAAGACAGAGCTTTATTGCCTTCTTTCTACCATATCATGCTTATTTCGATCCAATTCTCTCTCATACATTTACTGAATGTTTTCCTGTAGCATTAAAACATTTTTTTTGTGCTGAAATGCTCTGAGGCATGTAGATATTTTTGTTTGCATACATTTTTTTCAGCCATTTGTTACACACATTTTCTCCACTTTATTCTGCATCTAAGTTTGGTCCTTTTCTATAGAGTAGTTGTGTAAAGATATGTTAAAAGACAAAGTGGTAAAAAATATACTTTTGACACCTGAAACAAATTTCAAAATACCTTTTTTTTAGGAAAGTATAGGCATTTATTTGAAAAATGTCATGCTGATAATGTAGGCATCACACTTGTATCAAATGGTTTTGTGTACAATTTTGGCCACAAGTAAATCTCACCAATTTGTATTTATTTGTTTTTTTTTAATCTTATCAATGATTCTGTCTTAAAGCTGTGAGTTATAAAAGGAGTAAAAAGTAGACGATGGCAAAGCAAGGACAGTATGGTGGTGAGGTGGAAAGCCCAAGACTGAGAGGTCCATTTATGGCTATTTAGGAACACCAACAGATCCCATTGGTTGTTGGGGTTATGTGTCAGTGTCTGGCAACAGGTGTGATGTCACTGAACAGGTGGACATAACTTGGATAAGTGGCATAGCATCCTTGAACCCTACCCCAAATATGTTGAGCTCTGCTGGAGAGCTAAGCCTGGGCCACATGCCTCATAGTCATATAACACTCGCATCATGGCTGCCTGCTAACCCATCAAATGCCCTATGTGGCTGTTGCCCAACCCCCTGCCAGACAAACAACTCAGTTGCCCCATATGGGTATCACCTTTAGCTTGGCCCTTGTTCCTCATTTCCCAGCATTTGCTACGCTGCTGTTCTTCCTAGAATGGAAGTGAATCCCTCCCTCACTCAGCGCTGGTGGCAGTAGGTGGAAATCTAAGTTAGTAGGAAGAAAAAGTTGTTCACTTGTGTGCATTCTCATGTGATTCAAGAAAGGCCAACAGTTCATCTCTTGTCAGTTTGATATGATGTGTTGCCAAGGCCGGGATGAAGCGACTCAAAAGAAATAGCAAACTTTTACATCTTGCGCCTTTGCCAAAAAAGACAGCGTTTTAAACCTCTGCAACCCCTTTGTTCTCTTCACTCATCCTCCTCTGATAGAGCAAGAGTGCCTGATTCACTGTAGGTCTGTTAGCAGCCAGATCTCCTGCATCGCCTTGGTTGATTTGTTCGATGTGATTTCCTGAAAACTGTCAAAAGATATGAGAGGTTCTTTCAAATTCAGAATTCCAGATTTCCACTCTTGGGGCCAAGTGAGGATTCAGAGGAAGAAATGGAGAACCGGCAAATGTTGACACACTTACAGTAGCTGCCTCGCCACAAGACGCCTCAGAAATCAAACAGTTATCACACACGCACACATAAGCGGCCCTCTAAGTTGACTAAAACCACACTCAAAACAGGCCTTTGTTGTGCTGACATAAGAGATAACTGGATTGTTATTTATTTTCTAAGCAGGCAGATCGCTCCTGTCATTTCTGCAGCTGCTTGTGATGGAGCAGCTTGCACTTGTATCTCCTCCGTGAGTGAGAGCTGACGGAGACAAACAAATGAGAGAAAGAAGTTCACTGAGATTAACTTATCTTAGCATCTACTTCCCCTCTTTTCTCCTGCTTGGTCGTTCTTTCCTTTTCTTTTTTTTTCTTCTTTTTTTCTTGACTCTAACACCCACTCTCGCGCACCCGCACACGCAAACACAGACTCATTCCCCTCCCACATACAGACACACACACACACACTTGATCAGCATCAAATACAGGGTGTGCTAAAGTAAATTTAATTACGACTGTCTGATATGGAGCTTCAGATGAAAGTAGGAGAGCGCAGTGTGAAGCGACGACTGCGTAGACAGGAGCAGGCCCGTGATATTCCTCCTGTAGACTAATCTCCCTTTATTAAAGCCAGGAGGAGAGAGGGAAGGAGGGAGGTGGTGGTGGGGGAGTAGGAGGAGGGGGTGTCTTTGATGAGATCTGTAACTGTCAGCTACTGTACTTTTCTCCTCTCCCTTTCTGTCTTTGTCTCTCACTTTGCGAGGCAAATGAACACAACACCTATCGTGCGCACGTGCTGGCTGAGGCGCTGAGTACCATCGCACGCAGCAATCCTCTCTGAAAGTTATCCCTGTTGTTAGGGTTGTCAACAATTTTGTTTAAAAAAAATGGGGGGGGGGGCTACATATGCAGCTTTTCCTCTTTTTTCCGTTAACATTTTCTTTGTCTGTGTCTCTCCTCTGGTTTTGAGGGAGTGGTGAAGGACTGGGGAGTACGGGTTTCTGCTATTTTTTTTTTTTCTGCCCACTCCGACGGGGGCAGGTGGCCATCAGGTGGCCAAAACAGAAACTACCTCATTTAAGAGCACATATACCACAGCCATTCTCATTTTTAATTTTGAACTTTTTTTTTTTGCAAGTTCCTTTTTTTAATCTAAATATATATGTTTTTTTCTAAATCGTTTGTTTTGACTTGTTAAATGTTGTTAAATCATTTGTCATCTTAAATGTTCAGTTTCATGTTTCAGTGTTGACTAAAGAGCAAGTTTAACCTTGTGCCACCGTATGTTTTTGAGTAACAAGAAAACGTTCAAAAGGGTTAAAAATCCTAAACAAATCTTGTGATTCAGTCCTCCAGAAGAGAAAAATGGCTTTTATTTTTATGTGCAAAATTTATGAGACTGCAGGTCCTCATTGGACTGTTTTTCTATCCAGAATGATTCTAAAACACGTTTTCACACTCCATTATCATATTCCCTTCCAACCTTCTCACCTGGATTTAGTTTTCCTGCCTCGATCCCCTTCAACAATGTTTTGAAACTGCTCTGTTTTCAGACGTTGAGAAAGAAGGGCTTAAACGGCTGTGACAGCCCAGACCCAGATGCAGACGACTCGGTTGGCCACAGCCCCGAGTCTGAGGAGAAGTACAGGAAAATAAATGAAGACATTGATCTGATGATCAGCAGACAGAGACTGTGTGTAAGTACTTTTCAATGAACCCAGAACCTTTATCTCACCTTTCTTTCCTCTCTTTCTTTCTCTCTCTCCTCTTCCTTCACCCACCCCACACCTCCTGTCACTTCATCCCTGTCATCTGTTCCTACCACCCATCTTTCCGTCCCCTCGTGTTTGTGTTTCCCCACCCCGTTCCCTGTGGTTGTGGGACCTGGCAGGCATTGAACAAGAAGGAGAACAAGGGCGGCGAGAGCCCGGAGCTCGAGTCTGCTCTCATCCTCACCCCACGCACTGAGGAGAAATACAAACAGATTAATGAAGAGTTTGATCACATGATAAAAACTCATAAGATACCTGTAAGTACTGGGTGAACGCAGCGCCGCCTCCTCAGCAGGCTAACCCGGCTAACCGCAATTGTTTGCCACTAGACTAATTGCACAAAGCAAGAGTGAGAGTAACCTCAGAGTGAGATTACAGTGTTTACTTGCAGTGAAGAAATTACAGTTCTTCAATTCTGCTTGCTTACATTTGAGGAACAGACCTTTAATCTGACAGAAATGTAAACCCAAACCAGCAAGCGTTTTTTTTCCCCTGTAATAATTACAGACTTTCTCTTAAAACAAATTTTAACCTGACATGGTTCCCACCTTGAACTCGTGCTACCCATATTACCTTTCCTTGCTCTCTGGAGAGGTGTGGTCTGCATGTGTTTGTCCTTTTCCGCCATCAAAACACAGTGCTTAGTCACCTGCAGCATCGAGAGCAGGCGATGTGGCAATGAAAAAGCAGCAGACCTTCACAATATTTCAAAAATCTCACAAACTTGCTTTTTATTATTGCAAAGTATTCAATAGCTTATGTCTCCTAGTGGACACAGGTCAAGACATGTCTGCTGCAAAACTTAGAGTGTCAGTTCTACAAAATAAGCTGACAGAAACCACAAAACTGTGACCTATTCTGCTAAAACTGAGCCTGCTTCTCATTCTGAATGCCCCATATTGGAATGGTTAGAAGTCTGGCGTTATAGAGAAAGACATAATTCTACAGTATATAAGTAAGAAGAGAACAGTAGTGTATAACCCACGTGGGGCAGAAGGCGATGTGGTTAGAAATAAGACAGGGGCTGGTGAGTTGAGGTGGGTTGGCTTTGGGATCGGAGCTGGTGGGGGGGTTGGCGGGTGGACTCTGCACACAACAAGTGGCAGTTCAGCGTGTGGTCAGGGTGGCTGCCAAGCACCGGGCCTCTGGATTGCAGGGGACTGTTGGGGGGACTGTGGGGAAAGGCAGGGGAGGAAGATGAATGAAAACAGGAAGGATGGCACCAGTTGAAAGACAGCTTACAAACGGGGCCCTTACATCCAGTAACTGGCTGTGTGCGCACACAAGCGTGCTCGCGCAAGCTGTCTTCGCTCTACACAGAACATCTCATAGACAATCACAAGATTCAAAACTCTAATATGGAATCTGAGATGGGAGAAATTGCACAGTAGATGGGGGTAAATAAAACAGAACAAGGGACAGCCACTCACTGGTTAGAAAAGAAAGCACCCAAAGGTTTTGGCTCACCCACTCTTGTGTGAATTTGCAGTTACAGTGAAACGCACAGAGGCCCACAACGAAATGTGGTCAGAGTAACAAGCTTTGTATGTTAAAATAATATTTGGCCTGGTTAAAAAGCATCAGCAAATGGGAGGAAAAATCATAGAACTGGAAGCAGCGCTAGCCCATTTCCACCTAAAGCGGGGTTGATGATCTCCTTGATACAGTCCTTCCACAGCTCTAAGACACATGGAAATCATTTAGAGCGCTATTTTCTACTTCCTAAAGCTAACATGCAGGATCAACCACTTCCAGGGCACTCCCAGGGTTAAGCTTTACTGCCAAATGACACAATAAATATGACAAACTAGATGCCGGAGGCCGCCAAGCCACCTCTACTCATGTTCCTGATGAGACTGCTGACTGATCTCCATCTACCATGCAAAGCCTTTGGCATTTAAGCTCTATGGGACAAAAAAATAAAATAGCCTCAATGTCATCCAGCAGTATTTTCAGACACAATAATGCAAATAACAGAGAAAAGCTAATGAAATTTTTTAGGTTTTACATCACATATCCAAAAAGACAGAGCCAGCAACTATGTACTTTAGAACAATTTATGACAGTAGCCTCCAAAGTGACCTACCTAGGCACATCAAATCGGAATGATAACGTGTTGCCAGGCAATTTATCATCCCGGGGGGACGATTAGAATAACTGACAAGCGATTGTTTTTGTTTTCGTTTTTGTGCAGAGCTTTCTTTATTCCTTTTCACCTCTTGTCCTATATATTCTGGGTTCATTTTTTGTACGTTTTCTGTCACCTGTACATGTTTTTATGTCCATTTTCCACCCTTTTGCAATTAGATGTCCTTAACGACACCATCATTACATTTCTTTGTGTTCCTGGAGTGTTTCTGAATCATCCTTTTACTCCTTCCTGAAAGCCCTCTTATTCCTTTTTTTTGTTCACTCACCTGAATGGTTGTTATATGTAGTTTAATCACACTTCTGGCTTTTTTTATTTCCCATTTCTTTCTCAGCAGGCTGTGCCCCCATCAAACTATGACATGCCCGTGTCCATTCCTGCTAGCAACCAGAACAATCTAATCTACAGTCATCCCGGCGGGTCCCTCAGCAACCACAATCTGTTGCCGTTAGCGCACCATGGTCTACAGAGGAATAGCATGTCTCCTGGAGTGACACACAGACCCCCCAGTGCAGGTAACACAGGTAGGGCCTCACATGCACTCATGCATCCATGCACATGTGGTTATCCCATCTGTTAATCCTCCCAAGTGTGTATATGAACCTGTCTGTCATGCTAATAGACACAGACACATCAAATGTGTAATTTAATTTATGACAGCTACCCACAATATTCCACCTAAAAGCAGCAAATGAATCTAAAGTCTTTTCCTCCCACATATAATCACATATTCCCTACTTAGTATTTTGTCAAATGTAACAGTAAAATGATATTAAACAATGTTAAATCACAGCCCACGGTTATACTTATTTAGTGTGGGACTCTACACTTGCCATGTTTGGCACTGAGTTGCTGGTGACATAAGCAAACTGAGCCTGTTGGTTTATTATTGTTCTCCAAAGTTTTTGTTGGTTTTAATTATTTTAATTTTCTGCCCGTCTGGCTTGAAGGCCGTTGCCCACACCCTCACCCTCACCCTGTCATTACAACTGGATGCTAGAAAAGCCAGCGCAAACCAAATATGAGTTTTGGCACTTGTAGCATCCATAGTGAACCACACATTGTCCTGACCCTCCCACTTTTCCACCTCACATGTTTCAAAAATAATAAAGTGCCATTTTTCTTGGACAGTGCCTTTATGTATCCATTGGTTGTCCAGATGCTTTTCAGTAAAGTTAGTCCACAGCGATGCACTGACATTGTGATTAAAGTAAGAGAGAGAGACACAGGAGGTAGAATGGATGCTACCGTGTGTGGGTGTATATCCTCTAATGGGTTTCTCTTTGCTTTGCTTGTTATTTCATCTTACAGGTGGCCTCATGGGCGCTGACCTCACCACTGGCGCAGGCACCAGTGCTGGTAAGAACGGTCTCCTCGCCTCACACACAGATGTCTACCAACACGCACACACATACACACACACACATTCATGTCACCCACTCACCCACTTGGGGCCATAAAATGCATGACTAACACTAACCCAAACCCAAGTGGAGATTTTGTCCATGATGTGTTGAAGTTAGTGGTCGTGGAGTTCATCTGGGAATGTTTGCTTGGTGCCTTGGCTGTGACGCATCCTGCCTGCTTTCAGCTATAAAATGGTACAACAAGTAGTAGATAACAGAAGGTAAATAGCACTGTAAAAGCAGCAGATTGACAGGTCTTTTTAACCAAATAAAGGAGTTGAAGTGTGAATATTATTTGAATATAATAATATAATATATTATGTTTTTGGCCTACACCTAAATTCATTTAAGATTTTCAGTTTCTGATAGTGTAGTGAAGCAACCAACACTTGTGAAACACATGAAGGAACCCTAATGAGTTCGCTTTTGTTTGTTCATGAGTTTGTCCCTGAGGACATGTCAGGCGCAAGTTTATGGCAGAGAGAGACCCCCTTTTAAAGGGTTAAATTTCACAGTGCATACAGTGCAGAGTGTAAAAATGGAGAATTGGGGGCGTCAGTCGGGCACAGCTGGGCAGCCTTGTCTGGTCCCCGAGGCTCTGACACGAGGGGTCAACCCCTGGTTTCTCTGTCTGGGTGCTCGTCACACACACAAACACATGTGCGCACACAACAGGGCCGTTTGTTGTGGCGTGTGTTTCCATTGACGGCGCTTCGCAGCACATGCTTCAAATATAGCCTTTGTGTCACCGTGCTGGGGGAACAGAGGCGCTCTGTGAGCCCTTCGCAGCCGTGAAAAACACAACGCGGAGAGAGAGTCATGTGAAAGATCCCATTCAATGCGTTCTTAAATCTCATCTCGGGGGAAGGCAGATAGAGTGTGCTTGAGGGGGGACTCCAGTGATAAATGTCCACTGATGGTGGTAGCATGTGTGCCGGTGAAACAGTGGGGGATCACAGATGGGAAATGTTCTGCGAACTTGGTCAGCCATTTTAATGATGCTCCTCTAACTTCAGAGTGAGGTCATCCAAATAATTTTAAAATTCCTTCGCATTTCACATCTCCATAATGTAAAAATGTTTATAAGCCAATTACATAGGTTGTTACCTGCCTGAGTGCTTAATTAGCATTATGTTATAAGAAGACAGTAGGTTTGTGGATGTTTGTCTTGTGAACACACAGTTTCATTTGTGACACAGTTGGCAAGAGTTAATGACAACCTTGACAATTATTTTTCTTTGGAACATTAGCTTTAAAATATGTGTTTTGATCATGACTGGCAAAATCTTGACATTTGGATTGTGAATTTTATCAAAACACTGTTTTTTCTCCTTTTATGCAAATATGGCTCATGAAACCCAGATGTGGGGGAGTATTCAAAATCACCAAAGGTCCCCAGGTAATTCTAGGCTACTGTAAATGGGGCACGTCACTGAAAGGCTTAGTCATCATGTCTTTTCTATAGAAATATTGCAGGCAGTGTGTACGCACATGTGTTCGCCTGTTTATGCAGTATATCTCTAATCTGTCATTGCCTCTACTAGCTAAAAGAGAGCATGAAGTAAAGAAACAGAGCCTATAAAGGGAGCTCCATTTTTAGGCCCCAACTTGTGAAAACCTAACCGCTACCATTTGTGCAATTAGGTAGCTGTCATCTGTGCTCCGATCAGCGCTCTCCTCACGAAAGCTCTGTGAGGAGCTAACGAGAATCTCCTGTCACCTCTCACCTTGATCACACACCAATTACTTGCTTAAAAAAAGTTACATGCTGGGTGCAACGGTCAGACACTTGGTGGTCAAAGGCACAGAAAACGCAAGCCAAAAAGCACATGCACACCAACTGACAAAAAGTCACATACAACTGATTAAACAATGTCTGCTTCAGCCTTAGCTGCACCTCTCACCAACTGCACAAGTCGCAAGCGTGAATGTGACACCATAAGTTCAGTTGGAGAATTTGGGGTTGAATGCACATTTGGCCAAACCGCAACGGAAGCGTGTGTGTGTATGGGGAATAGAATGGAGCGCGCCTGTTAGACCACAACAGGACATCAGAAATTTGTTCAGTAACAGTAAAATGTACACGAGTTTAACCACACCTCCCTTTTTTTAATGTGTGTGTGTGTGACGTGTGCAGGAGGGAAAGAAAGAGAGAATGAACACTCTGTATGGGGCCTTGTCAAACACATGTGTCTCAAAGTGCCCCCTTCTAACCAATGTTGACCTTAGCTGCCCCCCAACACTTCAGAAATAGCATAAAGCTGTTTATCTGAATCTCAGATCAGATGTTGCTCTCTCGCTTTCTCTCTCTCTCTCGTTGGTACTTTTACATAGCAGCAAAAAAAGACTCCTTGCTAAGCTATGTTTAATTTCGGTACTTCCTCTAAATAGGTGACGCCAGCCAGCTAGACTTTGCAAAGTAGCATGAAAGGAGGAGAGTGGAAATCAACTCTGGGTATCATGTCTTCAGATGATTTAGCGATTGAGCCTCTATTGAATGCACTCACCCTAAAATCAGGAAGATCACGTTGCAGAATAAGAAGATTTGAGTCCCAGTTCTTGCTTCATTAGTATAATTGGCCTGTGATTTTACTTTGGAAGTGCTTAAGGACTGGCCTGTGCCACTCATGATTATAGTCTTCTAACATATAATTGACTAGACTGCAGCCATCTCCACAGGGTGGCAATACACAGATGTCTGATTAACCGCCACCAAGATGAAGTCCGTGTCTCTTTGGGCAAAGTGTGTATTAATGTCTCTGTACAGCCCACTGTCTATTTTACTCATCTGTACAGAAACAGTGATGTACTTCCTGCTGAGTTATTTATTAACGTATGTGTATGTGTATGTGTGGTGTGTGTGTATGTGTTTTACTTGTGAGTGAGGTCTCATTCATCTATCTCCACATGTACCCACTCAAGTCTCATAAAAGGCCAGTCGTAAGAACAAGAGAGCGGCAAAACTGAAGAGGCAGCTGCCTCTTTGCTAATGTTAGAATGACACTGGAACTAAGATGGTCCATTACAAAAAAGAAGAAAAAAAAATTGCGCATCCATATGCTTTGCTTGTGTATAAGCACCCATACATCATGCAAAGCTTAAACCGTGTTAATGTACTCTTAATGACATACAAATATACTGGCGGATCTGTGCACATGCCACATAAAATGACAAAGTTTATGTTAACATCAGCTTGAACGTGTTCGTAATGACACAAACGCACACACGGTGACGTAGAGCTTTTTTTCTCGTTTTTCTGTCGCCCTCATTTTCTTTCACCGCTAGCGGTCGTTTACTCTTCAGATTGTTCAAAATTGAGCTTTTGAGACTTTTCATTTCCAAACAACAAAAAAAACTCGCTCTCAAATTAAACAAAGATCAGCAAGGGAAATTGCCCAGGAAGACATCTGCGACTCATTTTCCCCAGAGTGTATGATTAGGAAATTCATTTATGTCTAACGTATAATTCCTCGCCGTCTTTCAAGTGGGAATGTCCACACGGTGCCCTGTGTTTCTACCCCTTGAAAGAAAAAAGAAGGAGTAAGCGGAAAAACAGCCCAAACTGAGTTAGAAACAAAGACTATGATGGTTGCAAAAGAAATGCTCCACTTTTAGATTTCTTAATAACATTGCTAGGATTTCACCCAATTACTTTTAAAGCAAGAAACTGGTGTATTTTTGGTGCTGCATGTATAGAGGATAGTAAATTTGGTAACAACACCAAGTTAAGGTTTTGTCAGAAGCGTTCTTAGCTCTGTTTTGCCAATGATCTCTCCTGTCCTTCTGTGGTCCTGCTACCCATAATTAGAGGTTTTTCTAAGATTCATTTACTGTTGCTGAGCACATGAAGCCTGCTGACAGTGACAAATGTAGAGGGTGTGGATGAGTTCATTGTTTAACTTCCTAACAAACATTTGGGATCACGAAGGCAAAAACAGTACATCTGTTTGACTGTTTGTTCTGCCACGGTGCCCTTCCATGAGTCCCCATTTACTGTAAGTGCTCCAATAAAAGTCACACCACTGGGAAATAGAAATGAGATTGAAACACTGAAAAGGAGCACAGTGTGAAAATGGTTTCCTGTAATTCTTAATGAAGCTACACTATCATGGACAACAGTAGTTTTAAGACTCGTTTAACTTTTGAAGAGGGTTTGATAACATGTAGCTTATGGTTTTATCGTTAGCGGAGAAAACTGATATGTGTCTGTATCTTTTCTTTGTTCTTGTAGGTAATGGCTATGGAAATCATCGTAACTCACCTGGACTGCTAGTCTCTACTGGTGGAATGAACAAGAACATGCAGGCAAAGTCTCCCCCACCTATGAACCTGGGCATGAACAACCGCAAACCTGACCTTCGTGTGCTCATCCCCCCTGGAGTAAAGAACAACATGCCCTCCATTGTGAGTAATTTTTGCATCTTTAATTTCATGTCATCATTCTTTTTTTTTTTTTACATCTGCTTTCTCCTTTGTTTATTTTATGACCTGTAATTTAGTTTTTTCATAGTATATTTTCTTTTATGTTTTTTGTATCTTTTTTTTCTTTTGTTATCTTATCCTTTATCTGTATGTCAGACTTGGGCTGATAGATTTATGATGGTAAAAAGTTTCAAGACACACTTTTTTCATTTACTCTTGGTCCAATGCTCAAGACTGATATACACTGTTATAGTTGTGTTGTTTCTCTGAATGTATACTGGTGCGTTTTTTACACAATCTGCTATTTCTGCCTCATGCAGTTTCTTAAGTTAGTATAGTTTCAACAGTTCTCATCATTTTACTTTCCTGATTAGTTTTGGTTCCGTTCGCTCCGTCCTTCAGTAGTTCCATCCTTAGATCCACACCTAAGAGAACACTCATGTTCACTAATTTGAATTTATTACCCTCCCCTTTTAATGCCATCAGTCTGAGGATGTTGATCTGCTATTGGTAAGTCAGACTGCCACTCAAATTTAGAAATCAAGACAACCGGAAAATATATATATACATATCTTTTTTAATTTAATCAGAAATTTTCAGGTTTTGTAAAACAATTCCATAATCCTTAGGCATCATATGTGCCCTATAAAGCAAAGAGTATTGTAGTTTGTGTCCATTTGCTGCTTTCATTGTAATTACTGGTGTTAATTCAGGCAGCAGTGGAGCAGTGGTTAGATCTGTCGTCTCTCAGCAAGAAGGTTGCAGGATTATTTCCCAGCTTGGGGCATTTCTGACTGAAGTTTACATGGCTTCTCCATGAACACATGGCATTTCTTCCACAGACAAAAACCATGCATGTTATGTTAATTGATAACCCTTAATTGTCCCTGTGTGTGAGTGAGAGTGTCTCTGTGACATGCTTGCGACCTGTCCAGGGTGTATCCCGCTTTTTGCCCAATGACAGCTGGAGATAGGCACCAGCAACCCGAAATGACCAGAGAAAATGCAAAAATAGATAGGCTATGAATGCAGAAAAAAAATTATATTCCTATATTCCTTGTCTTGACCCTGTTGATAGGTCAAATGTTGACTGTGTAACAGTTTGTAAAGGCACATAGTGCCACCAAGTGGCGGGTCAGAGTAAAAGCAGCCTGGCCTCTTTTCTGCCACAGCTGTTTTTTATCCCCTCCTCCCTTTCTTCCTCAAATCACCATGAAGGATGTTGTGTTGAAAACAAACAACATAAAGCTTTTATTTTTCCAGAATTGTGGAAAAAAAGAAGGGGGGAAGGGAAACTGTGTAAGCTTTCGCTTTACATGACACCTTCATTGTTTTCTGACAAATCTTCCCCTCTTCCTCTATGAAGTCCCTCTCCTTTGCCTTTGCTACCATGCGTTGCTGTGGAAACCAATGGTGTTACTATAGCGACAGTGGGCCCTCAGAAAAAAAAAAGAAGGTGGTAAATGATAGGGTTGGCAGGGTTCAGCTGAGCTTCTTGTCAAGTGATTAATTTTCCCTGAAGTCGTATTTCTCTCCTCATCTGTTAAGGAAAAAAATTACATTTAACAACAAAAAATCGTCATTATTTTATTATACTTTTTGTTTGTTTTGTTTGAGAGTTCACTTCATGTTCTCAAACTTGTCCCGTCTCCTGCTTTGTGTGTGTGCGTGTTTCATTTTCTGTCACAGAACCAGAGAATAAACAGCTCTCAGTCTGCTCAGTCATTGGCCACCCCTGTGGTATCAGTAGCAACTCCCACTCTGCCAGGACAAGGCATGGGCGGTTATCCATCTGCCATCTCTACTTCTTATGGTACCGGTACGTAACACAATGTGTGGATTTTATGCTTTTATCTCAGGAGATAGCTCTGATTTTCATTGCTAATTCCCTAAAATACCTTTTTATAATGTAAATTTGCTTTAATTACCTATTAAACATACACAAATAACCTAATTTGTGCTCAGATTTAAAAATGTTCCCATAGATGTTTGCACCAAAAAACCCTTCAAATTATATTTGCTGTACTGCCATCTAACAGCAGAGGGCGGTATTGCCCTATCCACTAGTTTTCACCAGAGCTGCTAAATCTTAGTGACTTTCAACATATTTTGTCTAAATATGTCCCCCTTTTTTGTTCCCATATGTTTGTACACAGAGTACTCCCTGAACAGTGCAGATCTGTCCTCGTTGTCTGGTTTCAACAGCGGCAGCTCTCTGCACCTTGGTTCAATGAGTGGGTGGCAGCAGCAGCATCTTCAAAACATGCAGCATTCAGCTCTCAGCCAGCTCGGGTGAGTTTGCAGCACTTTACTGTGAGGTGTTGTTGGGAAATGCATGATGGATTATTAACAGAGATCATTTTTGAGGATGCCACACTAAAGACATCTAAGACTTCTTTACTGTAGATCTTTACTTGTGAGGCCACACCTGAATGACACTTCACTGTTTTTACTGCATGTTTGCATACCATAAAACTGACTTTAAAATCACTTTGTCTCCTGCTTTGTAACTCTATAATCCCTCTCGTTTCCTTTCCTTCCAACAGAAATTGCTCTAGCTCTCACTTATGTCAGGGTTCAAATCTGTCCCTGCCCTCTGCTCAAAGCCTGCACATCAAGTCCGAACCTGTTTCTCCTCCTAGAGATCGCACCAGCAGCACACCCGGGGGCTACGGTGGTGGGGTGCCACCTTCCCAGAACCCCTCGTCCCGCCAGGACTCGGGACGCTCCCCCGTTGATAGCCTGAGCAGTTGTAGCAGCTCCCACGAAGGCAGCGACCGCGACGATCACAGGAACGAGTTCCACTCGCCTCTAGGACTGGCCCGGCCCACCCTGGACGAGCGGGAGAGTCCATCCATCAAGCGGGTGCGCCTTTCGGAAGGTTGGGCAACATGATTGCCCTGTCAGCACCGTCGGCAGTGTCCCCCAAGTTGCCCGGAGCCCCCTGACAGTGCAGCATTACGAGCCCCCCCCCCTAAGTCAGCTCCCTCCTCTTCCTCTCACTCGACATCATGAGTCACACACCACCCAACCCCACGGCCTCTCTCCTTTTATCTCTTTAACACTGAAGGAAAGGAAAGGGGCAACCCTTTTAAAAAAAAAATGTTTGTAATTTCTTTTTCTTTTTTCTTTTATTATTTTTTGCTGAGTGTGTGTGTGTGTGTGCTTTACATATTGACATTATATAAACCAGTGGGCTCTTGTTTTGCAGTTTTGGGTGGGTGGGTGTTGGTTTGGATGGGATCTGGGGGAATTTTATGGGGGGAACTATGCATAAATTGTATTGTGTGTGGTTAAAAAGATATGCATATATCTTTACACAAACTTATGTGTACATATATGCTTATCAGCAAATCAGAAAAGTAGTCAGGTACTCAGTCTCATAAAATGTACTTACAGTTTGCCTCAGAAATGTATCATTAGATAACAAAAAAGGACAAAATATAATAAAAAAAAACAATACCATGAGGGTGAGTGTGTCCACTTGAGCTGGACAGGAAGTACGTGTGTACAGAATCAGTTTCATTGGTATTCTCTGCAGCTCTCCTTTGCAAAAATGTGTGTTAACATTAGATGATGTCATGTTGCAGGTTCAACGTATTTATGTAAATAACGGGTCACTGATGGGATGGGGGGGGGGGTGCAGGAATCAGAAGTTGCCGGACAATTCAAGATTTATTAACTCAATAAATGAAAAGCTATTATGCAACATTTGAAGGATTGTACAGGTAAACATGCAAACCTGATTCAAGGTGTTTGGCACCTTTGGCGATTTTAGCACTCCCCCTTAATGAACGGAGTGCGGACCACCCTTTGATCCGAGAGCTCCGCAGGTGTAATCAACAACTCTGGATCTAGTATTAACTACTCAGTATTGATAAACAATTTAAAAAAAAAAATTAAAAAATGAAAGAAAAAAAAAATAAAACAATTGTACGATACACTTGCTTATATTTTCATATGAAAGGAATACAATGCAAAGCATTTTGTGGCTTTTTGTAGTTTCTATAAGCCAGAATGTGTTTTTGATAGCTTTGCTAATAAAAGATGGATAGTTCACCCTAAAGGGGAGGGGGGGAATTAACTGGGCTTTGAAGCCCCAAGCCATGAAAAAACAGACTGAGATCCAATGCTTTGCTGAACTGTTTTATCTTTGTAGAGGTTTGTTTTTAAACGTGTATTTCTAATTATATATAATAATGGTAATATTAAGAATCTTTAAAAAAAAAATCTGTGAAATTAACATGCTTGTGTATAGCTTTCTAATATATAAATATATATAATGATTTTTTTTTTTCTTTTGGTTTCTTAGTGGAGTTTCTATGTGCAGTTGCACATGTCTGGTTTGTTTCATTTGAACTCTGAACAGTGCTGTTTAGAGGTTGTATTTAGACTAATGTTAAAAAACCAGCTGGGAAGCCGTGAGCAGGTTGGGTAAACGGGAGAGGTGGGCCTGAACGCTGAAAATGTGGAAAATGTCACAAGACTGAAACTGGAGGTGACGCAGAAATAAAATGAAATACTAAATAAACACACTCTGTTGAGAAAATATGACCGACCCTCAGAGTATGGCTACACGTGTATGTATATTTCTAAATGATCAAATTGAATCATGTTGATCAAATGAAGCATATATTTTTTGGGGACGCTATCCACTTTCAACCTCAGGTCTTCTCCAGTCTTTGCTTGTGTTCCAAACTGTACAATTTTCTTTGTAATCTCATTTACATAAAGCAATTTTCTCTTCCCCCCCAATTGACAACTCGCCACTGATCGTTCGCCAGCCAGATTTGATTCTGTATCGTTTTGTCACTCCTCGTGTTCTAGTCTTCAAAACAGAGTTCCACATCGCCGTCACTGACAGGTCAGCTGAAGATGCAGAAGGTAGAAATGATCATGCTGGTTTGGGAGAAGCACAATTGTTTATTTTTTAGATGAATAGTTGTTTTGATTTTGATTTTTACTCTCTCTTTATTTAAACATTGAAACTAGCCACATATTTCTCTGCCTCCCACTCCTGTATCTGCAGTCACTTAAGTGTTATAATATTTCTATGTGCATAATTCATGCAGGTTCACATGTTGTTACTGTATACAGTCTGTGTAGTCAAAATGGGGCAGAGCCTCTGTAAAGGTGTTCTTTCTTTTATTTTTTAAAACTTCGATACAAAAAAATGGTTGGGGGAGGAAAAAAAATCAATAAATATGATGTTTCAGGCAGCAAATGTGTGGAGAAACCAAAGCCAGTGGTATTTCTGTGTTGTAAAATCAACTTTTATTTTCACAGTCATTTATGGTTTTTTGCAAGCATTGAAACAAGATAATAAAAAGAACTTTGTTCAAACGTACAACTGCTTTCACATTTCAATCGTAGCTGCGGCTTTCAAGCTGCAATGTTCCAACCTGAACCACAATAATTTACCTGGTTTTTTGTTGTTTTTTACACACATCGTGAACACACATCAAAAACAATAATCCTGTACAGCATATTTGTCCCAGTATTTATGGGATTTTTGTTGCTCCCGCTGAGTTTGTGTTTTATTTAATTAGTGTTTAAAATATGAAAAACAAAAGAGAAACAAGGTAAAATATTTCAAAGTCAGCCTTTGGTATCAATAGCTAAAGAAACCAGGGAAAGTTTGAAGCTAATGTCTGGAATGCTGGGGCAGTTAAGCTGGCCTTTGTCACCACTTGAGACCAAGATGGTTTTAAATGAAATCCCATCTCTGTAACTCAAGGGACTTCTTTCAGGTGTATGTAGTGAAAACGTGAAGAGACAAAAAAGAGGGAAAAAATGCTCCTTTGCTGGAGGGAAAGACTTTTTGTATTTTGCAAAGATTTCAGTAAAATTACTGGCTTTCTTAGCTGTCTGGCTGTGACTCAGTGTGAGTTCATTGTCTTTGACTTGTCTCTACATGCATCTCCAAACTAACCATCACTTTCATCATGCCTTTACAAAAAATCTTATTCACATATAAAATATTGCACAACATTTTTTACAGCATAAATCACATTTAAAAAGAAAGATTTTATACAAAAACTTTAATTAAGCATTTTAGAATTTGATTTTCTCATTACAATGGCATTTATCTTCCTAGTTAAAATTACATCAAAAATTTACAATAAACTTTTGGCTGCATACAAAGAAAATACATTGATATCCATGACAGGCTGAAAACACAAACACACTTTTACAGATCATTTGTTTCGCTATTAATTATATTTAATAATTGAAATTAAAAGGAGCATTGTTTACTTCAATAATTAGAAATTTATAATTGGCTAATTTGTTCCGAACTGTAATTCCCCTTCATGAGATCAATAAAGTATCATTCAAGTCAGTAACCAGGCTCATTTAACATTTAAAATTGTTTTGTTTGTTTGTAAGGCTGCAAAGGAACAAAAGTAAAATAATAATAATAATAGTAATAATAATAAAAATAGTAAACAAAAACATTTAAAAATCAAAGCAGAGAAAAAAAAGTCCCTTTTGATCTGAGTTGGGAACATGGGGGGTCCTTAAAAAGGTAGTTATTTTTTTTGCATATTTTATACATCAAAAAAAACTGTTGTGTTCGTGTTTATTCAGTTTAAGGGTGAAGGAAAACGAAAAGAAAGACAAACGTACACAATTTTTTATTATAATATGGAACCGTTTACCTCATTAAATTGCATTTTTTTCTTAATATAAACCAAGGTAAAAAGATACTAATACGTTATAAAGTCTTTTTTTTCCCTTTCATAATTTAGTTTATGCTCACCTCGTGCCCCTACAGTCCCGCGTCTCAGAGCTATCCCTCTGACTGAAACGTAAATAGAAAACACAGACCGGCAGATTGTTTTAATTTTTTTTTTATTTAACAATTATGAACTTATTTTATTGCATTGTTGCAGTAAAATGTCTCTAAAATAAATTTGATCGACTCTAGTTTTTGACTACCAGTCAATGAAATTAAAAAAGATGCAGGTCACGTGGTCACAGGGAGGTTTATTAGATGAAGCAGACAGTTTTGACTGCAGATAGTCGCTGCTGTAAATACGCTGAATATTACACAATTACAGTGAGTAGAAGCTCACATTTTATAAGTACGAACATTTATGATGAGAAACTGACCATCACTGGAATATATGTTTGATAGTTCACAGCCATGGTGTTTCAAATAATTTTTCATTGTATCATTTTTTGTTTTCATGTTGTTCCTAAAGGAGGCTAAATCTAAATTCGTTTTTGCAATAGTTCCTTGCGTTAGTACAGATAATAAAAATAATTTGAAGGGTAATGTCTGGACAAAAATAAGTTTCATTCATTAATTTGACTGAAGACGTTTTTGTATTTATTTTTTCATTTGTTTAATTTCTAGTTATAATCAATGCCCTCGAACAGAAGGTTAGTATAATGAAATTATTGTTATTATTACTATTATTATTATTTTTATTATTATGACCCGAATCTGAAAAAAATAAAATACCATCAATGGGTTCATGCAATTTACAGTGTGCTAGTTTTGTTGAGTGTATTTAGAGCATACAGAAATCTGCAGATTATTTCATTTAAAAATCGAAATGAAAAAAAAATAATAATAATTAAAAATTGTAGTTATGTTTTGATTTTTAAATCAACCTCAATAGAATGCAGCACTTCACCAGAAGTGGCCTATCATTCAGTTCTTAGTTGTTTTTTTATTTGTTTGTATTTTATTTCTATTTTTTTATTTACCACCGCTGATCTCATTTTTAAATAAATGTTTTCAGTTTAATTGAAATCAGTCATAAAAGGAATTAGGTTTATAGTCTGCATCATATTGAGCCTAAGAACGTGGAAGATTCAGCCTGGGAAAAAAAAAGTCTAAACCAGACCAGTTTTTACTGAGGGCATTCTCCTATTTAACCACTAGATGTCACCGTTTAGTCATCTTATCCAAACCGACCCAAGGATTCAACGTCGTCATCTTTGTCCTCCAGAGAAGCTGCATGTTCACCAGAACTTTCAGAATCTCGTGAAGGTTATAGGAGAAACATCAGCTGCTCCAAAAGGAAGAGGGTCTGGAGAAATAACCTCTGTCTTCATCACTGAAACCTTTGCACTGCCATCCTTTTGATAAACTAATACAGACTACACCTATGCGTTTTACTCAAGAAACAAGCACTTTATCGCGTTGATAAAAAAATAACAAAAACAATAACAACAAAAACCATAATAATAATAATAATAATAATTAAAATAATAATAAAAATAATAATAACATCTGGGTTCCGGTTTTGATCAATACACGAGATTTTCTATTAAAAAAATCTTGAATTAGGTGTGTAAATTAAAGCTTTTCTATTGCAACAATTTAAAACATGTTTCCATTACCTGTACTTCCCTGGTTCGAAGTGCAAACAGCTTTTTGAGCTGCAACCAAGTCTAAAACAGGAACGAATGCGGTGCTTACGTCTACATGATTTATGTCTGTTACGCTTTTTTTTTAAAATGAGTCTCCAATACATTGATTAAAACAGACAAATTTTTGTGTATATATATTCGTAAAAGAGGAAAAAAAGGCGTAAAATTAATAATTAAAAGTTAAATTTTTCTTGAATGTAACTGTCATTTTTTTTCTTTTTTTTTCTCTTTTGAAGAACACGCCTAACGGTCGCATCATTTATGCATGCATGTCATTTTCTCAACACAAGGAGCAGGAAACAGAAAGAATCCAGAGCCTTTGCTTTATTGTTTATGATGATCCGTTTTAATACACCTCACCCTATGCAGAATAGAATAAAACAAATGGGCCTTTTCAGATTTCTAAACCTAAAAAAAATGATTAGGGGGGAAAACACCTTTGCACCTGTTATTGTTTTCAGTGCAACATTCAAAATCTGACAATAATCACATTGTTTAAGTTAAATTTGTAGGCCTAATTTTGCTCATTGTGTCGTTTTGATTTCTTTTACTTTTGCACTCATTGACCTACGCTTGTCATATAAGAACAATAAAAAAACTGATTGCTATTCGTGGATATATATTTTTTTTCCTTTGACCTGGCGATCTTTGGATAACCCGCCATGACTCGTACTCCGGGCTGAAGAAAGCAGCTCAGAACGTGCTTCTTGTCGGGTGATAAGCCCATGCAGCACAGGTGGGGGGACAGGATTCCTGCGGCTCTCAGTGTGTCTACGTGAGCCAGTCTGACCACTGGTGTTGAGCTACGAGCAGTTTAAGAGCAGGGTTCAAAGACGAGGGGAGTAGCCTGGACACGGGGACTGCTTCTGTCTGCCATGGGCTGCGACAGGAAAGTTTGGAACGCAACCAAACGCCCTGATCCTCTCCAACTCTGAGGAGCAGCAGCAGCGTTGAGGTGAGTTCTTATTATGGATCAGGTTTTTACTGAATGGGAAAAGTGTTTTCATATATTAATAAATAAAGGACAAAAATAATATCCTAAAAATGAAAAGTAGATATTCTGAACATAAAGTTTACTCATCATTTTCAATGGTTTCTCCAAGAGTGCCGCACTTGGCAATTGGCGCGCTCGTGCCTTGGTACCTCTGTGCGCGTGCACAGAGTCCAAAGGGAGAGACAGCCCTAGCAAATTGCATCCTAAATGTCAACGCTGCGTCACTGGATTCTTTTTACAACCTGAGCACGCGAGTTTTTTTTTTTTCTTTTCTTTGTGAGTTCCTCGTTTTCACACAGACCAGACCAAACAGCGCCCGCCCGTGCAGTTTTTTTTCCTCCGAGACTTCTGGACAACACCTCTGAATGTCTTCTATTGTTTACCCCGCATGCAGAAAAAGCTCTTTGTTCATGCATAAGGCAAAAGCGCGTCGCCGATCAAGACTACTAAATTCTATTTTAATCGATTTACAAAACACGGTCATATGAAAATATAACATTAATTTCACCATCAATTTCTAAATAAAAATGTTTTCATGAATATCATAAACACAGGTTGTAAAGTCGTGTTCAGTCAGGTCCGGGACAAACAGTAAACCCCACAATGCAAATCTACCCACTGAATATGCATCAATATTAAAAATAATACGCACACCAGAGCCAACGGCGTCCCGGATTTTAGCCGGTCGGAGCGGCTCGTCTCATTACGCATGGGCGGTGTTCCACGGAGGAAGCCACGGTTTGTCCCCTTCTCCTCATCATGCCTCTCTTTTCTGTCCCACTCGCATAGAACAAAAATAATACAAAAAGAAAACAAATTTAAAAAAAAGAAAAGAAAATACAGCGACAATCAGACCCCGGAGTGCAGGCTTGTCTGTGTGCAGGGGGGGTTGGAGAAATTACCCCGACTGCGGCCAGCCTGGACTACCTATGTAGTAGTAAGAGCGATTTGCATATTTTGATGGGCTAATTGCCTTGATGTATTTAAATATGGCTGCGCGCGGACGAGCTGCTTGTCTACGTCACCGAACGTGCCCTCGCGCTGGTTAACTAAAAAAAAAAAGAAAAGAAAAAAAAAACGTGAAGCATGGTGAATGCTAATGGATACGCCTGCAATTAGGAGAGAGGAGGAGGAGGGAGGTGAAATGAGAGCGAATGTGGCTCTCCCTTTTTTTTTTTTTTTGTGATGCATTTATAGGGGGAAGAAAATGTGTAGGTTTGAAATTCTTATTTTGCAACTTTGTCCAATAAAAAGTTGCACTACAGCATCTCCAAAAAGTGGCAAGTCAGTCCCCTCATTTGAACTTTTTTGTGATATATTTGTATATATATTTTTTTAAGGTGCACAAAAACTTAGTTTGTGGAAAACAATGTTTGAATCCACGAGTCTTGTAAGTTTGAGTAAAGTTCAAAAAGCGCATTTTTTTCATTTTAATGTTGACTTTATTCCAGTCTCAAACGTTACACCGCCACCCCCCCCCCCACACACACACACACACACACGCACACACACACCACCTCGTCTGAAATCCAGCAAATGCGTTCCGTTTGTCAGAGCGCGTTAGCCAAGCGTCCCCGCAGCAAATTCATTACCAGCCCCACAACCCTGAGAGAGGCTGCACTCCTCAACCTGGTCAGTGTGAGTGTGTGAGTGTGTGTGTGTGAGTGTGTGTGTGTGTGGGGGGGGGGGGACAATGCAGCCTCAGTTCGTGCGTGCAACAAAAGAACCGAGGGAACTTGTTTGAATTTCAGAGCACGTCCCTCTACTCACACAGAAGGATGGACTTTATACACACACACTCCTCCTCATCATCATCATCATCCCCTCCCCTCCCTCCTCGTCCGACCCCACCGTCAACATGGATAAAAAAGAAAAAAGCACACACACAAGAAAAAAAGAAAAAAAAACTTGCCCACTCTGAGAGCTCCTGCACTTTTTTCTATTTGCTGTTCGTTCTGAGAAACTTGTGTCTCTCCCTCTCCCCCGTCCCTCCCTCCATCCCTCCCTCCCTCTTTTTTTTCTTTTTTTTTTCCTCCTTGTCTTCGTCTGTCATGTGCTTGGGATGTGCTCATGCTTTGCACAGAGCAGCTGTAGCGCGCCTTATGCAGGTTTCCAGAGTGTTAGTGGCAACTTTAAAATCCACCCCCCGTCCACATTTTGGGGCTTTTTTTAATTTTGTATATTTTAAAGGAGCATACAGACTCACCTTACCTCTGTACAAACGGACCTCAGTGTTCAGCTTCTTGTTCCTCCACCTCTTCCTCCGCCGCCTGGGACGCTTTCTGATCCTTGCTGTGATTTGACGGCCCCGATTGGGAAGTAAGTGCAACTTTTTTTTGTGCGCTATTGGAAAGGCTTTTTTGCTGGTGCGCAAAAAAGTGGAACGTGAGAATCTGGATGATGGGAGGATAGTTTTGTTTGGTTGTAATTTGACGTTGTAATTTGACTGAATGAAGAATAGCATTTTTGGAATGCTTCTTTGGGTTTATTCCTATAATGAAAAAAGCGAACACTTTTTTCAGCTTCTGCACTTGAAATTCTCATCACTCGTTTTGTTTTCACCTTATCAGAGTCTGTTGCTTTACTTTGGAAAGAGTAAGAAATCGGATTTAAAAGGCTGATTTAACGAGAGAAATTTGAAAACTGAAAAGTAACACTTTCCTTATATTAATTAATGTTCTGCTGAAACAATAAAAGCTGCTCAGTCCATTTGCGTGCATAACGTCACCAAAATCGTCACGGCGTCTTTTAAAAACAAAGCCCTCGTTGTGCTGCTATACTTCTACATGTCTTCAAAGAGCAGCTAATAGAAAGACACACCTGCAAGGTATCTCAGGAGATTTTTCCCATAGAGCGTCAGCTTTCAATAATCATCAGGTTGTGCGTAAAAGACATGGCCTGTGCCTGGGAGTGCACCCCTCACACACACACACACACACACACACACACACACACTTACTAAAAGCCCACTTCATCCTAAAATCAGGATGGCTGTATCGTGTGCATCCTAATGGTCTGAGATTGGCCCTGACGTTTTGCCGTCTATCAAATCTGCGCGTTAGGAGGGGGACAAATTTTGATCAAAAGTGGCGGAAACAATAACATAATTGAGGGCGAAACAATAATTATCATATTAGACTATTTGAATATGTTGTTAAAAGTGTTGCATGATGAAGTGTGTTCACAAGGAATGCCGGGAAATGGAGTTGCGTTAAGGAACATTTTAGGGACTAGAGTGCTGCATGCGCAGTGATCCTTTAATGACACGCACAGGCCTTGTGACTCTGTTTGCTCATTAAAAAAAACACCTCCTCTTTACCCCTCCCACCTATATGTGAGAGCAAAGTTGTTGGAGGGGGAGGAGGGGGGTGCAAGTCTAATGTAGCAGGTGCATCTCAACACGTGAAGAGGGGAAAATAAAAAAAACTAACAGAAATTTGGTACTGATTTGTCACCACCTGTCACTCATTCTGTCAGACACTGTCTGTCTGACGAAGTGCGTGTGTGTTTGTCTTTGTGTGTGTGTGTGGGGGGGGGGGGTCCGAGCAGAATCAAAGTTGTCCACAAGCTTCCTTCAGACGCACTCGGCAACCTGCAGCTGCGTCGCTCTTGCGCATGATCCATCACATCCCCTCCTCCTCTTCCTCCCCAAGTCCACTTGTTATTGTTGAGTCTGTTGCAAACATCTTATACATGCATTTTTTTATTTTCACCTATATGTGCTGAGATTTAACTACATTGCTGTTAAACAGGCAAAAAAGAAAAAGAAAAAAGTGAGGAGGGGCTTCAAATCCGCGAGGTGGGATTTGAGCCCCGACATCGTCAGCCAGCCTATACTACCTGCATCAGGGATGCGACGACCGCAAGAAAAAAAGAGGCTTTATTTAAGGATTTTCAGCGCAAAATCAAGCAGAACCTGTTTGACTCTTATACAGCTGCGTCTCGTGTGAGCAGGAGGGCAATAACGTGGATATTATTCAGAGGACCGCTGCAGCTCCGCGATGCTCTCGTTCGCTTTTTTTCTGCTCGCATGCTTCCGCCAAAAGACAGTCGAATCGCTCCCCTTCTCTGCAAATATAAAAAAAGGTGGGGGGAAAAATCAAACAGCTTCCCCAACGATTCATTTTCATCCGCGTATGTGTGTGTGAGACTGAAAGACCAGGCGTGCGGACTTCTCCCAGAGCGCGAGGATGGAGAATGCGTGTGTGTGGGGAAATCCGAGGGCGCATTTGCGTATTTTTTTACTCATTCTTTTAGTGACATCACCTCAGTTACACTTTCGTGGTCCGAGCCCTTTAACCTCACTAGGGTCGGAACCTATTTTCGTGGGGGGGGGGGGGCG
>JARVJO010000394.1:13999313-14015215 GCA_031762555.1 Cynodonichthys magdalenae | reverse complement strand
TGGGAAGGGGGGAAAGGAGGGTGCGGGTGGAAATCATTATCTTAAAACTATGCTAGTTTGTGAATGCGAAAGGGGACGTACTGTGCGACTCTAATCCTCGCACTTGATCGCTCGCAGATGGAGGCGTCATTCTCGTGTGAATCAGTGAAAGCAGACATTAAGTGGGACAACCCCTCCCGCACTCTTTGCATTTGAACTTGACCATAAACGATGTGTGAGTGAACAGGAACGGTTATTAGAAGAATTAGGGCTCGAAGAGCGGCGTGACGTCACACAATCGGCTTCTTAAATTTCCATAGAACTGACTTTAAACTGGTAAAGTGTGTTAAGAAAAAAAGTCATACTACCATATAAACTGAAAAACTAGTGTTTTGGGTTGAAGTTTTTGTAATCAAGCAGGTTTTGACATCTAATGCACTTGACACACCTACAGATCACGTGATTTCAGGTATCTTCCATTCATCAGCCACAACTTGACACATTTATCATTAGTACTTCCTGAGTGTCCTTTTATTCTTTGTCAGCTTTTAAAAGACTTGTAATAATCGCACAAGGCGATTTCAATGTCTGCTAATTTTTTTGGTGTTAGAGCCTTATTCAGCATTGCTTTTGCTATTTGGAAACTTCTTTCCTCATACTATGAGAAAACAATCCTTGTCAAAGACGACCACACAATACCAGGTCATTTGCCAGAAAGAAATGTGAGAAGAGCACATTTTAGGCCGAGCAGCCGTGAATGAAACAAGACTTATTGTCCCCAGCTTAAGAACAATTTGAAAACAAGTCGTCTGGCTTTTCTGAAAGCGAACACTGCTTTAGGTCTGTTGGGGAGCACTAAATGTCAAAGCAGAGTGTGTGAAGGGAAAGTAGGCTAACAAAGCCTCACTTTCATCTTTATCTGAAAAATGTTCCTGGAACACATGCAGCCTGCTTTTCAAACACCTACAAAATCTCTGATCATTTATTATGAGGTCAAGCACAAAAGTTCAAGTGTGTCATTTTAAGTGCTTTTATTTATCTTGGTAGAGAAGCACAAATTTAAAAGACATGAAACCATATTTTAAAGTGTGTTTTTAGCATGTCAGCTTGCAATGCTGAGCTTAGTTATATCACCGAAATTGAGAAGCTTCCCAGCAGACTGCTGCAATTTCCTGGGCTGCACAGGGGAGACCTGCTACATGATTGGCAGATTTATGATTTTTGTATTTAAAGGTAGTTTTTTTTTTTTACTCAGATAACCACTGTTTGTATGACTCTAAAATCAGTGGATAAAATTGTAATTTGTCTTCAGTTGAAAATGAACTTTAATCATGTGCAGAATACTCTTCTTTTTGTGCATCTCTAAAAATCAGATACAAATGAATGTGTCTATGTTCTTTCATGTATGTGGATTATCTCTACATGTAAATGTATGCATGGGTAGAGTCCAGCCACTGCTTGTGCCCTGTCTGTGCTCTTTTCATAGCACTCTGCTATCGTTGTTGTCACGTGATTTGTTGATTTACAGAGCTATGGCAGCGGTGGAAGGTGTTCTCTTATGATGGGCAATCAACATATTTTATTATCATTGTGTCTGAGGTTTTTATGTAAATTCTGTGTGTGATCGTGTGTGTGGCGTAACGTTTGGTCGTTTTGCAGCAGCAAAATGGTCACATATTTTGTACGTCTTGTTTTAATGTTAAGAAGGCTTTCACTCTCAGAGCTGCATTAGCCAGTTAGAGCTAAAATCATCCTGTCCTGTGAAGGCTCTTTGTCATGCTGCTGAGATTTGTGATGAAGCAAAACTCACCATGTGTGTCTACACATACATGCATCTGTTTGCATGTTTGCATACTTTCCTTGTGTGTTTGCCTATTTGATTGAGTGACCCATGCATCTTGGCTATGGCTACAATCATGTTGATGAAAGAGAACAATGGCTGTGTCTCAGTCAACTACGTCTGTCTGTCTGGGCTGGGCCTCGTCTCGTTCTGTTTTTGTGCGTGCGTATCCTGGACGTGAACTTGAACTTGAGACAGGCAGCCAGACACCATCTGTGCACCAGGGGTAATGAATTCAGTGCATTCATGGCTGCGGAGCAGACCTAGGCCACCACCACCCATTGATGAGCAGATGACCCCTATAGTCTGAGATAGCTCTTCATCGCTAATAGAATTCAACAATAGCAGCTGGTAGTAGGGGACTTTATTTGTGGCTGTTTTTGCAGACAAATGTGAGGACTGGTGTGCCTGTGTTATTGTGTGCAGAATGCATGTTTCTATGTGTGCTTGACAGTCTGAGTCTGTATGCATGAGACCCTCCATGCTTTCCTGTTATCCTTTATCACCATAGCTACTGCATAATAATTGGCATATATCAGTTTGCTTATCTCATTCTGGTCCTTTAGGCTACCCAATAAAACACTGACCTCACATTTTACCAACATGGCAATGCTAAATTTATTGTCTTGATAATTATACGGCCCAGGTCAGTATTTCCCCCCAGTAAAGGGTAGTAAAAGAATGAGACATAAACCTTAAACAAGCCAGGCAAGACGTGAATTCCTGCAGGCCCTCCTCCAATTTCTCCCTCGCCCCTTTCAGCACCAGCTTCTGTCACAATCACAAGCGCGCACACACATACACACATGGACGCATGCGCACACACAATAAGGCTTTTCCCTCTGGTTGGTGTCACCACGGCAACGGTAGGTGAGATCACCTTGCGCATGGCAACATCGGTCCCTGCCAATGCAGGACAGGTTCCTGGATTTCTGCGAGTGTTTAGGTGTATACGTGCGCATTTGTACGTGGAAAGTAGAATGTCACCCACCCCCACATCACCGTGCCTCACCGTACTCACTGCATGTGTGTAACATAAAAGCATTTGTTGGGTGATTGACTTGGATGCAGTCAGTCTGTATTTATTTTAAAAGCCCACCGACAAACACACGAAAGTTTTTTTTTTTCTCTGCGTTCAGTAATGGTGTCATCCTAAATTATGTGTGATCTGATCATCCCCTCTCCATGGCAGGACAGCTAGCTATAACTTGCCAATAATCCACTGAGGAATGTCATGGCTCGGCCCTTTTTAATGACATCATGCATGGCCACTTGAGCGTCTTGTGGAGAGCAGCAGGCATGCTGGGCTCTGCCACACTATATAGTTTTTTCCTCTTTTAAATAACTACGGATATGCACAGCGGGCATGTTTGTAACTTATCTTACTTATATGTGCTGTCAAATTTCTTCTCCATAATAGAACTGGCTGTCATGGAATCATGTCTGTAGATTTACTGTTGCCAAGCTTTAAGTCTTTTGGAGTATAGAGCATTACCAAAAACCCCCTGTAGACGCACAAACATGAAATCCAACTGGTTACACTGTTAAACATTTACAGTTCTAATATCCTAAAATTGTGAATTCCAAGAAATCAAAACATTTAAGACAAACTAATGTTGCAGCTAAACTTAGTCACTGTAACTGAAAATGTGTATTTGCTCTACTATCTGACCCAGAATGTTGTCAGCTACAATGTGCAATTTAAAAGTGAAGTCTAATTAAGTTGTAATGAACAGTTTTATAATGCTTTACCATTTTAAATTCAAACTGGTTTTAGTTGCTAACTCTGTTCAACAGTATTTTTCTTTCTATTTTAATTAGTTTTATAGAAATGCTTAATTTATACAAAAAAAATTTAGATCCATTTTGATTTGTCAGGATCATTAAATCCTATTAAATATATTTTGATATGTTTTCATACACATTATAAACTTTAGTCACCCTATTATCATAACATGCACTTGTAATTTGTCAAACCATAATTTTTTTAATGCAAGCATCATTTTGAGGACTGGTAATTGCACTTCGATAATTTAAGAAACAACTATTCAACTATTCAAAGATTATTGGATGCATTATTAAATATCTGCATTATGATACCAGCTGTGCACAATAAGGCTGTTTGCACAAATGCTATTTTTGCTCAAGAAAAAATAAAAAATAAAGCTAGCAGCCAGCCTGTGTTCCAGCATATCAGTGTACTGCTGGCTCTCCATTATGCAAGTATGCTTGCATCTGAGATGTGTCTCCTTGAAGATGAAAGGCTGTAAATAATGTATACCGTGTCACTGCATTATTCATTTCCTATTAATTACACACAAAAAAAGAAAAAAAAAATAGAAGAAAAACAGACTTGGTTTCTGTGTGCTGCATGCTTTTTTATTTTATTTATTTATTTTTCTTACTAAATTTCAGTGGTTCATGTTATCGTTTATTTTTTTTTTCTGTATACACAGGAAAATGTGAATCAACATTCCGTCGTTCTGTCAGGTACTTGTCTCAGAATAATGGGGATAATTTTCTGCCACGGTAATCACTCCTGCTAAACTCCTAACAAGCCCGATTCAACTAAAGCCTATTCAGCTTGAACTGGTAATTCATATTTGAACGAGCTCTGATTTTGTAAAACACCACGCTCCTGTATTCGCTGTTCGAACGTTGAGATTTTTTTTCCCCTTTTTTTTCATGTCATGCATAATCCCCTCTATTATTCATGTGAGGAGGGGCTTCGGAAACATCAGGAAAGCATAAATACTGTAGACGTGTCTCCACCATGTATGGTAAAAAGGCATATTTCTGCTTTTTGTAAAGCATGTGCAATTGAGGCCTGCGTACCATTGGAGCTGGGCGAGTCGTTTGAAAAATAGATGCTGTGTATCAATTAAATTATATGGCACTTGGACCAGCGAGCCAGTGCCAAGCTCATATAGAATTGTGAGCTGTGGTTGCTATGCTCACATTAGCATCTGGCCCTTTTATGTAAATTTGATGAGAAGGGACTCATGCATATATGCCAGGGATAGGGCGTACTCGCCTAATATCCTTATTAGAGAGGGGCGAATTAAATATTTATTAGGGGGACTAAGGATTAGGGGAAAGGGGAGGGAGGGGGTAGAGTCTGTCCTGTGTTGTCGTGAGAACCTGAGGTGGAAGAGCGGGTAAAAGGGAGGAGGAGATTGGCTTTCTGTACGAGTGTCTCTCTCTGCCTCAAGGTGCCACCATCTTAAGGCGTTTGGCAGCAGCGAGCGTGTGGGGAGGGTAGACCTAAAATGTCCGCTGGCACAGACACGCACACGCATACACATTAGCGCATACAAATTTTTTTTTTGTGTGCGGCAAAGAGACAAGACAGAAATCTGAAAGAAAATCGTTTGGTTACCGTCGCCGGCAGCTTCATGTGCTAAAAGTTCCATTTGCATGTATTCATTCATTTGATTACTGTCACTTGGTGCAAGACCAGTCTTTGTTTGGCTTTGTAATGCTTCCCACTAATGGAGTGTTAAATGCTGGCACCATGACTGTCAGAGCTAAGCTGGTACACACTAATAATAATTTCAAAATATACAAAGTCTACCATTTTGTACCCACCAAAAATAAAATTGCAAGCTCACGTTAGCTGAAGTTTTTGGAAAGGAACTTTTAATGAGACACATTTTGGTCACGTGTGGTTATTTTCATGTACATTTTTTTTCCTGACAGCTATAAATTTTTTGAAGTCTTACCCTTTAAAAATTCCAGATATTTCAGGAATTAAATTTCTAACTTTCTATGCATTAACGTGACACGGATTATTAGGGATGGTTTTAGGGGGTGGTACATGCCACACTCACATTTCTACACACACACTCACACATAACAGGATAAAATAAATGGTTTAAAAAAAAAAGAAGAAAGGAAGTAGTTGAAAATATTCCTTTTTGACCCAAATAGTTTACCATGTCGTATTTTATCGTATTGTCTCCACATAAACACAGTTGACCTCTGCTGTCTGTTAATTACCACAAATCTCCTAAAACGAGGAGACATGGAAACATATGCACACTCCCACAGCACAAACACTCATTGCTCACCGAAATACACATCATTAGTGTTCACTTTCAGAGGTGACTCTGAGCATAAAAAAAGATGTGCAGGATATAGTTTATGCTGAATTATCCCATAATTCTCAGTTTGATGGCACACACACACACACACACACACACACACACACACACCCACACACACACACACACAGACGTAGGGTGAACCAGTTTAGAAAAATCAGTTATTTAGCAGCTTCTATTGATATTCGCGAAAACTAATGTGTTCTTTCCAGATATGTACAAAAGAGTATGTAGAATTGTATGAGTTCTTCTACCCTGTACAGTTATCCCATCGTCATTTTCTTGTTTTATTTATATGAGTACAGTATGTGCAAAAAAAAATCAGCTGATTCTCGTCTCTAACCTCCCTGTTTTCCTCTGATGAGTGGTACGGCCCAGCATGCCGCCAAAGAAGTGAGAATAATTAAACGGCTGTGAGTTTGAGCCTGGTGTTGCTTAATGGATTATTACTGAGAGGAAATGAGACAGGCAGCATGGGGGAGCTGGGTGGCAAAACAGACCTTGACTTTGGATAATGAAACACTGAAAGCTACCGGGGAGGAGAGAAGACACACCTTTCATAAGGAAGAAAACGCTTTTGTTCCGCGCCTGCTTCCTTTTGTCATATAGGGTAAAAAAAGAAGGGTGAGGATTCACACATTGTGAGGGAGAGACAATTACAGCTGCATCACTCCAGTCAGGATATGTGTGACAATTCCAGTTTTAAATTGCACTTTGTTTTAAATCTGTTCAGCTCATTTTATGGAAACATTTTTTTTTTTACTTGTGCATGATATTTAGCATTTTGTGCATCACCAGACTGCCTTTTTAGGAGAGTAATTCTTGGCAATGTTGTTGCCAGTTAGGTGCCCTCCCCCCACCTCCCACCTACTCCCTCCCCCCCCCCCCATACACACACACCTATTATGTGTGTGTAGGCTCGGAGTGTTGGTGGTGGGGAGAGGTGGCACTGGAAGGAAGGAGGGAGACAGAGGAGCAGGAGGAAGATGGGATGAGACAAGCCACACAAGCCGCAAAGGGAGCGAAGTGAAGGTGAAGAAGGGAGCGCTGCACAGTATCCTAAACTGTGCCGTAGGGCTTGAAACACACATAGGAGGCACACCGGATTTGCCACACAACCGCAACACACTTTCAGACGTGTAAAGCATTGCAGTAGAGTTTTTGGCATGTGTACCTGTACAAAGATAGCCCAGCTGTTTTCCTATTTTTATTTAATCCTTACAACTTCAAAAATGTAATTTAAATTTGATGGTCTGGCTTTTTTTCGGAACTTTAAAATGCACAGTTAAAGTATGTATAAATAAAAAAACACAAATAAACAATAAAATTAAAAGGCTCTTGTGTTTCATTATTAGCCATTATGTTAAACCGGTGGTGTGTGTGTGTGTGTGTGTGTGTGTGGTGATGTGTGTGAGGAGCTTTGCTGTGGAGCTCTAATAAAATGTGGCATCTGTCAGTTTGATGCTGACACATCAAAAGATTCACACAATCACTTGGGAGAACACTGCCACACGAAAAGAGAAGAAAAAAAAAGAATGCAGAAAAAAGAAACTGCATACAGGATAGATTGTAAATTTTGCGTAAGTTCCCTTCGTGTGCCATGAGGATGGAAATAACTCATTTTAGATAATGAAGCAAAACAAAAGAAAAATGAAATGATAAAAAGTTCACCTTCTTGTTTAGTAGTGTATAACTGCTGTCTTTTCAATTAGTTACTGCATGAAGGAACATCAAGAAACATCAGCAGTTGCATCTATTTAAAGAATATAAGGATGCAAATTCAAAATGGGTAAAAAGAAAGGACTGTAAAAAATGTTTACAGGTAAAGTCTGGAACTGGAGATCATAGATAGTGTGGCTGAAACAACATGGCTACTAAACCAGTTTGAACCCACAGTGTACAAAAGAAAAGTATTAGAATATTTAGGATCAAGGGATACAATTTGATAAATGTTTCCTTGTTTTTTTTTATAATAATTGAAGAGACCCCATAATATACAGTAACCATACATGTGTAGGCCAGGTTGTTTAGGTTTTAATGTTTGATTCATAAAAACAAACTCTCACAATCAAATTAAGTAAAAATCTCAGATTTGCACATTCCAGTAAATTTAGCTAATGAATGATCCTTCTGCTGAAAAACTACATTGCTTGAATTTCTCTATTTGAATCTTTCTGGTGAAAACACATTAAAAATGGTTCATTCTTGTAGAGCTCTTCAACTCGTGAAGGATGCCTCTTGGTATATACATTCAATCCTTACCTGTGTGTATTTTTATCACTCTAGTGATGGTGAAAGGAAGTTGAGAACGGCTGTATGCAGCAGGAAGTACAGACCATCTCAAGATGTCTGGGACTTCACTGGAACCTTATAGGGTGAGATTTTCTTCATAAACAAAATGATTGTGTGTGTGTCCATTGCATGTGCGTGTGTACAACATCAGTGTAAACTGTGTAAATGTTCAGGTGAAAACAAACTTTTTTTTTTCACCGCAATATGTTACCACTGACTCTACGCAAACTAGGAAGAACACAATTTGACAGACTGCATGCAACAATTATAATGTTTTGATATCTATCTGGAAGCTTTGTATATAAATTATTGAACCCCTGTGTCCAAAAAAAAACAGCCTAATTTCTTTGTTAGCAGACATTTTGGCTGTTCTCCTCTGAGCCTCTCTCTGTTCATGTGTTTCCGTTCATGTGTTTGCCTGCAGCAAATTCAGCTCATGTGTGTTGAATAAAGACATAGATATTAGTAGTGGTCCAAAGGATGCAGTGAGGAAATAGAAAAACAGTGGTCAGAAGCAAGTGTCCAAAATGTGAGACACAATAACCCATTAAGTGTTTATGTGAAAATGAAAGCACAAATTATCTACACTTCATCATCATCATCACTTTTGTCTATATGCAAACATTTAGGGTAGCTTCAAACAGTAAGTGATTTTACTTGTGCCATAGAGCTGCAAAAACTAATTTATGGTGTGCAAGAAATCAAACAATTAAACTTCCAATTAATATTCCATGTACTGTATATAATAGTTTTTAAAATGATTCAGTATTACATATACTGTACAGTGTTTTAATAGGTCAAGCATGTTTTTCTATAGAAAAAATACTGACTAAACATTTTTTAACATATACACTATTTCACTTTTCTTTGTAGACCGCATGACCTATTATGACACTAAAATTATTTAAATTGTCATGCAGGACCACTCTGTAGATACTTAGTCAAAATGCTGAAATGACGCTCTGATATGGAATAAAATAATTTACCCAAAAGACAGGACATGCCTAAAACTAATTTTTCTAGTGAGTGGTAAAAAAATGTAGGACTCAAAATAGGTGGTAGCTATATTAGCCCTATTGTGCTTCAGTGTAACATATTACTGATTTTAATTACTCCCAGTACTCATGCAGATTGGGTACGCTTCTCAAAAAGGCCAATTAGAAGAGCAGGGAAGGTCAGCTGCTACTAAACTCGGTAGCAATCGAAAACTAGCCCAAAACTTCCTGCTGTTAAATTATGTGCCTTTACAGCTTTGTTTTCTGTCTAATCATTCAGCAGCCTCACATACGTGCTTTCTGCATGTAATGTTATTTAAAAACAAGTCCAATATTGCATTTTGTGTGATGTCGTTTTTACATTTGCTTAGACTGGAATTATGCAAGATAAAGGGAAATCTGTTATCTGAGACGTCAAAGTCTCATGGTATATATTAGAGGAGAGTCAACATTTTTTATCTTCAAATTGACCCATTATTCCTTTAGGTATTACAAGGTATTATGGATTTAGTTGCTGGTTAAACTTGAACTCAACAAAGCAACTTTATGGCATTTTTTTCTCCTTGCACAGTCATCAGCTTAGACAAGACACCCAAAGTCTCAAAGTCAGAAGCCCAACCCTCAGTGTGCTGCAGGGTTTATAGAAATCATTAAACCCTTAGGTAGGTTTTACACTGTAACAAATGACCCACCACTAGTTATTTCTGCATGGAGAACATAAGAGGGTTGGGCACTTAAACAGTAAACCAGGTCATCTCTCTATCTTTGCACAATCGATCTTCAGCAATATCTGGAAAAAAGTAAAAACCTAAAAGGAACAAGCTGTATTTTATTTATGTACTTGGTCTTTTACCCATGCCTATTTACTAGATACATGGTGCACACGACATGAAGTATTTGCACTAAAAAGTACATTTAACAGTGTGCGCAAAACAAAACCATTTACACTGTAAATTGTCAATCAACTCTGTTTGCTTAATATTAAAATAAGCTTTGTGAAAATAACCCACAGAATTCTTAGCTTCAAAGTAACACTTGTTTATAATGCAGATCCTCATTTAGCATGAAACAGGCATACACATCTATAAGACATGCAGATTTTACAGTACTGCTGCTTACTGTTAGGGTGCCAGCGGGAGTAAGTATTTGTAATGAGGAACCCACGTCCTCTGAATATGAACCCTCCAGCCTCTGAGAGCGGCTTTTGCACCATCAGTGCTAAAGCCCACAACGATTAAAAAAGTCATCAATATGTGTCTGTATGATTAGGTAATGTAAAAACATCTGTGTGTGATGTCTGAGCTACATGCAAAAAAAAAACAACAAAAGAAAAATGAGAACAAAACAAATGCTGTAGAGGAAAACAACTAATGGTTCTTTAATAAGAAGCAAAAGCATGCGTTTTTACACCCTAAAGACAGCAAAGTACATTTAAAAACCTGTTTTTTTTCTGCAAATGTGACACAAACAACTATAAAACATATGCATTTAAAGAAAACAGTGAAATAGTTAAGGAAATATTGAAAAATGTGTGAAAGTGTCTTTTAAGTGATTTAGTTTCCATCTCTAATTTTCCTATTTTCTATTTTGTCAAGTTATTCCATATTTCATGCTTGAATGCAATCCTCTCCCTGTGCTATATATTGCAGATGCCTCTGAGCAGTAGCACAATACGTCTTTTCCTGAGTCGTTTAAAATTTCTGCAAACCTCAAACTTTATCATCTTGCTTTTCTGCACACTGCATATAAAAAAAGGGTTGTAGAGGATTTGTTAGGTTTTGCGGAAATCTCAGTTTCAATTCATAATTAAAACATTTCTTTTTCATTTTCTTTTTTTTTTTTTTTTACATCTGAGTAGCTTTCATTGAGCTGCACTCCAGTGGGAGGGTTTCTCCAGCATCATCATACAGTCAGAACAAAGGAAATGCACGTTGTGAAAATCATGCAAATGCATGCAAATTGCTGGCGGCAAGAAAAAAAAGCGGTGCATGTGGTAAGATAGGGGTTTGTTTGAGCAAAGAGGAGTGCCAAAGACTTTATATGCAACACATGCTGGACAATCTTCCTTTAAAAGATACATAACTTTAAATAAAACTACGGCTTTAAACCTATTTCTAAATTTCTCCTCAAGACTTATTTTATGTTGCTTAGATCTGCTCCTCCTCAGTGCCCAGTATTTATTTGATTTTCCTTTTTTTTTTGCAATGAATAACATTACGTTTTTTTAAATGATGCAACTATCTGCACAGCAATCGGCAAAGACTAAAATGCAGAAAACGCAAATATGATGCACTGTCTGCAAACGCCATTCAGTTAAGTGTGTGCATATGCGCTAACATGATGCAATATAGTGATGGCGCCGCCTCTGAGAAATGCAGAGCAGATATTAGTGACACAGACGATAATGAGAGTCACACCTCGACTCTTTGCCTTCTCAGTAAAAACAACAAAAAAAAACCTTTAGCATTATCATACATGACATTTTTATGAGCGAATGAGAAACTGGCTTAAATGGGTGAAGATAACCAGGGGCAATTTTATTCTTGTTCAAAAATTTGTTAAAACATGCTTGTGTATAGTTGTCTTCATTTTTATTTTTTGTTCTATTAATCCAAATAGTCAGTATAAAATTGCTTCATCATCATGTAATCAATCAGTAAAATATTGTGCAGAAAGAACCCCTCGTGTGCCTAAAAGCTAAAAGAAAATGTGCAAAATTGCAAAAAAAAAGAAGAAAGAAATTAGCATTTTATTTTAAACCTTCAAACTCAAAGAGCAATATTCTCAATTTTATAAAGTGTACATATTTATAGAAAACTGATTCCTGCTTGAAATCCCCCCCTGAGACACAAAGCTAAGATTAATGTAGACACATTTCCAATAAAACATTCGGGGTGTTTCACAGACCTGCAAAAATCTGTAACGTGTTTAAAATTACATGTGTACAAAAGAAGAAATAAACCATATTCAAATAACACCACTCACCACCTTCTTTGAGAGCACACACACACACACACACACACACACACATTGAATAAACCGCAGACACAATATGGCAGGGGAGAATAGGGGGAGGGCGCATGCAGACAGACATCCACAATTTTGCATAATAATGTTAACATTCCTGCATGTCTAATGCTGGGGATATTTAGACAGACACAAACTGGTCTGCGGGCTTTGTGTGCACTGTGTGTGTGTGTGTGTGTGCACGGGGCTAAACTGTAGGAGGGCATAATGATGTATTAATTGTGGCCTGAATTAAGACAAGGTGTTTAGAATTCTTGATGAGGTTACTAAGAGGTGTTTGATGTAATCGTTAATCTTGTGCAGGACCACATTTTACGTTATTGCTTGTTTGATTTAAACTGTTTTTGCAACTCATATGACCACTAACATGTTATTGGTATTTGTACAAAACCAGTTTTCCAAAAAAAACATTTAAAAATAATTATTCAAGCTTATACACTCAAAATAGACACATTATCGTATGTACGACATCGTTAAAATACATAATAAATGCGAAAATGTGAAAAATGGCTATTTTTTTGTAATCATTCACAGTAAATAAATGCATCATGGTGTGTAACTTCATTTCATTTGCATATAGCACAATCATTTCATAGGATTATTCTTTTTGTCCCAAGGTCCTTCCAAATAGAAATGCACAAACAGGGGAGGCAGATATGAAAATAGAGTACCAGCATCATAAAAGATGGAAACAAAGAGGGACAGACAGCACATGCTGACAAGGACAGGCAAAAGATGAAGCTCATTTTCTCGTGGGCACCCAGTGGCGTCTGCATTGCAGATCGCTGAAATCCCCCTCGAATGCGTCCATGGGCTTAGGGGGGGTGGCGTGGGGATGGGTGAACAAGGGATCGGTTTATGCTATGTCTGCTGTGGTGCACAACCCCCCCACGTCTTTTTCCCAACAAAAAAATGCATATATATAATATATATATATATATATATTTGTATTTTTTTATTTATTCATTTTTTCAGTTTCCATCAAATGTCAACTTAATTTCCTGGGTGCAATGAAGGATGTGTCCTATCCTTCGGCATGTGTGGCAAGGTGGTGGATTCTGGCAGTGCGTGTCGGTGTGTTTATTTGTGAGTGAATATGGAAAAGGGAGGGCTGGCAAGGCAAAGAGAGAGACGAGAGGTGGTGCTGCATGTGGTTGAGTACAGTATGGGTAAATTTGTTGTCTCTGGAGAGCTTGAGTAGTGATAGAGGCGGACACGTGTATGAAAAGAATATGTTCCGGGTAATAATAGATGGTTTTGGCCTTGTGTTTATGGCCACACACCCATGCTTACTTGTAAAATCATGTTCAGGTCTTTTAAATGTTTTATTTCAAAATGAGAACAAAGCATCTATTTTCGATGATGCTGACATGAGTCAGTATCCAACCATTCTCTGAGGCAATAAAAATACTTTGGTGCTGTTAGTCAAACAGTTCTGACAAGTAGCTCTAAAGGTCATCACCATCAGATATAGTTTATGTTGCACATTTCAGCTAATGAGCCATTGAGCTTAAATCTGTGCTATGTTTCCCTCTGCCCTCTGAAGCTGTTTTTAAATCTAATCATTACTTCCAAAATGCATCAAGTCCATGCTTCACAAAATAATTCAATGTTCAATATCTAGAGACTGACAATATATTTCAATTCTTCCCTGAGCAGTGTTTTATGTTACTGTAGCTGATGTTTTAGAAAGCTAGCAGCAGCACATTGATATAAAAGCTCTGGTGTCTGTGGTTAAATGCAGAAATGTTGCTACGCACCGTGATTTCTTGTGTCCTTTTAAGCATCTAACTGTTCATGCTAGACTATGATGACGAGTCTGTTTGCTTGAATGTCTTTCACATTTTTAATTTTTTTTACTCTTTGCAATGGCAGAATGTACATTTTGTGTTGCAAAATGAACGCACAAATGTCACATCCCATAGCCCCCTCCCCCACAAAAAATATAAAAAATTACACCAGGCCCACCTAATTACACATATTTATGACATTGTTTTGCATAGTGCTGGTAGCATATGTCTGCTAGAGAGTGCAGAGCAGGAGAATGAGGTACGGTGAAAAAGCTTTCTATTCACTGCATTCAGTGCATCTCTGCCACTAACACCAGCTTGATAACGGTACTGCCATTTTTGCTTTTTTTTTTTTGAAAATTATTTGTTTATTAAAAAAGACCTTTCTGTTTTTTTTTCTTTTTTTTATCTTGTAGTGTGTAACATTTTTACTGCCTGCAGAGTGTTCAACTTCCGTTTTAATAAAACAAATTAGCCGTGCCCTAAATTATGAAGGTCACTTTGAAAGTAGATCAAATTTAGCCAATTATCTTACATTGACATTTAAACTGTCTCTACTGTCTTTCCTTTTTTTATTTAGCTTTCTTTGTGTCTCTATATTGTTTACCCTCTGTCATTGTCAGTGTGATTCACTTGGTCACTGGTAATGAATATGTAAATAGAAAGGAGGCGGAGGTTAGCGATGAGAAGCGATTAAAGCTGTGTTGTCGGAAGAGACAGAAGAAAGTGGATGAGTTTTTGTGACAGGCTCAGCAGTTTATTGCAGCACTCACAAAACGGACTTAATCAGACTTGGCCCAGCTGTAACAAAGATGAGAGGGTACATCGCTTGGATAAACAGCAATTGTTTCAGTCCCAGTTTCCAAACGTGTTCAACAATTGTACTATTGTCCCGCCAGCTCTCATTAAGAGACGAACCCGAGATGGAGTGAGTAGAAGTGGGATGGGAGGTGGGTGAAAAAAGGGCATGAACGAAGGAAAAGGAGGGGCAGACAAGCGCGTAAAAAGAGGTTTAGAGGGAAGAGTAGGAGCAGGTGGAAACCTGGCAGGAACAGAAGATGGGTTGGGTGAGGGAGAAAAACAGTGGGATAGGGAAATGGGAAAAAGGTGCTTCTCTGATCCCGATCTTTGTTCACTCCTTAATTGCATCTTTTCCCCACTTCTCACTCTTTTTTTCTATGTTCCACTATCCCCTAAAACCTCTCCTCATCTTTTTTCCTCTCATTCTGACACAATCTCTTATTTTACCATCCATCCAGTCATTCGCTTTATCCATTCCATTTATCATTTATTTCTTGGCTCTTTTTTTTTTCTTTTTCTTTTTGCATTGGTGATGGTGATGGATGTTTTGCTTGTCATACCATCTTTGTATCACCTTTCCCACCTAGTGCCAGACAGAGAGAAGCAGGGATGAAGACGGGGGGGGTTGGTGGTAGGTGATGGATGGGGGATTTGTTAATATCAGAGAATGAAAAGGGCCGAAACAAAAAAAAAGAACGATCACGCTGATTTCTACCTTAATGAGCACGACCAATGGATGATCACAAAAAACTACATTAAGCAGTCGAAAACAGAAGCATTTAATGAAGTGCACACCTATTCTGACACTGGGTCAATCACAGCTAAACAAGTGACCAAAGCAACTTCCCTCAACATCAGTTTTATTTATTTGATCCTCAGTGCCCATTGGCTGAAAAAAGATTTGTTTTCTCATTGTGGAAAGGGGCAGTGCTGAATTTGCATTTCCACTACAATTCACTTCTCGTTAATTTAAATATCGCAGGGTTTTGCTGCAATCAAAGTACACTCAACAAAAATATAAACGCAACACTTTTGTTTTTGCTCCCATTTTTCATGAGATGGACTCAAAGATCTA
>JARVJO010000394.1:13965352-13989327 GCA_031762555.1 Cynodonichthys magdalenae | reverse complement strand
AAAAAAACGGGGGGGGGGGGGCAGTGGGGTTGGGGGTAGGTGAGGGGGAGCTTGGCGCCAGCCCCTCTGAAGCACTCAGCATCCCCCCACTTCTAAGATGGCGGATGTGTCTGGGTGAAGCCATGACAACCTCACTGCATGCAGAGATACACCACAGCAATATGATAAAGAGAAGAATGAAAGTTGATGTCTGTGTGCGTGTGTGTGTGTGGGGGGGGGGGTGCAGATAATTTTGGGAACATTTGCAATATTAATATTCACTCAGTCAGGTTATAGTTGCATCCAGCTCTGACATTTATTTGAAGCAAAGACTGATTATTTCTAATTTTATGTAAGCAATTTTTTGTCAGGTTTCGTGTACAAGACACCTTCTTGTAACGTTGGCATGAAACAGTTTTATCACCTGTATCTGAAGGCATAGAGGTGATCATGTCTGTGTGTGAGTGTGTTTGGCTTTCTGTCGTGTTAGCAAAAACAAATCATGAACCACTGGATGGATTTTAATTAAACCCTCAGAAATAAATCACTGGATGTATAATTAATTACATTTTCGAGTCATCTAAAACTGCAAAAGAAATTGGTGTTATAGCTGAAGGATTTGTCCAACTCTTACCATTTTTTGTTTCTTTGTTTTGTTGTTTTTATCACCAGTTGTAGTCATCATTGATTCTCTTTTAGCAAAATATCTCATGAATCGCTGAACAGATTGTAACGAAACTTTAACAAAGTAATCATTGAATTTAAGCCTACCGGATTAACTTTTAGGGGTTAATGTAATTCAAGATGTCCACCACAGTCAACTGGTATTGGCAACAATAGAAAGGATATCATTTAGCGATTTTTACAAATGTTAAACTAAAATTGCAGTTTTAGCTGAGTGAGATTCCCATTTCACACTTTGACTGCTACAAATTGTGAAAAATCTTAGCTGTTCCGATACAACTCTATTTGTCTTTTAGCAAAGTATCTCGTAAACCACTGGATAGATTTGAATAAACCTCTCAAACATTTTCATTGGTTGGTCATCAATTGATTAGTTTTTAAAGTCACCCCAATTCAAAACAGATGCCACAACTAAGCCGTCTTTCAAAATACAAGAAATAGTTATATCTCAGTTAATTTTACAGTTGTTGAGCAAACGGGAGTCATACCCAACCCATATTATTTGTGCTGATACATTTTACAATATTGCACAGAAATTTCTATGACATAAAACAACTACAATGCCAGCCTTCTTGACAAAAACTGTTTTATTAGAATCTGGCAACATGTTAAGGGCTCGACACACGAGGAGCGACAAATGACAGCAATTAACGGCTGTCATCGCAACCGAGGTGAAACCCAACACACGGGACGCGATAGCGGCGGCAGCGTTGCGAATCGCGCTCTGAGGACGCTTGTCTTCACGAAATTTGATTGGTTCTTCTACTGCTTCTTGTAAAGGTTATTGGTGGTTCGCCAAAAAAAAAAAAAAGGTGGGGTGTGCATTACGGACGTTTAAGCAAATATTGCGATGCTAATGATGTTAAAAAACAAACGCACATCAAAATACAATTTTATGAGGAAAAAACTTACCAAATAACTTCACCCTGGCACCAACAAATTCCCATAAAGTTGCCTTTTTTTAGTAATCACTTGGTGAAGGGTCATATATAATTGGAAAGTTTGACAGAACTAAAATAATGTTGAAAGTGTTAGCTAACTGCAGTGTGTAGCATACTCTCCGCTCATTGGGCAGTTAATGAAACTCTCGCTGATTGGTTGTAGCGCCAGGCGACAGCGACATAAGTTGAACATTTTTCAACTTTTATATGTCGCGTCGCAAGCTCGCTTGTGCACGTCTACGTGTACGAGCACGAAATTTCACATGCACAATTTTTGCCAGTCGCTTGACTGGAGGAGGGTGAGCGATTGTTACCTCATCGCACAGATTCCATAGGAAATGAATGGAGAGTGAGCAATGACGCCTCCCGTGTGTCGAGCCCATTAGGCTGGATGGACAAGTCTCCCATTGTTGACATATTTTAATTCATTTGTAAATAAAAAGTTTCTGTGCCACTATGTAGTCATAAACCCCTCTATCAAAGTACAATGGTCCCCTCTGGAAGCTGGAGAGGGGCTGGGTGTTTAGCGCCTTGTTTGGATTTAAAGAGACAGCGTCATTTTGACAACTTCAAAATGAGTTGCTTTGTGAAACAAAGAGGGGCTTGTGGAGTTACAATAAGGAGGAATTCAGATTGCAGTTCCATTTTATATAAACCCCAACTGAATGATTTAAAAGTGAAAAAAGAAGGATTTAAAAGCATAATTTATTTCCTTTAATAGTATCACACACAAGGAGTTGCACTCCTAATTTCAATAAGGTCAGGTCATAATACAATAAATAAATAAAATAAACTGTGGCATGACTTGGATTCTCTGTCCGACAGTGAACTAATTCTAAGCTCAGATAGGTTCATGTCTGTTCTTGTTTGTGTAGAGAGAGATAGAAAGTAAGGCAGAGATGCATGGAGGGATAAAGATGCTTTATGGGACATGGGTCATATACTGCTTTAAATTTTTAAATCCAACCCTTTGACCGTAAACACACTCACAGGTTCACACATGGATGTGTAGCCAAACTAAGATCCTGTGGGAGTGTATTTTTAACCCTGACTGCCTGAGCATTTTTCTGAGGGGTTAAAGGGCCAGCTGGTAAATGCAGTAAATAATTCACATTCGTTGAAACTCTTTCAATGTAACCTCAGAGCAAATGGGGGAGGGAGACCTAAGAGACTTTACAGTGGCACACCACAGTCCAACTTAATCCTACTTACTGTACAAAGTATCCAGAAACATGTACTCTGGCAGGATTTTCTATTTTTATCACATCTGAGGCAATGCAGGATTTGTGAAATGTGTACAGCACTTAACATTACACTTATCTTGTGTTTTTTTTAGGCTGAATGAAAATTGTATCCTATAAATGACTGGATCCACTTCACTGAGGACACCAAGGATATTCAGCTGATCTCCAAGGTGAGCAGCACTCTTGTCAACTGGGCTATATTTCACAAGTTTTCCGCTACATACTAGCAGTATCTGCACCCCCCAGCCCCAAAAGTATAAAGTGCCTGCAAGACAGTTTGAGTGACACTGCTTCATGTCAAACGGCTGATTGTCGCAGATGCAGTGAGAAATGCTGTGCTAATGAAATCGTCTGACCCACATTCTACTGTTCTACCCATTTCTCTAGAGACACAGAAAGGGCATTTATACAGGTAAACCATGACTGGTCCCTAAAGTGGAAAAAAAGGGGTTTTTCACAAGGAAGAGGAGCATCCATTATTTACCATGCTGTGGTTGCTAGACACTTAGGATATAATGCAGCGCTTCAAGCATACAAAACACACAGCCTCCTTGGCACTGGCAAGGCCATTGTTGTGTGTTTCGAGCTTGTCTGTTTCCATCCATACTGACAGATGAAAAAGAATATGTCTCCCAAAGGTTCACAAGCACGGACAGAGATCGAGAAAGATGGGGCAGCAGAGAAACAATGGTGGAGAGACATGTTTGTGTAGTTTACAGCTCTGTGCTGGTGTGGTGTTTGTGCATTATATACGTGCGTCTCGGATTATCGCCATATATGTGAACAGTCTCATGGTTAAAAGGAAGCTCCTTTGTCCTGCATTGTGTCTTAACAATGAAAAATTATTTTAGTTGTGTGTTTATGCATCTTATTTTTTTCTGGACTAAGTTTTTATGAGTTCCTACCAGTCTTGATAAAGAGTTTTATTCTCCAGCATCAGTTGGCTCCACACATTTTTTGGTAAAATTTTGACTGTCTTTTGGGTATGCAAAAGGGCAATACTGATTAGTACTTTCTACCTCTGTCAACATCCTTGCATGTACTTTCGTATAAAATCCTGTTTTTGTGAATGAGAATGAACCACTCCCAAAACTTTCTGAGCAACATTTCAGGTTTGTTTTACAAAAGAATAAGTATGATTCATTTTCTGCCTTTTTTTTAACATAGGCTATGGCATATACATCATTTATCATATTGTCTAATCTTGTTTTTGTTTGTTTAATGTTCCTATTAATTGGAACATTGACATTGACATGAGAATACACAAGCAAATATTATATGATCTATAACCTATTCTTAATAATTAAATTAGGTCAGTCATGTGATGTGCAGTAGTTTGAGTCATTGGGTCAATTGTTACAAATGATACATTGGCCATATTTCAGCAGCATCCTATTGCCTCTGTCTAGGTGACTCTGGAGTTGCTGGCCAAAAATATTCCTTGGGTTGTAGAGTGTGACTCAACCTTATCATATTACTTTGAGTGCATGGCTTGAAAAAGACTAATCAGTATCACCCTAGCTGGTGAATAAACACAGGTTTCTGTTTTTTTTATTTTTATTTTTATTTTCATGCAGCTCATTTCATGTTTTGTTTTACTATCCCATGAGTTTTGTTCTAACTCACTAACATTTCCCCACACTACATGGCTCTTCAGTAAACACAGATATTAACTGTAGATCAGGAATAAGCACAGACAGGCCCACACAGTTTCTTTTACGATCAACTGTCACATATAGACAGGCAGGCAGTTTGTGCCCTAAAGATGCTGTGAGCAGAAAGGTTGGTTTGCTTGGATCGTTTGAATCCACCTTCCTTTATCTGTTGTGACTTGGGTTGCTTTTGGTTGATGGCACAGGGACCCCCCTCTATGAACCAAGCACTGCTCTGTACTGTCAGCCAGACATCTGAAAAATGTGTTACTCGAGACAGTCTAGCCAAAACATTTCTGTATTTTTCAGAATTGTTTGGGAAGAATTAGCAGATGCTGTTGAATTGTTGTTGTACTGCAGCTGAAAGGAGGCACCAAGTTTTAAGGTGCTTTGAGTTTCTGACAGGATAGATACAGATAGAACGCCTTTGTTGCAGTGATTGGGCCTTGATGTTATGTACAGCTCTGATACTGCTATATAAACAATTACACTACTTATTTAAACAGTTTAAGTCTTTTGAACAATTATTATCTTACCTGTCGTAGATATCGCTTTTGACCAACCTCGGTTTTAAAAGTTTCATTCTGATAGTACAGATAAGCATACACTCTAAGAAATGAAATGTTGGATTTACTTAACCATGTTATGTCAACTGGTTCCACTTAACTGAGTTCAATATACCAGTTTTTTAACCAAAGAACATGAGTACATTGCTTTGAATTTACTCAACTCAGTTAAGTGGAACCAGTTGACATAACATGGTTAAATAAATCCAACATTTCATTTTTAGAGTGTATGGACAGTTTGAACAGAATTATGACCAAAATGAATTTCTTTCATCCTAACACAAATCCAATCTAAAAAGTTTCAAAGTGGTTTGTTTTCCATATATGTTTACTCTAACAGAAATCTGATATCCCTGCTAGATACACCAGAAGTGCTACAGCTAGCTGCTGCTATTTATATTTACATATCAAATTCTATGTAAATATCTGTAAAACTGATAGCAATGCAAACACTTATTATATTTGCATAAACCTCTTTGAAAATATTACGAGTGGAGTTGTTTGTAAATCGTGGCAATTTACGTTGGTCTTTGTACCCTTCAGACTAGCCATTAGCTCATCAATCCTATAAGACTGGAACTCTATTTCTCTAAATGGAGGTCATTCAAAGAGCTATTTAGAACAGATAAGATCGCAATTCTTTATAAACATTTCACAAAAGCCTTCTTCAAAAGATACTAACTATTTGTTTGCTATTTACTGAGTCACTCTGACAATCTCAAAAGACACCAGCTGTTCAATGTAGCCGTATATGTTTCTGCCTTTGTCAATGAGTGGTATAGTTATGAAGAAATGTAATACCATAATGTTCTTTTTAGAGCAATGAAGTGTCAAACACACCAAGAGTAATGCAGGAAGGGCTTGAAGTGCAGGTAACCTATGTGACATTCAGGGTACAGAGACAGTGTCCGATAAGCTGTTCCTCAGATCTTACAGTCCAATGAGACTACAATAAGCAGCTGTAACCCAGAGACACTCCCAGGCCTGCGTCCTCGGCCACAAAATCGTGTCTTATCGGGTTCTAAGGATATCATGTAAGACAATACATGTGAGAAGTGCAGAGGGAACAATGGGGGGGAAAGTGCAGTGTGATATGAGGGGGAGTGGTGTCAGAGAATATTGCTAAGGCCTTTGTTGCCTTCAAGCACACTGGGAACTCACAGTTTATGGCACTCCTTTCATTCATGGCTCTGGTTTTGGGATGTGATGAAATTCCTCATCAAGTAAGGCCCCTTGTGTTTTAGAAATAAAAAAAAACTGTATGCACTGAAGTTGTATCTTTGTGATAAATAAAGTTTAACTAACTCCTGTTTTTTCCAGCCTGGAACCTCACTGTATTTGCTATATGTTGGCATAATAAAATGTAAAACCATTCAGCTACAACTCAAGCAGTTAATTATTTTCATTTGTCTCTTTTGTAGGTGTCTGAATTCTTCTGATGAAAAAGACGGGCCTAATTTTTGGCAAGACAGAAGAGTCAAGATCTCCATTTTGCATTTACAGAACCTACAGGACTCTTTGTTAAAGCTTTTTTTTCTTTCAGCTGTACAGGATTTTTGGCTGTTGGCCAAACCTTCAAGTATTCTTTAAATAATTACAAGTCCAACACTCACCATGACTGTTTTAAAATTAATTGATTTTTTTTTCATACTAGAGAACACATCCTTAAATAAAGTGAATTTTTTGAACTCAATATAACTTTATTCATCTCAGTGATTGAGTTTGTCAAGCATATTGTTGATAACTACACTGCGCTCCAAATTATTTTGTAAATTGTATTTAAGTGTCATAAAAATAAATGTTTTTGTTTTTCAATTAAACTCATGTCTCATGGCTCTTTGAATCACTGAAATCAATCACAGACACCTGTGATGAGTTTGCCAGGTGAGCCCAGTTAATGGAAAATCTAATGTTAAGGGAACCACCATTTTCAAACAATATGGGAAAGAAACGGGATCTCTCTGTTGCCGAAAAGAGTAAAATAGTCGAATGCCTTGGACAAGGTATGAAAACCTTAGATATTTCACAAAAAATTAAACGTGATCATCGTACTGTTAAGAAATTTGTGGCTGATTCAGAACACACTCGGGTTCGTGCAGATAAAGGCATAACGAGGAAGGTTTCTGCTGGACAAATAGATCGGATTGAGAAAGCAGCAGCCAAAATGCCATTACAAAGCAGCAAACAGATATTTGAAGCTGCTGGTGCCTCTGGAGTCCCGCGAACATCAAGGTGTAGGATCCTCCAGAGGCTAGATGCTTGCAGTTATGGATTAAACTTATACTTGGCCACCTCTAGCCAAGACTCACAAGCAGAAACAGTTGCAGTGGACTCAGAAACTCATAACAACTAAAATCATCTTCATGCATTACCATCTTATGCCTCTGCATCATGGGCTACTACAGGCATAAATCGAGAAGACTTCATGGTGTGACCCCCATCCTCCCATGACATCAACCCTTATTGAGAACCTTTGGAGCACCCTCAAGCAAAATATCTGTGATGGTGGGAGGCAGTTCACATCCAAACAGCAGCTACTCAAGCATTATGTTAAAATGTAATTTGACCTGTTAAGATGTTTATGGTCATTTGTTGCAAATACAACAAATGACCATTTTCAGTTCTTTACAATATGAAAAGTTTTGAAACTGTTGTGCGTCATTTGCATTGACAATTTTTAAAGATGAGTGAAAAATATAATTTGCATAATAATTTGGAACGCAGTGTAAATAAAGATTTTTTTTACCTTAAATAGTGTTCAGAATGTGGATTATTACGGCTTTTCTGAGCAGCATTATGACACTTCGGGTAAAGAATGCAATTTTTGACATATTTGGGTCCTATTTTTGTGTGTGAAAAGAGCATGCAAGCTGATAAAAGCTGGCAGCGTGATCAAAGCGTTGATGCGTCCCGATCAACATCATACACCTGACACAGTTGTAGTTCATCCAGACAAAATAACAAAATTAGAGGAAGCACATTTCAAACAGCATCAAAAAGCCACCCTGTTTTAAATATGCTGCAGTCTACAGTGTAAAACATTTGATGTACTGATGTCTGTCAAATAAAATGTAACTGTAATGCAACAACTGCAATCTGAATGTTTTTTGTTTTCTTGTAAGAAAAGAAAGCACAATGTAAAAGTTTATTTTATTATAGGAGAAAAAATATTATCAAAGTGCTCTCTGTATTTGTTTTAATTTATTACTTATTCATTTTTCTGTAGCACTCCATTTCCTATTGTTTCCTTCCTAACTGTATTAATTCCTTCTGACCTCCTTATCCAACATTCATGCTTACCATATTTCTCAAACTAATCCCATCTTCATTTCCTCCACCAGCATCACTCTTCCTATATCTCCTACGGACTCACATATCTTTGCTTCTCCACCTCCAACCCTCACCCATTCATTTGCTCATCTCTTCCACTCTTTTGTCATCTTCCCCCTTGTAGTTTTCGTCCTCTCAGATGTCAGATCTCCGTCTACTCTTTCTCTTGCCCAGTCATCACATTTTTCACACAGCCCCATCCCTTAATAGGGCCTGTATCATCATATCGTATCATGTAGAATACCTGATCACAGCGAGAGATGAAAGACGGCCTCCACCCATTCCCTCAGACACACACACACACACACCCACACACACACACACATACACACAATTGTGCTCACAGGCCAGTGGTCTTTTGGGACATGAATCCAAACTGATGGCTGTGTCTGTGTACATTTTAGCACCTCATGTTTGCAGCACAATGCTGATGGGATTGGTATACTGTGACAGGTGAGATGGTGTGTGTTGCAAGAGTGTCCAGTGATGTTTGTATCAACTGCCAGGGGCTTCTGTGATGATACAAAAGATGTCTTGGAGCCAATAGTGTCAAATCTACAGGTACTCATCAAAATAAAAGGAACACCAGCAATAAAACAAATGTCAGGAGAGTGTTAAAGTAGCTCATAGTTACCTTCACATCAAGAGGATCAAATATTTTTCTATCAAGCCTTTCCTACTGTTAATCTTAAATATACACTTAAACATACACAAACATATGGGCTTTCAGGTTGAACCTAAGATACAGCAGTGCAGAAAAAAGACTGAAACTATACTATCTGTGCCATAGTTTTGGGTTACCATCACAAATTACAGAAAGATTGTCAAAAAATGTATTTACCTGCTTCAGGTTGCAGTAAAACCGAGTATTGCTGGCAGCTTTGGTAGGCATATACATTTTTACAACTAAAAATCACCTACACAAAGATAGTTTGTCAGCATTGTGCTGTATGGAGCACAAAAAGCTTGACAGGTATTTATGCTGTGTTTCATTTCTACTTTGAAGTCAAAATTTATGAGTTCCAATTTGAAAATAAATAACTTGAATCCCCAATAAAATTGGATTTTTTTGTTTTTTTGAAAGATTCAAGTTCCTTACAGGTCTTGACCTCAAAATTCAATATGGCTGCTTCATGGGCTCAACACACGAAAGACGACAAACGACAGCAAGAATTGCTGTCATCTCTGAGGTGAAATCCAACACGCAGGAAGCGGTATCAACGAAAGCGTTGCAAATCGGGTTGTTTGTCTCCAAGAAACTTGATTGTTTCTTCTTCTTGAAGAGTTTATTGGTGGTTGGCAACAAACCTGAACCGTGTGCATTACTGTCATTTAAACTAAACACATTTTGCAATGTTAATGATATTGAAAAACGTCCAAAAACGCACTCTAATAATGAACTTGATGTGGAGAAAACTTACTAGACAACTTCACCCTGGCCCAGTGGGCTGCCATTTTTGAGGCACCCGGGGAGCAGCTGAGGGGTTAAGGGCCTTGCTCAAGAGCCCAACGTGGGGCTGGTCAGTCCGAGGAGTTGAACCAGCATTCTTCCAATTATAGGCTCACCTTTTCCAACCTCTGCGCCACCACTCCCCAAATGTGTGTCTCAGTATGTGTATCTCGGTAACCACTTTGTGAAGTGTCATATGAAATAGGAAATTCTGACACAGCTAAAATAATATTCAAAGAAGTTGCTAACTGCAGTACGTAGCAAACTCTCCGCTTATTGGTCAGTCAATGAAACCCTCGCTGATTGGCTGTGGCACTATGCAACATGAGAGAAAAGTTGAATGTTTTTCAACTTTCTTGTGTCGTGTTGCAAGCCCCCATGGGCACATCAATGTGTACGAGCTTGAAATTTCACATGAACAGGTTTCTCCTGTCGATTGGCTGGAGGAGGGCAAGCGATGTTGCTTCATTGCACAAGTTCCTTAGAAAATAAATGGAGAGGGAGCAAAGTCACCTCCCTGTCAAGCCCATCTCACATATAAAGCTGTGATGGCTGTAAAAATAAACAGTTTTTCAAACTGTGTTTTATGAAATCAGTCACACCGACCGAAACATATTGGCACAAATTTGTATTTTGTAAAAATAAAGGAAATACACTGTTATTAGTTTGCCTTAACCCATGTTGGTTTGGTAACTGAACAAATTAGCAAATCATACTTGTTTATTGACCAATAACTGGAACAAAGTTGAGGTAAATGAAACACAAAATTATACATATTTTTATTACTGTAAAGTATTGGTGGCATTGCATGTGTTAAGACACAAAGATTGTAGATATTGTATGTAATCTTGATTTCCTTTATTGCCTTTTGCCAGCCTAAAAAAAATGAGTAAAAGGGGAAGAATGTTTCATTCAGATCAACATTTTTTGGCTAAAGTTTGCATGTGTTTGTCTTGTCACTGACCCCTTCTTTGGCAGAAATAAAATTTTTGTTGTTATTAATCTTCCACAGCTGAGCCTCACAGGGATTCTGTAGGGAATGCCATGAATGCATTATGATTTCAGAACTGTCTCCAACAAAACACATTTACGTTCTGTCAGCTTTATGTGTGTTTGAAGAGCTATAGTCCTGTTCAGACGCTTGATAAGATATGTTCCTTTGTGGTCTTTATTCAACCCTGCACCACACATATGTTTTTATCAATTTTTTATTTTAGCAAATTAGAAAAAGTCAAGTGGTTCCCTGAGCAGAGTCAATGTAGCTCTACATCAGTCAAAATCATGACACAACATGAAATTTTCATTTCTCGTCTCAGGCACTTCTTACGAACGGGTTCATATAGGATTACACTATGTAACATCTTTCCTTAACATCACTCACTTAAACTGAAGGTTTAATTAAATGCAAAATGTAGGTGTGCAGATGTATTCAACTGTTCTTTTTACATTGGGGTGCTTTTTCTCTTATCTATGAACATGACCTTGGTAATTGTTCACAAAGAAAAAGAGTAAAATAACTTCCAAACTCCATTTTCTGATAGAACTTTTCTGCTCCTTCCTTTGACTCCCTCTTATTTTTCCTCACGACGGCACAGTATTTCACTTTTATCTACAGATAGCAGGACTTTCTGTTATCTTATTTTGTTTGGGAGAAGATTCAGCAGTTGTATCCACTCCATGATCCCAATAGACGACAAGCTACAGAACTCCAAGTTTGCAAACTTTACACATAGAAAAATGACGTCTAACTGAAACTACTTATTTTCTTTATTCTCCCAGGAAATCTGCTAACCACAGATATCGGCTGTACAGTGTGTGTCAGTGCTGTAAAATATAAAACAGAGCCTTGTGTCTTCCAGCAAGTAGCGTGTTTAGGATCTGAAGACAAAATGTGAAGATACAGAAGTCAAGGGGGCATTGAGACGATTTCACTGTAAAAATGCTTTCAAATAAAAATCACTTTTAAATCAGGTTTGACTATTTCTTCTGTAATACCCACTTCCAATGAAGTTGGAGCAGTGTAAAAACATAAATACAATGAATACAATGATTTGCAAATCATTTCAAGCTATATTCAATTGAATACACTACAGAGATAAGCTATTCAATGTTTAAAGGAAAAAACTTTATTGATGTTTGCAAATATTTGCTAATTTGGAATTTGATGTTTGTAACACATGTGGGCACATGTGGAGCATGTTTACAACTGTTACATCACAAGTATTTTGGGAACTGAGGACACTAGTTGTTGAAGCTTTGTTGGTGGAACTATTTAAATTTTTTTTGGTTGATGTACAACTTCAGTTGCTCAACAGTCCAGCGACAGGTCTAGACTGCAAGCAGGCCAGTTTATTACCCGCACGTTTTAACAAAGTCATGCTGTTGTAACACGTGCAAAATGTGGCTTGGCATTGTATTGCTGCTGTAAGCAGGGATGTCCCCAAAAAGACATTGTTTGGATGACCACTATCAGTATGTAAGTTGTAAGAAGTGTCTTGCTCATGGACACAACAACAACACAGATGGAACGGGGGATCAAACTGGCAAACCTGTTGGTGGGTTGCCAGTTACAAGACAACTCCCCTAACCAGTTACCCTAAAGGTTGAAATGGATTTGCAAATAACTGTATTCTGTTTTTATTTATGTCTTACACTACCTCACAACTATAGTGGAATTGGGGTTGTAGACAAAACTGACAATTTCAAGACACTGAACACATGCTGAACAAATGTCAAACTTAATTATTAAACAACTCAAAAAGAAAGTTAAGACACTAATGATACACAGATACAAACTGCTTTTGTTTGAAGACCCGATCCTGAGTTTTGGTAGAACCACAGCATATGTTATACAGTCAAGCAAATATTTGGTTTTGAGACCTGAAGACTTGTACAAATCTCATTTTGTCAAGCTAGCAAGTTTTAAAATGCAAATAAATAAGCAAAGTGTTCTGATCCTTCATTTAACGGAAACATATTTTTTAAAAATGTCTGCTCTGGACAAATTTTGAACACTTTTGTAGTCTAAAAATTTGTTTCTAGCAGCCAGATACACAAACTTAAATTGGTAAGCAAACAATAAGCAAAATTCAGAGAACATTCTCCAAGCAACAGATTATTTATAGGTGAGGGTATCAGTTGGCTCTGTCCTTCTGAGTATGGTTTGGTTTTGGCTCATCAGTTAACTCTTTCAAGAAAAATACAACATGTAAACAAACATTGAAAAAAAAAATCTCTAAACAAAACTGCAAAACATTGTAAGTCTTTCGACACCTAGATACACTCATTGACATGAAAATACACCCCAAAGAAGTGATACATGTCAAACATAGTTTAGTACAACTAATGATCAGTGTATGAATGATTTGATGATGATTTGGAACGGGCACATCTTGTTGTAGCACCATCAGGAATAAATGGTGGCATCACAAATGGAGTGAAAGAATTGTGAGTTTGGGAAAGTGGGTGGTAGACATGTTTTCTTCCAATCAGGGGAACTAGAGTTTGATCCCAAGCCCCTGCAGCATAACTAAAGTGTCCTTGGACAAGAAACTAAACCCCTAACTGCCAATGATACATTGATTGGTCTATAAAGGAGAACATAAAAATTGCTACAGAGAGTAATAGTGTAGACCATTCACTGTTATCAAGCAGTTGTCAGCGCACATGGTAATCCTTCAAAACAGGGAGTGAAGGCCATCAGAAACTGATAATACCATTATCAAACGCCATTAACAGCACCTAAAGGAGTTTTACAGGGCTTGCATTGTAGTTTGTAGAAGACTGCGTAGTTTTATCATGCAGTTGTCCAACATGTGTGATGTAGGTGTCTCAGCAGTCTGATTCTATAACTAGGGGGTACAGGGCAACCACACATGCTATAAAGTTTCTAGTTGTCCAAGATAAAGCACACAAAAAAGAATTACAAAACCCAAGGAGATCTATTCCCATTAACCAAACTCAGGTATTGAACCCTTCACAACACATTGCATCATTTAATCCTGGGTTCCACATCTTCCTCACTTTGAAACTGCACCATTGTACAGTCTTTTACCATGATACATAGCACATGTGTTTTGTAACTTCATGTTGAGATTTTCCCATTACTAGCAAGATCCCCCAATCTTTATCCAGTCAAACATGGGTGAGATCAGCTCATACGTCAACTTTGGGACTGTTTTATCAGCTGTGGACCTACTTAAGGCACTAAATGCATGCTTTAAGCTCCAGGGGGCACTACACCCTACTGACAAGGAGCCAGCAGCATGCCCACTCTATGATTTGTTTGATTTGATATTGTAATTAAAGTAATACAGTCACATGACTGTTCAACATGTGCAGTTTTATTTAAATTCCACAACTCAGTCTTGTTTCCGTCAGTCAGTGTATCTGGGATTTCTGGCAAAATCTCTGTGCCCAAAGGCCGAGGTTAGACAACATGAGTGTAACAGCTGAGCCTGCAGCATCATCAGAAATTTTCATGTCATTTTAATTCTTAAAGCCGCATTGGCTCAAGAGTACCTTGGAAAACCTTCTGACTCAAACCAGTCTGGGCTGTACTGCACTGTACTGCATCCAAAAAATATAGCTTGAAACTATATTACACAAGGAGGAAACCATAAATCAATTCTGTACTGAAACACAGCCAAGTTATCTGGGCACAAGCTTATCTCAGATGGCAAAAAAGAAAATAGACTTGTGTTCAGTGGTCAGAACACGTGTCCAATGTAAAATGTTGTCTTCAGCAAACATGAACATCCTTTTTTTTTTTTTGCAAAACTACATTAATTAGTATCTTTATTGCAAATTGTTTAAAGAGTGTAGTTAAAAGGGAATGTAATGAAGCAAATTGATAAATGATTCACTTTCCATTTATTTCTCTGCCAGATAGACAGGACATCGAGATCAGTCTTTTTTTTGTTGCATACATTTATTAAACAAAGCTTATATCAAATTATTAAATGACATCTCAGCATTTGTTGCATTTCAGAACCCTTGCCAATTTAGTTGGAACAGCTGTTCATGAACAAGTGTCTTGGCAAATTGCTATAGAAAACACACATTTCAGTTTTTTGTTTTTTTCTTTTTGTCCTAAAGTCAGGAAATGTTACTGATCTGATGTCCCATTTTCTTCCTGCATAATGATCAAATCACAGCAGACTGCTGTCACATTGTCTCAACATGCTGAGAATGCCTTGTTGAAGCTGGACAAGGACAAAGAACATCAAGTATAACGTGTAAACGCTCTGTGTGCACAAACATGCACACGTGTCTTTCTCTCTTTTTTTTTTTTCGTCCAGTTGTGATTGATTTTGAGGTGTAGAATGTTGACAGAATGTTCAACTATCCCAGGAGGCGCAAGACCACAAGCCCGAAACAGACGAGCAGCCATCACTTTCTTCTTCTTCCCCGCACTCTCCCACATCTGCCCTCTCTCATTTGATACATCTCTCTACTGTTCAATCATTTCCCACTTGCTATTTTTACCCTGCTCTGTGTTGGTTTTATTGATAGGTGATATTGATATTTATGGCTGGCTAAAAGTGAGCTGCCGTCTTGTAAGTGAAAGGTGGGGATTCCTTATGTGGGTCAAAAATAAAAAAGGCAGACATGCATGCTGCTTTTCTTTGAATTCACCACTGCTTGAGTTTAGACCTCAGAGATGCAGCCTCTGTCAAACTCCCAACCATAGGACAAAAAGAAAAGTATCACACAAGTGAAATCAAAGTGTTTCATTCCAGATTGTCACTACTTAGACTCTACAAATTTGCAATTATCTGGTCCATATGGGGCACAAATACAATATCTTAAGAAACTAAAGAATAAGCATGACAATAAAAGAGAAATTTAAGGAGACTGTCATCTCTGAGACTCTAATAGTGGCCAATATGTAAATCACTTATTTTAACAGCAATAAATAAATTAGATTGATGTTAAAAAACATAAACATAATTTCAATTTCAGCTTAAAATTTTAATGCTTTAATTTATTTGTGGGGACTTAAAATTTTAATTTTTGAACTGGATCTTGTGGACTTGCAGGCTGTCACAAGGACCAAACCTAACAAAACAGAAGCCAGTGATCCTTTCTGCTTCACCATTAGTGATGTCATGTTACCCACTCCTGGGGATCCAGCTTTGTTTTCCCAACGTGCCCTCGTTGCCTGCTGGTTGGTTTAAAGAAGCTGTATTCTTCTTCTTCAGCCTTTCAATTATACCATGCCCTGTAGCAGCAGCGCTGCACCCTCCACATAAACTACGACAGGAGCCAAGCGAGTGGGAGGAATTGATTTGAATTTGGCGTCTAATGGGTGTTTTGGTGTTCCTGTAGTGTTTCTGCACGTTTGTACTTTGGCTGATTTTAACTCCTCATGACTAGAAATATTCCGAGTTCTGTGTTGTTATAGAGAAATGCACTAATACAGAGGAAGTAAGGAAATTTAGAAGTTATATGTCTGGCAGGAGAACCTGAAGCGACAGGCTGATGTCTGCACAAAAATAAATAAATAACTTAAAACTTGACAGAAAAAGTGTCATCGTATTTCCTTTTCAATATCAGCTTTACAACATAAAGTATAAAGCTACTGTAAACAGTTAAAAAAAATAAAAAGTAACTCACTTTGTGATTCAATTTCTCTTTTTTTTGCTATTAAACAATGTAGAAAAACAACTAAAATAAACTTTATTACCAGTTTAGCTTTCCAACCAGTTAATTTCTCCTTGTCTCCGTACCTATAAGTCTCACGGCAACCAGACATGGGTCACATTTTCTTTTTGTAAGGGTGACAGAGAGGTTGAGACCCAGCAACCACAAAACCAAGTAGTCTAGACAAGACCCCAAAGTCATGACCCCAGTTAGACCCTGTCCCTCCTGGGGCCGTATGACACCTTTGTTTCCATGTTGATAAATTCTGTTTCCTAAAGCATTATAGCAAACACTGTGACAACAAAACTATTGACACATCGGCATGTACCAAGCAGGAAGTGATTTTTCAGTACATGATTTTATTTTTTAATTTTCAACCTTTTTTATGTAATGATATAAACACACAATCATAGTTTAAAATATAAAAATAAAAAAAAACAATAGATTCATCAAAAAGCTGTTTGTAGAATTTTGTAGAAATTTGTAGAAATTTTGTAAAAATTTGAATAAAGCAATGAGTAAAATATTACTCTTTCTTGCTTTAGTTCCATATTTTGGCTACATCATGTGTTGACGGTGATTTTTATTTCTTTTTTCATTCAAAGACACACTGTCTGGATTTCTAGTTGAAGGCTGATGATTTAAACATAAATTATAATCTAGTCCAACAACATAAATTAACATACAGCTTTAGGCAGAGCGTAAAAGCTCCCCGTTAATCTTTTCAGAGGTCCACAAAGGAACATGGCTGAGACTCTTCACTGTGTCTGTTTCAGGCGTGCTTGTGGCTAAGTATTATGTTAATTAGCCAGCATTTGCACACAAACGTGTGACCTTTGTCATTAATTTGTGGTTATGCTTCAGGAAAATGTTGAGAAACTAGCTGCGACCTGTCATATAACATTGGTAAATTAAAATACTTAATATAAATTAGCAATTGATTTGGCATTTTTTTCATTTTTAACTAACACCAAAAAATCTCATCATACTCATTTCACTATATAAAGGAAAGAGTTGGGTTTTCTTTTTGCAAAAACACCTTCCACTGACGTACAAACTGCCACTTCCTGTTTATTATCCTCCATTTTAAGGCTCTGTGCCAGTTGGGAGTTTGATCTGAAATGCTCACACAGATTGCAGCGTTTTGCTTGTGAGCTTCTAGTGTTCCAGCAGACTCCTTGTCCACCTTTCGCCATCGTCTGCCTCCCCACAGAGAGCCATGAAGTGTCTGAGTCATCCTCTGTTACTGTATGTATTTATAGACAGTGGAGTCAGGACCTGGGCCTTGAATGTGTGTGTGGGTGGAGAGGTCTTCACACACTGCCTAAAACGAGGACCTATTGTCTGATGACTCACCTCAGCTAGTGAGCCCTGCCACCAGGATTACTGACGTCACCTGTCCTGAGACAGAGTTACTGTTTGCAGTGACCTCACCCAGATTAGAGCTTGAAAACGCTCGTCAAGTCTTTGCTACTGCCCTACATTCTGAATTATCAAAGAACAAGATTACGTAAAAACATGGAATTATAGATGCAACAAAGATCCAAACCAATATTTGTTTATTTTTTTGTCTTTCCAAATGATTGTACGTGCAAACTATTTTTCAGTAGTAGTATATTTTAATGAGTGTCCAAGTTCACACTGACATGCCGCAGACGCACAAACTGAGGGCTGGCGTCTACATGTTGCTGATGTTTGAATATTTTATTCGAATAGGTTTTATGACCTGCAGTTGTCTTTTTAAATGAGGGAGTTGCTGCTTTTTCTTTTCTTTTCTTTTTTTTTCTTTTTTGGAGGAAATGCAGGAATTAAGGCAAGAGCGCACATAATTCTTTCCCAATTACAGATGAGACATATTGAAAACTATATTAAATTACCCTGATTAACAATTTTTCCACGATCAGGCTAGCTGTGGGGGGTTTCTCTGTGGGGAGGCCCAAAGACTATTCATCCCCACAGCGCCAGGGTTGAAAGGAGCCTCAAGTTCACAGGCTCAGGCCTTTTGTTATGCTAACACTGTATCCCAAATCAGCTGCCTCCTCCATCGCCAGACACAAGCACTTCCCTGAGAACTCGAGAGAAGTCGTCATTCCACTGTTCATCTCAGTGCCCCACCCTCCACCCCACTCCAACCCGACACGCACAGAAACACACACACACAGACAGGTCCAAACATGGCTCCATCATTTTCGCAAGTGGAAAAAAAAGGGGGGTGAATTTATGTGTCCTAAACATGTTACTCTTTTGTTTCGGTCTAAACCAATAAATTCACAAAATTTTGTATTTTAAAATTGATAAAATATAGAATAAATTTAATTTTTCTAATGGGTTTGGATATTTTTGTTTACACAGGGGAAAAATGTCCCTTTATATATATAAAAAAACAGGCTCAAAAAATTTAGTTTCAACCCTTCCCTCCCTTGGGAGAAATAATCAATACACATTAAGAGGGGAGTTGATAAGACATATATTAGAGGTCAGGAGTTAAACTCTGGTCAAACACCCTTGACCTTTTAGGTCAAAGTCTTTAAGAGAGAGCATGCCACTAGTGGACAATTACATCGATCTGAAATCTATACATGATGACAAAAGTGCATTTATTTAGAGGATAACAAAAAGATGCCAACATTTTTTTTGTTAAATAAGTATATATTTAATAAATACTGACATATTTATAATAATTGTTCTTAAGATGTTTTCATATATGTAGTACAGATTTAAACAAATGAACAAACACATGATAAATAATGCACCCTGTGCTTTGCAGACAATGACAGCATTAGCAATGCATGAAGCAAATTTTGAATTAAAATAAACAAGTCTTTAAAAAAAAAAACGTGCAGCATAATTATGTACCAGAGTTTTGAAGACCCTGATTGTTTACAGCGGTGGTCCTGAGTTGTAGCCTTGCCCCCTTCTCTCAGCTTGCTATTGTTGAGCCAAAACCATAACCACTACAGAGAGAAAAAAAACTCATCAATGCAAATTAAAGCCCAGAACCTGAGGAGCTTCCCTTGGCTTGCCAGTTCTCAAAAATGAATAATAATAAAAAAGACAGGAAAAAAAAAATCACAAGCCTTCACTTCCACATCTTGTTGTTATGTACAGATGCTCCATATTAACACGGAAGACTCAGTCATATCCATAGATTAGTGTACGGTGAGTTAAAAAGCCGTATCCACACTCAGGCTGCCACAGGAGAAAATAAGGACGCCTCTAATTCTGCCAGCATAATTGCCTGATTATAATGAGCTTCCCCCTCTCTCTCACTCTCTCTCTCTCTTTTCCTCTCTCTATCTCTCTCTCTCTCTCTCTCTCCCTCTAGCTCTGTCTTAATTTTTCTGTGTGTCTGCACACAGATACACACACACACACACACATCCTTATTCTAATAAATTAGTGCTCATATGAACTGAGGGAAAGGAAAGCATTAATGTTTTTGGCTGCCACACTGGTGCTGTGCAGTGTTCAGAACTACGTGGCTGTTTTCCCCCACATTGTGAATTCAGCAGGCCAAAATAAAACCTAAATAAAATCACAACTCAACAAGAAAAAAAAGTGGAGTTTGATGACATCCAAATAAACTCTAAAACATTAGCCTTCCATACCGGTTGTGTGGCAGGAAGATGAACGGGATGCCAAACTGTGCCCAATTTCTAATCTTTGTTTGCCCAAATTAGAAAAAGAAGAAACCGTTTGCTCATTTTCCTTTTATACAGTTCATAATTTAGCAGTGGCTTTAAATGATAATCTATATGAGGAGCTGCAAAAATAAAATGTGCCAGCAGGCAAAAGTGAAAGGCGTGACTGTACGCTTAATATTATATAGCAGCAAGGCCTAGAAACTTAGAATAATTTCAATTTAGTATAACAGAATTTAAGAACATTTTTTAAAAAACACCCACATTTTATGCTATTGTTTTGTTTTTTATTCTTTTAAATCTTTATATAGGTGTGCAGTGGATCAGAGTTCAAACACCTCATCTCAAAGCACTGATTTAATTTTTCTGGATTTTATTACAAATCAGCGCTCCTTTTATATTCAAACGAGCCCAGAGTGGCATTATTATGTAGAAGAGCTTTGCAGCAAATGACATTTCAATTTTTTTTGCAGATACATTTATGAACAACCCACACAGTGTACATCAAAAACAAACAAACGTCTATAACAAATCCACACAATGTAAATTTCTTTTTAAATAATTTACTGTCAGTTACAATAGATGTGAATTTTTGTGAATCATCTGCTTTAATTGACTATTAGGTTCACACATGCCTTAAAATTTTATCCCAATAATACCCAATAATATTATGATTTGAAATCAAACCTCTAAAAAGGATTACACATAGGCAAATTTAGATCTTAAAATAAATAACACAAAGTTTAAACTGTAAGACAAAGAAGAAACAGTTTGCAAACATTTCAGGAGAATGTGTGTGTTTCCCTCATTGTCACGTTGCTAACTTTCATTATTATTCTTTCTGCAATGTTTTCACGTTGGCAGTAGCATGCATCGTCTTATTCTACCCGGATTTGTTCTCCCATCCCTCCAAAGCCATCTAAACTCGGACACGGGCTAAATGAGCAAGCCCACTCATGAATGCGTTTGCTTAATTACAATCCCTAATGGAAAACCTGCTGAGGGAGACGCCTGAACACCCTGTTGGGTGTTAGAACGGAAACCGAGGTTTGTCTGTGTGTTAGGACAGTAAAGTCTTCAAGTGAGTAGGTGTGTGTTTTTCTATCACAATAAATAAGACAGAGTTATTCGTTTTGTGCTTCGGTTTTATTAGCAGAAATGTAATTGACGTATTGAATTAGGAGTATAGAAGGCCTTGTGTGGTACAAACAGGCAGTCGTTTCTGAGAACAGGAGCTGATGGCAACAGTGGTTTAGATTGACATTCACATATTAAATCTAAGAGTTCTTTAAATATCAGCTGCAGTTACAGTAGCCAAATGTTGGGAACAAAAAAAAAAACTACTTTAGTTATTTATAAGTGACAAAACAGGTAAAATGTATTTTCTCATGCTTCTCTTTCAAAAAAAAAAAAGAGTCCAATTACACATTGAAAGCAGAGGGATTATTTTGGTAAATTTTAATCTAATGTTTAACCAGTGAGACAAAAGCTGTCTGTTAATGGACCTGACTTTTTTGAAACCTTATATAAGAAGCTTCAATGTGTGAAATTTTGTGATGATTCCTGCAAAACCTTTACATTTTTAAAGGCTTTTTTTTTCTTTTACAAAAAGCAAATGTCTGCACAGCATCTCTCCGGTTAACCAAATGTGTGCTGCGAATATCGCTCTACTTAAGCGAAAAAGCTTCTGGATTCTCTGAGGGAACCAGAGACTACACATAAATTATTCAGTAGTATTTGCATTTGCATTGTAATTTGCATGCTTGTAGATTAGAGAGAATGAAGAAGGAGGCGCTGCACCAAAGAGAATTACATTCTGAACAATTTTCAGTCCTACTGGTGAGGAGATGACACAGATTTTTGTTCTTTTTCCTCCTCCGTGCCGAGGTATACCGCTGAGATCAGTGACACACATTTCAAACTGTTGTTTGATTAATAAAAGAAGGAAACGATGAAAAATGCTTACCACAAAAAGGCCTGCCATTAAAAATGAATTGTGACATTGAACAAAGAGTGTGTTTGACTGACTTGGCAGAGATTTTCTTTTCTTTTCTTTTTTTTTTACTGTAATATTCTCATCATCTTTATTCATATGTTAAAGCTTGTGATGTAGAGCTCAAACGAGCTAGTAAGCACGGAGGAGATGTCATATGGATTAAACACTAGAAATGGTGTGAAACTTTTACAGTGCACTGAAGATCCTGGCCATTATGTTTAATCTAAAAATAACAAGCCTGGAAAAGAAGACATGAGGAAAAAAAGGAAAGGAAACTGGCACCATAAAGCTCAGAGTCATAGTGCAGTCTCGATGTGATGTGAAACGCCACAAGGAAAACATACGGCGTCAATACTCTGACCAGTTATAAATATAAGAAAATTAATGTCAAACATATTAATAAACCTTCTGACATAAGAACTGTTATTTAACAACAAAAAGTATCTTGATATTGTGTAATAACATCCTCCTTTTAAAGTATTTATTAGTTTTGATACATTTCTCAGTTTCAGTTTGCTTTACCTTATTTGCCCTTATTTCTGACATCATGATTGGCAAACAACAATCACAAAATAAGTCTCTTAGTACCTGAGGGCAGGATGGCATTTTCTAGCAGAGAAGAGCAGACTGATGCTCCTGCATGTGTGTGTGTGTGTGTGTGCACCTAGAGTAGCTGGCACCATGCATCATGGGGGTGGGGTAGGTATCCCTGCAATAAGAGAGGAGGGCTCAGCCAATATATGCGCATGTGCAAAAAAAAAAAAGAAAAAAGAAAGAAAGAAAGAAAAAAATCACAAGCCTTCGCTTCCAGGTGTTAATGAGCACACCATTCTGCATGTGTAAGGTGGGTGAAAGCACTAACACATCAGCTGGTCTGCATTCAGTCGCCATTGCCATTTGATGCAGAATGCAAATTGTTCTTTCAACATTCCTTACATTCTCAATAAGATAATTACACTCTTCTGTGCACAATTTTCCCCATTAGCACTATGTGAGAATAAAATTAATAAATGATAAAAACACATCAGTAGAATTTCTTCATGTAAAGGACCCTACATTAGGGGTTAAAACAAGTTATTTGTGCACATTCACAAACTTCATTACTAAGCAATTATGTCTTTAGAAATGTGGAGTCAACACTGCTAAACAGATGGAAAATGTACCCTAAAGCCAAAAAAAGTCCTCTATCAAATGTTCTAAAATGTAATAAATGCTGAAAAAAGTGGCCCAGAATGTGCTAAGTTTGCTTTCTGAGATACAGGTGTGTGCTAAGATGTGCTTATAATGTTTGCTTATTGAGTTGCCTTTGTGAAGAATGTCAGAGTATAAAAACTGTTTTCAGTTAGACAAGGCTGTACGTTACTCAACATCTTATCAAATTGTCTACATTTGGCAAAAGACAGGTAAGGTTGAAAAATCATGCACCCAGTCCATTTCCTAATTGTGTCGCAGTGCTCAATTTGTACACAGATTGAGAAAGCAGTGGGGAAACATATGTGTTAATAATTTACAATAATCTAAAGAGGCTATGAAAAAATAGATAGATTTTCTACATTTGTTTCACATTAAGCTCCAACTCTGTTAGAAAACTACGGATCTGTCATGCGTTCTGTGCTTTCTTAGAGCCATCGTGTCTACTCCTGTATAAAAGTAGACTAATTATGTTGTGCATAAAACAGATACATTCAAATATTATTTTTTAAATAAAACATACGACATATCTATATGTATATATTTAGTTTATTAACGTAAAATGAATAAATAGTATTATCCGTTTATTATTTTATATGCAGGCAAATCTGAGGACACCTACTAACCCAGAGTTTCAATTTGACCTCTATTGCAGT
>JARVJO010000394.1:13904011-13950323 GCA_031762555.1 Cynodonichthys magdalenae | reverse complement strand
AATTTAGAGTTATCAATTAACCTGACAGTCATGTTTTTGGTGTGTGGGAGGAAGCCGGAGTACCCGGAGAGAACCCAGTCATGCACGGAGAGAACATGCAAACTCTACCCAGAAAGGTCCCCGGGTCGGGATTTGATCCGGCAACCTTCTTGCTGAGACGCAACAGCTCTACCAACTGAGCCACCGTGCCGTTTTTATTCAGTCCAACCTATATTAGGTATATGGACATATTTTGTTTCCTACAGTAATATGGGTGATGGAAACATGGACTGACTGCAGCAGGAAACCTGACTTTGTCACCTGTGAGGTTAGCAGTTAAGTGTTCATGTGTCAGCATCAGTATAGAAATGTCAACAAACAGGTAACATATGTACAATAATTTAATTTACATTGGTGCAAATGGATAATCATCATGCTCATAAATGGTGACATACTTTCTGAATTGTCTTTTCTCTATCATCTGTGTTGTTCTTGGTTCTAATAAGGCATTTTTCATTTGTTGTTTAAAGTCTGTCACATATTGAACTTTCTTTTGCCATTGACACTGACTTATATCATCAAGGTCAAACCTGATTAAGTTTAATTTCATGTTACAATACCCCCTTTTCACCTTTTTATACCTCAATTTCACCCTCTCCTGCCTTTTCCTCTGAGCTGTTTGTGGCTCTTCTGCTTTCGTCGTCTTTCCTTTCTGTCTCTACTCACCATCCAGATGATACTTACGTGAGGTGCTGAGTTTGTGGACCAGAAAAAACTGTCATCCTTTTTCATTTCTCCTCTCTTATTCCCACATTTCCATTATTTCCAGGATGACTGAACAGACGTACGATACGTTGCGGTTATGGGTTATTATACTGATGTGTATGCTCCGGCTCGGCATGATGAGACATCACCTGCAGGCCTACCTCAACCTGGCACAGAAAGGTGTAAAACAGATGAAGAAAGAAGCAGGGCGGATAAGTACTGTTGACCTGCAGAAGATGGTGACTATATTTATTTTTACTATATCAAAGTTTCTTTTTACTTTTCTATACTGTTTAGTACAGTGATTTTCAACCTGGAGTCCCCATCCTCTTTATGAGGGCACCAAAAATCTCATTAGAAGCATGAATCAAGATTGTTACATCTGTTAAAAAGTGTGGATTTTTTGGCAGTGCATATGATATAGGCTCTAAACCACAGATTTAACTTACTACATAGTGAAAATATTAAAAGTTTAAACTGTCAACTTTGCTATTTTCTTGGTATCAATTTCTATTTATCACATTCCAAGTAAATAATAAATAAATGATTAATATAGAGTGTGTGTTTCTTTTTCAAATGTAATAAATTTAATTTCTGCTGAGCATTTAGTTTGTGCTTAAGTTGTGCGTGTATGAACTGTCAGATTTAGTTTTAGAACAGTTATTTTAAACACCAGTTTTGTCCTTTTAAAATAAAATGTTATTCAAATTAACACTGACAACTGACCCAAAATACATGTTAATTTATATTCTCAGAAGGACTGTGTTTGTGGAAACTGCTTTTCTCCAGCATGTTTTAACATTTAGAGTAGATGACATTTTTAGTGATATGCTTCTTTTGTCCAGGTTGCGCGTGTTTTTTACTACTTGTGTGTAATCGCACTACAGTATGTGGCACCCCTGGTGATGTTGCTACATACAACTTTGCTGCTAAAAACCTTAGGTGAGTCACTACTAAGTGTTTATTGTTTTCTGTTAAGAATATAAATATATTATTTTTTTTATTTTTTTTTATTTTTTGATAATACCAAGTATTTTCTTACCTTTGCTTCTCTTATACCAGGTGGTCACTCCTGGTGGGTCTATCCCCAAGAAGACCTGCCGTGCACCCAAGAAATGAACTCTGATTCTGTACTGGGGGCAGAACCAATTGCACCCTCACAACCAGCTTCAGTGGTTGAAACAGGAGCTCGGGCATCAGTAGTCCAACTTTCAATGGCTCTTGGTGGCCTGCGGACAGTTTTTAGCCCCTTACTTTTTCGGGGCCTTTTCTCCTTCTTCACTTGGTGGATTGCTGCCTGTCTTTTTTCCACCTCACTTTTTGGCCTCTTCTATCATCAGTATCTTATGGCAGCATAGCATCAACAATCCAAGAGTGGCATTCACCCCACCCCCACAGTTCTACTGTATATTGATTGTGGTAAAAAAGAACTTAATGGTGGGCAACATAAGCCCGCCAGTGACTCTGCTCCAAAGCTTCCCCTTCCCCTAATCTGTGACCACCTCAGACTGATCATATCATATCATCAGAACTCTTGGTTTTTGTTCCAGCGCTTCCTCCTCAGATGACTGAACTCTGGTTAATGGTTTTACATTTACAACCTTGGGTTTTCTTATTTGGGCTGCAAATGTTTTAAACTATAAGACACCCATAAGGACGTGTCATCACTGAATTAGCAAAACAACATAGAACATCTGTTTCTTCAGGGGTCGCCAAAGCCAGCAAAATTACACTGGCAAGTGTCATTTTTACATCGGGTGCCCTTCCTGATGCAACCTGGGCTTGAACCTGCTCCAAGATTCTGTGCAAATTTTATATGATAAAGCACTCGAAGATGCTTGTCACAATTAATTGTATTTGTTAAAATGTTGTCTAGCAATTCAAGTTCTGCATTTTTTTTTTAAACCAACATGAAAGCTCAAATATTGTTGGTTCACAAAGAAGTACAAACTGTCTGTCTAATTCATTAATATTAATAGTTTCTGATTTGTAATACCTTCAACTTAAAAAAGAAAGTGCAGCTTCATACAGGTCACTAATAGAGCATTTTAAATATCAGTTTCCAGAGGGAGGTAATGCAGATTTTGAAGTGCTTTTAGAAACGACACTCACCAGAAACTTATTCAAGTTTGATCACATGCAGTCAAAGCTCTTGAAAATGAGCACAGACTGTATTCCAGGTTGTAATAAAGTCTTTATTCTTGTTTTTTTATCAATGATATGTTGTTGAAGCTCATTTTGGTTGCAGTATTTTCATCATGGTAGTCTGACCTCGCACCTCAGCGGGTATTTGTTTTGTGTTCGATATCGCTGTCTGCCCAACTTGGTGGATTCTTGCATTTGCTTCTTACTACAGATTTTACAGTTTTCTCTCAAATATCTGACACGTATCTGAATGAGTCTTAACCTGTTGTGTTGAGGACCAGTGAGTCTGTTTCTGGGAGGAGTGTGTCAGTCTACAGATAATTTTCAGTATGTCTGGCTGGGAAGCACTATGATCTTAAACGAAGGTTAAAAAGTGGAGGAAATGAAAGCTGTATTTGCAGAGGAGCAAGGAGAGATGATTTCTAACTTGACTTGAAGTTTATTTGTTTAAATAAGTCTAACTGAGCTTGCCATAGAGGACAAACATGGACTTTACAATGAAAGATTTATTTGTTGTTTCATATTTTATGGTTTAAACTGAGCCATTTTATTGTAAGAATTCTAAGTTGTTGTTGAGCAACAACTTTGGCTCAAAGGGAGGACAGTGAGTCAGGCTCAGTCAGGTAGTCGTGTCTGTCTGCAGGTATGTGATCTCTGCTGTACGTCAGAAGTAATCTGAAAGGGCATTGTTATCAAAAGACGTCAGCTGCTGTTAGAATACCACCTTTATGTTCTGCAGAGGTTTTATTATTATTTTTGAAAGGATCAAATTGTGCATTTATAGAAAGTGAATTTTAAAATGGTGCCAAGTGAGTCTCTTAACCCTGATCTCGGGTGCTGTTGGTTTATTTCCGCGGCCTTCAGTTTTCTGTAGATCCAAGAGGGAATCAGCAGTTCGGGTTCACACAAGGACATTATCTGCTGAGTTTTTCAATCCTGTCATTCTTTGACGGAGAAATATACGCACAAATATTGATTGTGCTGATGACCCACTGGTCAGCATGACTGTTCACTGTCATTAGGATTTTAAAGTACATGATGCCAGATTAATTACAGATTACACAATGTCTGCGTTTCTGATCTAACAAGCTGCCGTTGTACCTGTTGTGTAATCCAGCTGGAATTTGTAAATTCCATTCGTGAGTTTGTACACAACACAAAAAGTCCAGCAGCGCCATATCCACATTTCTATACTCCCAATTTTGAAAGTCTTAGCTTTAGTTTGTATCTGTTTGAAACAATGGCGAGTATGCACATGGTGAATGTATCAATCCTGCCTAACTTTTATAATATTTTCTTTATGTATTGAAAAGTGATTTATTTGTTTGCATTGATTTTACACCCCTCATCCCTGCACTTAATGTCTATTTAATTTGTTTTGGGGTTTTTTTCTAAACACAATCAGATTTGTCCTAACGACTATTTTCATGCATTGATTTCATTGATTTATGTTTGTTTTGTTTTTTTTGTATTTATTGTGTTGAGGCCTATAAACATTTCAAATTTTAATAGCTGACAGTTTATTTTGTTGTTGGAGTGCATGATGGCTAAAATCACTTTTTAAACTGTGTTTGACAAATCAGTTGAAGATTATTCTTTTCATTATTGGTACATTTTGGATACTTTTAATAGTTTGAAACTTATTTCTTTTAATAATTTATTGGCCTGTTAACAGACTTACTTACATTTTTTTACAGTTTGTTACCACTGAAAGTGTTTATCACTCATTGTTGGGTTCACAAAGTAAATTAAAATAACATTGTTCTTTCTTGTATTTATTTCTGTTTTAGATTTTTGTCTTAAATAAATTATGTTCTTTGTCAGTTTTGTTTGTTTTCTTGACTGATCACTTTCAGTGAGAAGACAGATTCAGTCACAAGGCACTTTAATGTGCTTTTATTTTGAAAGATCCAAAGCACTGACCTTTAAAATGTTTTTATTTTTTAAGAAGGATAAATGCTTTAGGCTTTTCACCTTAACATTTGTAGCAGGATGACCAAAAAACAGATCAAGTGTGGATGTTAAATATAATATATTAACTATTCATTATAATTACAAACATCATACAGATCAAAATGTATAGAATATTGTAAAATAAGCTATTTATTTGTCTACCCTGTTGTGTAATCTCTCTTGTGCCAAATTATACACACAAAAGTCCCACAATTGTGTTTGAACATAGCTGGTACTTTTACACTAATGCAAAAATTTTGAAGTGCATTCTGCAAATGATTTCATTTAACAAATTGTAAAAACAAATAAATAAAAGAGTTGTCAAGTCAAGCTAAAGGCTGCTGAGAGGATCACTAATGTAGGAGAAGATTTCAGCCATTTAAACAACTGAAGTCTCCAAAATGCTATAGTTGTTCAAGCAAGTTCTATATTGTGTTCTTACATAACATTATTTTAACATTAAATTTTGCTACTGACTAATGAATGATAGTTTATTGATCCCAAAGGGAAATTACAGTGATGTCCCACCCAAGAGACCATTCAGACGGCTGTCTGCTGCAGATAAAATAAAACTTGATTATAAATTTTCTATAGATCTCTCCTCAAAAATAGAAATGTAAAAGAAATGTAGTTTTATATGGTTGAATAGTTTTTCTACATTGTCTTGGTTTTCACTGCAAGAATAATTGTTTTGTGGTAAGCTTTTGTTGGAAGAATAAACAGTGCTGCTGTGAAATGCACATCTTGTACCCTGAGATAAAAAAAGGAAATAAAGTCCCTTCAGATGTCTTCTTAAGGCCTTACCTCAAACACATAGATCTGCTTTCTATGTATATGATAGCTTTACACTGTAGAGCTTTTCCAATGGCTGCCTTTTAGATCTTTAAGGTTTAGAGCAAATAAAAAAGGCGTTAGTTTGGAAAATTTAACAAGTATTCTACGCATATGAAATGCTCCATGTCCTCGTTCTATCTAGTCTTGATTCAGGCAATCGATGGTCATCGATCTGCTTTTCTTCATTTACTGTCTTACTGTGGGAAGGGCTAGGAGATAGAGGAATGAAATGACAAACACTCCCCAAATTCCTCTCCATGCACTCTTGCTCCTGGGAATAACATCAGGCCAGTTAATTCAGGCCGAGTGCCATTGTCCCGGTGAGCGGGAAAACTGGGCCGACGCATTCATTCATAGGTAGACAGATCAATAAGACAGCCTCCAAAACAAACCAGTGGAGAGGTTTCTTTATTCCTCTTGAGTGGTGCCTATTCACTGAGGTTCCTTCTTCATAGTGCGGCGTGGAGCTCTGATTCATGAAAAGAGAGACCTCCCCCCTTTTTTTTTTAACACAACCCTCCATCCCTAACACAGACAGAAGAACTGAGAAGTTTCTGAAGGGTTGACACTACAAAAGCGAGCTTTCAGTTTAACATGGACTGGATGATCCCATCAAGATGTAGATTGTGGGAAACAGCAGCCATACTTGACATGACTGAGCTGACCTTGTACCATAAATCAACAATAAGGGTACCATACATAACTTCATGTTTAGATTTTTGTTCGCATTGGTACATCCATCAGTAAAATGTTTTTGGAAAAAAACATTAAAAAGCCACCTTAGAACTGAGCGTTAGTTGCAGATTGGTTACATTAAAATTGTCCTAAATTTGAAACACACAGTAATTGGTATTATTAATATTATTGTTATTATTATAATTATAACTGCTAAAATCACGTCTGCCTATTTAATCCTTTGCAAATTAACCTTGTTGCTCACAATTAGTTACTGTAATCTATATTTAATTTTTGTCTTGGATGTTTTATTTGTGTTTTATTCTAATGATAATACCTAATTGAAGTTAAATGGTTCAGTACAACTTTATGTAGTGCCACATAATGAAAAATGGAACAGTAATATTTTGTGATCTTGCAGCATTACTCATGGGATTCACATATTTTCATTTATTAGAAATTAAACAAACTGAACTCTTACTGTGTCCCTCTCTTTTGCTATGACTCCTGTAGATGCCTCCTTTAAAACAAAAAGCAACAGAGAGGGCTGCCCTCTAGTGCCGCCAGTGGAGTGTGACAGTATGTGAAGAGGGGGTTGGGTGGTTGGGCTGGGGGGGGGGGGGGTTGGCAGCATCCCTGTATGTGCAATTGGAGAGCGCCTGCTTTTTCAGTGTCGTCCAATCACAGAGCCCCATGGTAAATCGTTCCTACATCCAGCGGAATGAGGTGACGAATGCAAATGCCCCGGGATCAAGGTACCTCCTTGGTAGTGGTGCAGCATTTTTTTTTTTATGTTCAAATGATGATGGTAATATTCTGATCAGAGGTTATTGAAGAATAACTATTAATGAGAACTTTTATATGGAATGTTGCATCATATGTTATTGTCATAGTTTGACTGACAGTTTGTTAAAACAGACTGGTAGAAATGCACCATTGTCTGTATTGTGTGTATGTATGTGTGTGTGCTGACACTTTTAGCAAATGTGGGACTCAAATGAGCTGCAGTCTTCATTGCATTGTCTTCTAAGAAATTTCCTTCTCTTTAGCTTATGCCAAAAACAAAACTGTATATTATTTTAAACGGGTTTTTGCTCATGTTTTCTTTGTGATTCAACAGAAATATGTTAAAATGCTCACAACAAACACACACAAATGGAACCTGCAGCATTTTGTTCTACTCTGTTGTTCTGCGTGCATCAGGTCCAGCTGAGTTCATTTTCAGCATTAAATTAAATTAGAAAGATGATGCACTTTGCATTCACGAAGCAATTCAGCCTCCAGGTCCTCCTCACATAGCTGTAAAGTCAGCCTGTGTTTCTAATTAAGATAATGTAACCGTGCGTGTTTTCAGGAACCGTGGGAGCATTTGGTATGGGAGTTGCAAATTCTGAACATTGCTCTGAAACAAATGAATTTATTATATGATTGTAAATTAGCTCAACCGTGAGGTCGCAGGTTCACCTCTTGTCCTTTCTGGGTGAAGTTTGTGTGTTCTCCCTGTGCATGTGTGGGTTTTCTCTGGGTAGTCTGGGTTCCTTCCACTGATCAAAAACATGCATGTTAGGTTAACGGGTAACTCTAAATTGTCCCTATGTCTGGGTGAGAGTGTGATTGGTTGTTTGCCTTGTGTCTGTGATGGCCCTGTGACCTATCTAGGGTGTCCCTCACTACTGAAGATCCGTGCCCCTTGTTCTTGTTTCTTATTAGCTCAGGTTACATTCATTATATTTGATGGGGGTATTACAAAGAAAAAGAACAAAGACGTATGAAAAGGATCAGTATACAATATTTTTTTAGGGATTTTTAACAGTCTTTAGATGTGTTTGACTACATATTTAATGATTTACCTATACCTAGTTATTGCTCCTTGTGACCTGGTGAGAAAAATGTTTATTTCCATAAAAATCTGTAAAGAAACCATCATTTTGTAAATTTGTCATTTGATCCTGTTTGTCTGTGAGGAGATTACATATTGATAGGCTGTTGATTCAAACAGCCTCTGACCTCTCGCTGTCGGAGGAGAAGGCCGTAAGATCACCGGAGTCCTTTGGAGTGGTCCCGAGGGAAGCTGACCCCCTGACACCGAGCCCCCAGACGTTCTTAGTGCAGACACATGTTGCGGCTCCATTCTCTCCCTGCACTGTCTGTCAGGCAGACACAACAGCGTGAGTAGTTGTGACTGAGGCATGGAATACAGATTTATGCTGTGTATGTGTCAAAAGAAGATAATTTGTGTGTTACCCCTCTTAACAGACGTATATGCGCTGAAGAGGCCATGGAGTGGTGTAAAAAATAAAATAAAATGCAACCTTTTTTGACACTTTTAGTTTCACTTAGGAATATGACAAAGGAAAAAAAGTGCACACACTGATCATCATCGATTTATTTTTTTAAAAGGAAATACTGAAGATTATGTCAAGTACATTCAAATTTGAAGACATTTCCTTTATTATTCCTACAAAAAAAGACTATTATCTTGTAAAGGTAATGCATCCTGAGCAAGAAAAGCAACATTCATCGTTTTCAATACATAGATGTAAATTATGGCATTATCTCTGCTGCTGTGTAGGAGAAGAAAAGAAGAGTTGAGAAGGAGGGGGGACCGTGCAAAATAAGAAAAAAAATGTATAAATAAAAAAAAAACTACGCATAAACACTCCCTTCAGCGTGAAGTCAATGAGACAGATTATGCTCGGCCTTATCCAGTGGGCCCTGTCAGATTTATTTCCAACATCAAGGGGACTCTGTTCTCTCCCCCAACCCTTTCCGTCAGCACCCCGTCTGGATTTCTGTGTGGTCAAAAGTTGGGGATGAAGGCTCGGAGTGGAGCGCCGGAGGAGGCTGGAGGAGGTGTGTCTGTGTACTTGGGAATATTTTCAGGAGGAGGGCAGAGAAAAACATGTCGTTGCCAGGGCAGACGGGGCCTGTGGCATTCTGCACTGTCTGGTAACCCAGTGTGCGGCAAGAGCACCAGTCACCAGTGGAGGTGAAAAGCTGTGTCACCGAGATGAAAGAGGGCTTCCTCCCATCCTCTGATCTGTGAGAAAGGAAAAAAGAAAAAGACAAACGAGTACGGGGCAGAAAGTAGAGAAGGTTTTAGTGAGCGTAAAATCGCTCTCAGTGTATTTCACATTGATACGTCTCACGTTTGAAATCCTTATTATAAACTGGGTGTGGAAAGAGAAAAAAAGAAAAAAAAAAAAGCGGATGTGCTTTCATTGTTCAGGGACATGCCGTCTCTGACATACACACACATATACACACACTTATGGTTCCCCTTGCCCAGGCGCCTGTGCCACACCACCCACCTCTGTCGTTCTGCAATGTGTAACCTAGCAACTATTTAATTAAAATAGCATCAGCAAGGATGGAGGCTTTTTCCCCTCCCTTGCAAGGATTTCCTCCAATCTCTGTGCTTTTCAGCGCACCATGAATCAAAAGTGATGCCGTGTCTGCCACTATACTGTGCTCCTCACGCCCCCCTTCCTCTTTGTTTCTGCATTTGGTTATTCTCACAAAACCAGCCTGCTTTAGTGACTGATGGAGTGAATCTGGGTTTCATACATCTATAGTGAGCTGACATTATAGTTTTGCTTTTCACCGGCCTGAGATTTAACTCCAGGCATTACCACAGATTTGTACAAACAAGGCCGTCACCTCTCTGTCCTTCAGAAATTTACCTCTCTTCAAGCCGTTCTATTCCTCCTATACTTCTTCTACCCCCACCGCTCCTGTGCCTCTTTTTTTTTTTTTTCATCCTCTCTCCCTTTGTATGCCAAATCACAGCACCCCCTGTTCCGACCTGAAAAAGAGGCGCCTCTTACCATGCTCTACATGTGTGCCAAGCTCGGGCAATGCGGAGCAATTAGAGGAAATGTGAAGCAGCTCCGCGTGTCAGCGTACGTCACACTCACTGTCACTCAAAGCACATCCAGGAGAAGCAAACAATGGAACAATATTCTCGTTCACGGCTGTCAAAACAGAAGGCCCGGTGTCTGTTTCTTTCTCCTTTTTCTGTGGGTTTTTGGCTGTCTTTTGCAGTTAATGTCGCAGAGAGGGAAAGTCATCTTCCCCGTCTTGATTCTCTACAATGTCACACTGCAGGTCAGCAAAAGGATGGCACTTTGCACTTGCTCTCTACAGGAGGACCTATGTCAAAAAGCAATGCGTTTGAAAGTCAAGGGAAATGGCTGTAATGATCCAACCTCCAAATGGGTACATTACAGGATTCACCTCCATCTCGAGTACATTCATGCTCTTCACCAAAAATGACATTTTTCTACATCTTCCATCTATCTTTTCTTCTTTTCTCACATACACTATTTCCTTTTTAGACACTGCATTTCAAACATAGACATTTAATACCAGTAAAGGAAAAAAAAAGCCAAGAAATGTGAAATGGATCAAATCACATGAGCGCTTCCGTCTAATAGTCACTGAGAAAATCACTTCCAACCCAATTTAAGGGGATACTGCCAATGGGGCCCTTTTGCATGATCTTTTCAATAAAATGTATCAGTGAATGAAAATCCTCTTGACTTGAATATATTCACATTTGAGCATGTGTCTGAATTCAGTAACACCAGAGGCGAAGCAGATTTGATTTATTCACAATGCTCTCTGCTTCAAATTTTGATTTCAGTTATAGATGCAAATTTTTATTTAATTTTTTACCTTTTCAAAATAATGACCTCTTTTTCTTTAAAATATGGCAAATTTGTATCCAGGCTGCTGTAAAATGAATTTACATATTTAAAAAAAACTAAAGAGATACAGTATATTATTAGTTCCCCCCAAAATCACACTGTTTTGAAAGACCTGCATGTACCGTATGTTTCTCTTGATTAGTTCTGCAAAAATCTGTATTCTCCTTTGAGCTATAGCCCTTATAGCTTATGTAAATCTTTGAGAATGTGTGTTCACACAGTGATTTGCATAATGGCACATGATTTTGACAGAGAGGGACCCCTTGACATTTTTATAATGGCACTTTACAGGGTGGACAAGGTTGGGGGCAGGGTGGTATATGTGAAGCAGTGCTTCAGGAAAAAAATATTGGGAAGCTGGAGTGTATTTCCTATTCGAGAAGTGAAACAGTGACCTATGGTACGGGGGCAGCTGTGCTGAAAATGGACTGAACAAAACCTGCATCTGAGGTTTAATGGGAGTATATATTATTATTCAAAAGCATTTAATTCATATACATTTGTTCATATGAAAAACTATTGATTAGTTGAAACTACATATTGCTTAACATTTATGGCTCAACATAGGATGAGATTATGACTTGATGGTGGAAAATAAAGTAAATCATCTACATCTTCTGCTTATCAATGCAATAATTTATATATTTTGAAGTAGGGTTTGGTGGGAAGGTTATTAAATGCTCTATATAATGCCTTGCATTTATTACCTTACCAGTTCTACATTGCTTTTTGAATCTCAGTTTTGAGAAATAAAGATTAGTTAGATCAATGAGCTAGTGATTAGTCAGAATGGAGTCAAGACCAAAGCGGGTTGCCACATTCTACACAGGCTTTACACCGCTGTCAATTTTACATTATATACAAAGAATTTTGCGGCTACTTACAAGCATATTTAAAATTGTTTGCAATACTTCCATGCTCAAAACATTCCACCAAATTTTAGAGTTTTGATTAAAAAAAAGTATATTTATTGTGTGTCAAAAATTTTACAAGGCTGTAATGTTTTCTTTTTGGAAAACATATGTCGAATTGAATCTTGTGAATGTGTCCCGTGTCAATACCAAAGAGATGGATGGCGCCCCAAATCTCAGTCTGGGCCATCGGAGTCGTCTGTGGGAGAGGCCACCAGCCAATTAAAAGGTCACAGATTTTGATGGTTCTCCTTTTGCATTGACACACGCCCCTATGTCTTGTCTGGGAGGCATATGCAACAATGACATTTCTTTTCTTAACCTTACCCAAACAGCTTAGACAATGCTGCAGCCTAAGGCCATATGCTGTGCCGACGGACGTCCAAATGCCCCCCCCCCCCCATGTATCTGTCCGTGGGAACATGAAGTAGACTGAAAGAGTGTCTGAAATTAGGCACTTAACGCATTTCGAGATACGATTTTCTTTTCTTTTTTTTTCTGTGACAGACACAGGAGCCCTGATAAATAACAGTCAATGTGATTTAGCCCATCGACAGAAAATAAATCAGACAGGAATTTTTGCCACCTCACAATGACCGAGACAAAGCCGATTCCAGATAGAGGATTCATCTATATTATATGTGAAAATAAAAAAAATTAAAAAAAGGATTAGTTAAAATCAATATAAAAAAAGAAGTATTGACAGTATGTTTTGTAACAATTGTAGAATTGGGTCTTTTTCTGGTTTGTTTATAACAATAAATCAAAGAAGAAGGCAGTGACATAAATCTCAATTCTGTCCTTCACATCCAACAAATTGTTTACCTCGATGCATTCATGTGTCCTGCACACTTTCACACCCTTACTTTGGTCACACATCTATCCCACGCCATGCTTCAAGTTTTTTGTCATCTTGACATGCATAAGCAGACACTTCATTAAAATGCAGAAAAGCCTGGCTCGCACACTCACACACAAACACACACACCTGACACATGCATTAATTAGTGGACTAGAAACAAGCTAGCCTCTCCATTCACACCCTGAGCCTCTTTCATTAGCATGACAGTGGCTAGCACTGGCCAGGGGCCCATAGACTGCAAGGTTCTCTCCTCAGGGCCCCTGATTAAAAGGAGAATCCCTTCCCTTTCATCATTGCACCCATGCAGAGAGTCTTGGATGATCCCCGAACTGTCAAGTATACCTGTTTCTGTGGGCCCTGCCGCTTTTCTATTTCTTTGACTCACTCCTCGATCCCTCGCTGCACCATCCTTCCTACACCCACTCAAACCCACTACAGTGTGGTTTCTTCCATCAGAATCTAATTGTCACCTCACTTCATAATTCTCTACAAGCACTTGTGGATTTTTTTATCAGTAGTTTCAGAGCCTTCTTTGCTCCTAGATACAGATCTCAAGGTCTGTATTGCAGGACAGCTCTTGGATTGACAATGACTGTCCTCGTTGACCAGTGGGGGAGTGCTTGTTCTATGAAAGCTTGTGTCTCCAGCTTTTCACTCACTTTGAAAGAAAACCACCTTCTCGTTTTATCAGCGCTTGGAGATCCAAACAACCCAACACCTAATGTACAGGATGGCTATAATCTCCAGGCCTTGCCCATTGGGTCTCCTCCAGCCTGGCCGGGATTTCAAGGCAAAACGTCTCATTAGCTTTAGTCCTTGAAAGAGGGGCTCTCAATTTGAAATTCAGTTACACATTCCCTTTGAGTGGAACTGGAAGGCAAAGACGAAGAGAGAGGATGAAGAGAAAGACGGCATGGGAGACGGTCTCGGCTGAAGGCTGAGGCCTTGGACCCAAAGGGAGGGAAGAGCAGAGAGGGGTATAAGGTCCGCTGAGGCAGCCATAATTTCTCACCATCATTACCTCTAAGGGCTGCAGATTTATGCTAATGCCATTTCAGGGGAGAAGCACCGGACAAAATAGGTTCAGCGGGTCAAAAAAGGTTGTATAGTTCCATTTTGTGCTGTAGAGGGTTTTAGTGTTATTGTTTTACTCATTTACATTTAATGATTAGCATTTTAGGTTGGTCACACACCTCTATCTCACATGTCTTTAAAATACACTCTGACTTCATTCCTCACCTGAGCTTCTCTATGTCATTATTTCTATGAAAGTGGATTCCAGTTAAAACTCCATCATATCTTCACAGCAGTGGAAACAAAGAACAGAACCAGATGTGGTCCTGCCCTCCTCCCCTGATGGGCTGAAACCTATGGTGGACGTCTCGCTTGGCTCCATGGTGAATCAGTATTGCTCTTTGTGATCTGGCCCCACAAAGTTTCAGGTAAGGCCTCCTAGAGAATCTTGGGGTGTGTCTACCACATACACTCTGACCATTCATTAATGATGGCTGTGTGGCAGTGGCTGTATGCAGCAGGGGGGCACGCTCACACTCTCCTAACGAGAACATTTCACAGAGAGACGGGGTCAGAGGGGTGTGAGGGCTGGGCAGATATCGGACTGTGATATCACACACGAATGAAGAAGATGTCATCATCTGCCCCTTCAGCCAGAGTGGACCTAATTAATTGGATTGGGGGATGTTATCAGAACTAGACCAAGATGCTCATATCCAGCTCATATCCCACAGGGTTTCCTTGTTAATGACCAACAACCAGCAGCATAGAGGCGGCAGTTCAACGCTGTAGGGATTAATTGGAGCTGATTTTTCAGGGATCTGTCATTCTGACTTATTGATTAGGACACCTGTTGATCTCTTTTCTCCTTGTGTTGCCTTGCAACCATGGAGAGAGATGCAATCGGTGATTGAGTGTTGCACCATGGTGAGATAAAGGGCAGAGGATGGATAGCTATCATGAACACCACATTTTACTGTGGTAGATTCTGGGGTAGTGTAAACTTAATGCCGTGCTTTCATTTTTATATTATGATTGATTAAGGTAGAATCATTTCTAATACTGAACACTTTTGATTGAAAGAAAAAGATAATTTATGTCTATTGTGTGTGTTGTGGCATTTTTCAGAGCGGTGATCCAGCAGATTGCTAATACAGTTGTGATCATGTATTTTCCTACATGGTTCAAGATGCTTTTACTTAATTCAGCAAATTTATTAGGCGGCAAGTTGTCAGATTACAAATGTTTTAAATCTATACAAATGTTTTTGCTCCCAAACCTGTAGTACACAAAAACCTCGGACAGACTTTTAGGCTTTTTGTTTTTTTAATTTACTTGTTTGTCTCCATTCCAACCCTCACCAGTGGTCATGAGGCAACCACGGGGAAGACCCAGGACTCGCTGGAAAGATTATGTATCCTCTGTAGCCTGAGAACACTTTGGGGTCCCCTAGGATGAGCTGGAAAGAGACGCTGGTTAGAGGGATGTCTGGGTTTCTCTTCTGGACCTGTTGCCTTTATGACCCGACTATGGATAAGAAGCTCAACATGAAGATTTACCATTTGGCTCTCTGATGATGTTTTAGACACCTAATTTTGCTGTAATTGCCAGTTGTGATAGATTAATATTGATTATTTAATTGTCAGACAAGAAAGCATGCTAATGACTGATCTAATACAAATTTGTAAAAGTGTGGATACTGGCAAAAAATCAATATCTTCCTCCTTTAGCCATCTCTCATTGCAGCAAACGGAATCGTGCAACACAGATACTGAGCTTTAAAGGAAACACACAACTGGGGAGAGCTGCTGGTACCGCATCAGCCAGCTGCTGACGGTAAGCGGTAAGGTAGGGAGAGCACTTGTGCCCTACGGCACACTGCAGGGGCTAAAACCTTCCTCCACATCTATGCAGGCAGCTAAGAGACTGGAGGCATACAAGGGATTACATCCTGTGTTTTTGCCCTAGGCAGTCACCTGCAGAGACCCTCACACATGCAGTTAAACGGCACCCGTACAGTAAATAGCATGCACTTTCCAAATGCTCACCAAAATGCACAAATTGTGAAATTGTCTGTGTAACAAGCCTTTCTTAGAGACAAACCTGATTAAAGGGGAAACATCAACCTGCTGGTTTGCACGTGGTTAATGAAAAATTTGACGTACAAGAGTACATTTTTCCTAAGGCAGCCAGCAGGTAACTAAATAAAAGAAACTCTCAGAGGAATGATGAGCATGTCAGTTTTAAAGAGCTTTACTTTTTATCTGAGGAGCACTGATACAAAGTTGAAACAGTTACTTGAATATTGTGAAATCTATCAAGTGTCAAATTTGGACGAGTTCCTGAATCTGCAATAAGAAATACTCTTTCCTGATTGTGTTGCTGAGCCCAAGGTGACATATATTCCCTTTTTAAATCCCACACACAGACACACACATACGCACAAGCAGTAGGAACTGGGTGAACAGATGAAGGTATCTTCCTTGCACTTGTCTTCGCACTGTGCAGAAGGACCCATGGGGTGCTCTCTCTCCTGTCTTCAACACTTCTCAGACAAACACACACACACATGTGCTGACACACAGTAATTTGTGCTACATATTCAAGAAAGAACTCACTGAAAGGTCACAAAAGGGCTAAAATCTACTCCACTTTCTGGCTCAGCCTGGAGAGAAAATTGATTTCTATATTTTAAGCATTTAATCATTAAACATTTTTTTCTGCTGACCTGAAGATTAAAACCTATCGAGATATTATTATTTTTATAACTCTGATTTCAGGTGCAGTTCGGTGTTGCACAGTGGTGGAAAGAAATCCTCGCTCTGGTTTAGTTTATGCTTCACCCTCCACCCCTTGATGTGTTCTCATCCCAGCTCAAAGAGAGGTATAAAAAGAAATGTCAGAAACATTTCTCTTAGTCTTTCAACCCTTGTGCCCATTAACACTTAGCGCTCGGAGTAATTGTGATTTGAATGTAACCCCAAATCTGTTTAATAAGAGCAATGATCCACGGAGGGGAGCACAGGTAAAGTGCTTTTAACGAGAGGGCCCTCATTTTACCAGCCGCCGAGGAGCAGAGAGGAGCGGAGCTGCTATTTCACATTCAGCTTCAAAGCAGCGCTTCAAATTGTGTCGACGAGACTTCATTTCCTCTTATCTGAGTGTGTATAGGTCCTCCACTGCGAAAGTGCACCGAGTGAAAATGTGAGGGGACGGCGGGTGAAGATGTATAGAGCACACAGCGCCACAGACAGTCAGGAAGACTCAGATTAGATGAATATGAGAAATGGAGGAAATTGTTGGACATTACAGCTGCATGCTCATGAGCGCCGCTCTGCAGTTATGTCCTCCTCCACACAGACCTTGAGAGATGCTTTATAGCAGAGGGAAAGTCTATCATTGTCATTTCCATGGGTCTTTGCTTGTATTACAATGACTTTATACCAAAGCCACTTTGGTATAGTGCTTTGGCTTTTAGATATTTTGATATGATGTCTTGCTAAATTTTTATGTCTATATTTTAGGTTTTCCTTTGTTTGTTGGCTGTGTCTTTCCTCTATTCCTGTTTGATTTATTTTGAATGGGAAATAATTTGCTCTGGTGTTGCAGCTAAGCACTTAAGGTGGTTTACTCACAGTCAAGTTTAAGTTTTGGTATATTTTTGTTTTTTAGAAATCATTTACATTTTTGGTGACTTTACTTGGAGACCTTCTTTTTATTTTTCTTTCACAAAAAAAGGGCTACACTGCCGCAAATTTCAGACAAGTAATACAATAAAAACGCAACCGGTGCCCTTTCATGCAATCTAGTCTATATATTTTGCAAATTTCTTAAAAGCACCTGCTGCCACTGCAACTAAAGTGTCATCTGAATGTGTCAATGTGAAATAAATGTTGTGCGTAACTGCTATAACTGTACTGACACAATATATTTCCTGCAGCACTATTTGCTGTCTTCTTTGCACATGTGCAGGGATAACTCTGTGAAACAAATTAATTTACTGCCTCTACTTTTGTGCTATTTCAAATATTTAATACAAACACGCCCTTTAAAAAGCATACATGCATGTGAAAATGGAAAGTCACATAGTCAAAAACTGATCCAAGCAACTCTCTTAATTGACTTTTGAAATAGTAAAGAATTGAATTAACAGCACTCCAAGCCTCCTCTAGTTCATGTTACACCTTATATCAGCCCAATGTTTTTTTCTTTGTTCTGTTGTTGCTTTAGCTACAAACCTTACAAATGCCAAGAGTTTTTAAAAAGTTTTCTGTCCTAAAATTTCTGAAAATGTTTTCCAGACTTTCGAATGTAGATTAAATGGCGCATAAAAAAATGCTTCAGTATGCTTATATTTTGTTTTAGTGTCAAAGCCAAACCTTTTTGTTGATAATCTGAAGGATGTGCAGCAAAATTTTGCACCATCAACCAGTTTATAAAAAACGGATGGTTGTCAGTGAAATCCCAGCCTCAGACCAGAGATGCACAATCCTAAAACTGTGATGAGAAAAACAAGTTAAGCTAAAAATTAAAATAAAAGTAGTGCCGTATTCTGTGTCTTTGTTTGACTTGTGTTGCATTCATGTATCAATCAGACTACAGCCCACCTGCTTCAGGAGTTTTGGTCTGCTTGTCTTGTTCGCACCATAGATTATTTGACAAGTTGCAGATTTTTTACATGCTGTGCTAGATAATGTGGGTTTTAAATCAAGCAAACCTTGAACATACACTGTTAAATTGATTAAAACACTACGATCTATAGTTAAGCTAAATGTAGTCCTCTTTAATACATTCTAGAGCAGTGGTTCCCAAAGTTGGGGTCAGTATCCCTCTGTGGGTCATGAAACATCAAGTGAGAGTACCCAGATTATTTCCAGACATTACTTTAAATGTAATTGTAATGTAATGTAATGCAATTTTCACTACAATTATAAAAAAAAGCAACACTAATAAATGGGGTCACAAGTATCTGAAACTTTTAATTTGTGGGCCAGATGCTAAAATATTTTAAAACCACTGTTCTAGGGAAGATCAAGTCTATGCAAGAAAAACATTCAGTGTTGCGATGGCAAGGTTCTAAGGCATCTCTGTTTGTGGATAAGCAAACAATAAAACTGACACTGATCAGCCAGTTGACTGTTATTATAGCACCCAAGCTGTTCTCGCTTCTGTCTTCTTCTAGTGTTCTGATACAATTGTGAAAAATACCAAAAAGGGATTTTTTAATCTCACGTTTGGGGTTTTATGACTAACCCTGGGATCACTCATACACAAAGTTACATTGCATTATTATTCTGCTCAGTAGAGGACCTACTGTAAATATCTTCAGCTATCAAATTTTAAAAAATCATCGAAATTGTTTTGTTTTTACTGTATTCTGATTTGACAACTGGACTCTCTGCCACTGATAGGCATTTGGTAATTTATTTTTTGTGATGGAGTTCCCTTTAAGTGTAATCATAAAATGTTGGATGCATTTTTGTTCAGATTTGACTATATAAAATCCATATAACTGTTTTTTTATTGTCACAGTATTTGATGATTGTGGTCAAAATGAACCCCTAATAGTATCACTGTCAGTAGAGTTCTTGGTGTGGAGGACTACAATAGAAGAGGGTATGTTTGAAATGAGCTCACATGCCAAAATACACATATAGTGAAAACAAAATGAACTGCCAGTCTGAAGCTGTGCTTTTGTCTTTAAAGAAAGAAACAAATTGTTGCATTTGAATCCCTTTAGTGAAAAAAGTACATAAAATGTACACAAGTATATTTAGACGCCTCTCTTAATTTGCTAGTTTTCCATAACCCAGTTATTTAAACCATGGGGAACTAAAGCCAATTTAAATGTCCTCCCCCCCCAATACAACAAAGCATCTCGGACTGAAGAACTACTGCTGGAAACCTTTGAGGTTGGATTGAATGAATGAAAAAAGCGAAAATGTCACCAATTCCATCTTAGAAGATTTCAGATGGAGAGTCTGACAATGAAGGTACATCAAAGGGAAAAAACGTAGACCTCACAGTCTTCAAAAGGCACCGTGAGCTCATACGAGGTTATTAAATAGATGAATATTGACAGGGTTTTTTTCCTATTTCAGGTGAACCGCATCTCAGCTATATATCTCCTCAGATCCAACAAGAGCTAAGAGATGGCAAGCACAGCCAGGCGCTCTCCTCCTCCTCCTCCCAGCCATTCACAGCAGTCTTAATTGACAAGCAAAACCACACAACGGCTCATCCCCCACCCCTCCTCTTCCCACCCTATCTCTGCACACCTCCCCGCTGCTAACTTTGCCCACTGGACCGAGCTGTTGCCGAGCCAGTCAGGAGAGGTTTTGTTTGCTGAACTGCAATACGTCCTTCAGCACTTTGGCCCCATTCATCTCACCAAACAATCCCCCTAAGAATTTAACTGGTGGGCAAACACACAGTACATGGGTAATGAAGGGGGCACCTTGGCTGTCGGTGTGAATATTTACCCTGTCATCAAAGGAGGGGCATGCATATAAATCTATCCCTGCCCTTCCAAGTTCAGGTTCAGGGTTTTGGAAGTGTGGGAGGCGAAGCGAGAAAGACAAGCCAGTGAATAGTCCTCAGATCTAACAGCCTATGGAATGTGATGGAGCTTTAAACATATGGCGTATGATAGAAAATTAGCTTGGTTTGGAACTCTGCGAGCACGCAGAGGTTGTTTAAAATGTCAGATTCATGAATAAATACATTTGAAAATAAAATGGCACCCTCCCACGCAGCAGGGCTATTTGACAGGAGATGTGTAGAAACATTGTAGTGCATCCAAAGCACACAGGACTCTTTTTTTTTCCTTCTTTTTTTAATCTGTGTATCTAAAGGTTTTTGCCCTCTTCCTGCAATGAAAATGAAACAAAGTTTGGTTTTGAGTTTTGCAGGAAAGTTGTGACCTTTTCTGCTAGATTCAGTTCTGTTGTTTAACACTCAATAAACAATCCCTATTCTGTTGTTCAACACCTGATAAACTCAATTCGTGAGGGGCCAGGAAACAATTCTGCTAAGGAGGAAGGCTAGAAAATAGCTGCAATCAGCCAGCAGATTGCAGTGTTTTTGTCTGTGATTTGGAAGAGTGGAAAGATTCCATCTGGCTAGTATTGTGGTTGATATGCTACTGGTAATATGTTCAGCCTTGGTAAACTTACAATGGGATGGATGGACATTTTATTGAAACTTGTGGATATTGCACTCAGGAGTTTGCATAGTCTATTAGACCAAAACAAACAGTCCTTTTCAGTTTTACTCCATGTATAAAAAGCTCCTTTATCTGCCAGTTGTTCTTCTTTTTAAACATACTCAACTTTAAGTATATTGTTGGTGAAGGTGTGGACTCACAATTACTTTGTAAAGTTGGTAAAACTACACCAGCAGAGATGGATTAAATAAAATGCAACACAATCTCATCATGGGATATATGTGTTTGAAAGTATAGTTGGACGTTGTTGAAGTTGGGTTCTGCAGAGTTATCAACAGTCAGTATCTTACCTTGCACCAGACAAATGTGTGTGTGTGTGTGTGTGTGTGTGTATACTAACTATTTGATGGAAAATAAAAAAGCCATGTAATATTTGTTTGAACTACTAACAATGTGTTGATTTTTACACTGTTTATTCTTTTATCGAATAGTTGTACATGCAGCCTTATAGATAACAACTTCACAATAAGGTTTCTATAAAGATAACTATACTTCTGCATATGGTTTATTTTAGGTCGGAAATAGTTTTAAGAAGTCATAAATCTCTGAGATAACTTGAAGTGCTGTCTCCAAGTAGGAGACTGACCACTGATAACTCACTTCAAAACCCACTTCAAAAATCCAAACTATTCAATTTATGGCTTTGCATTTTATTTACACTAAACAGACGTATTACGCTAATCTAGAAAATACAAAGCTTCAACAGGACACATATAATGTGTAATATATGATAATCTAAAATGTCCATCCCACAAAACCTCACCAGACAGTGTATGATTTGTGTTTTCTTGTAGTTTTTATTTAACACTGCGAAAACAGAAGCATATGTGTTTGTATTTGTCAAGGTGGAGGAGGTCTTTCTCTACCATCATCTCTCAAAGCTAGCGAACTCACAGCCCTCTCAGATCAACATAGCTCCCGTTGCACATTACTGTACATGTCAACGCAACTGATAAAAAAATAAAAAAATAAATAAAACACACAGACTCCTAAGAACTCATCAGAGACCCTGAAAGACATGAGCAGGATTACATTAAAAAGGATGACCTTATTATAAGTAGGAATGAGGGTGATATCTTTCCCTGGCATGAAGGCAGAGAAAAAGGTGATAATGGCAGGATGATATGTTTTATTTATTCATTTTTGGGATATCTAGTTATTATTCAATAGCTGAGTGTTTTGGCTTCAAATCACAGCTTGTGTCAACAAGAGGCAAATGTAAATGCACATCTGCTTAGAGAGGAAAAGAGCAAGGAAGGGAGGATTTGTGTTAGCACTGCAAAAACATACTGCAAGTTCAACGCATTTGTTAAATGTGCCCCAAACAAACACAAAATAATCACAACAGGGATTCTTATCAAAATATTGGAGGAGTATTTTCAAGAAAATCATCAGGCCATTTACATGGAAGAAAAGCCCCTGTGATTAGACCAGCTAATGGGACAAGATCATTTATTTTTTAAACATTTATAGCATTAAATAATCTGAGAATATTGTCCTCATACTGTGTGTTGTGATCATACACCTTGCTGGATTTTTATGGCACTGATTCCTTTTCTTGTCCTGTTAAAAAAAACGCTGTAGAATTCTTAAGTTTTATTGTCTGTCTGCACAATAAGCTCTACATAAAACAAGAGAGCAGACTGTGCTGCCAACGTGTAAAATCATTTTTATTCTCACACAAACCTGCTGAAGTCAAACATCCCTCTAGCTCACTCTTTTCTCTCTCTCTCTCTCTTTCTCACACACACACACACACACACAAACAAAGCCTTTTGTATCGTCTTCCACACCAGTACTCCTCTAGGGGCCAATACTGTGCTCCAAAGCCCTTTAGAGGTGCAGCAAGCCGGAAAATGACCCCATGCTGTCTCCGCTCGCCTCGGCCCCGCCTGGTTACGCCCGTTTCCCAGGGACCCGCTGAGGGTCCAATGCCCCCAGGCCTCCCTCTCACACCACTCTACCTCCTGGGGCCAAACGTTAACAGGGGCTCCTCGCTGCGGACAATGGCTGCCGAGAGACGTGGGAAAGAAATGTCACAAGGCACTCTGACAACCAGAGTTCGACCCCCTGACCTCAAAGGCTGGTCCCACTGGGCGTCTTTATGTAAACACAGGGTTTCCAAAGAAAAGCGTACTCTGTGTTAATCAGATTCATAACCCGTGTGAGAAAATACAGAAAAAGTTGAAGTGTGGAAAACTTAGATTTCTACTAGTGGTGACCTACTCACCATAAAGCAGACATTTTTGTACAATTAGAATATTTCTTGTTTTATTTTTTGTTTTGTTTTTGTGTGTGTTTGTGTCTGTATTTGTGCTTTGCAAAGTGAGTCAAAACCGTTTTAGTAACCATTTTATTATTATTATTTTTATCCCTACTTGTCACATTTCAAAAACACCATTGTCCTAAATATCAAGTTCAGGACAAATAACCAAAAAGACTTCTGTTTAAGCTCTCAGACACCTTGTAAACAATCCTGGTCATTTAACCTCCGACCTTCTGACTCCTCAATCTGTCCTCTGCTCACTCCATATGGGACAAGCAGGTCAAATGACTATATGGTCAGCCATTGCTACGCCCTCCGAGGGAAGGGTGGGGGCAACACAGTGTGGACACAAGCAGGGTGGCTACTGTGTAATGACCCGGGGGGCAATTTGTTATTAAGAATGTGGGTTAACAAGAAAATGATTGGTGGCACGCAATGCTTGACTCAGGCCCTATAATCCCAGACATTTACTGATTTTAAACAAAGTTCTTCTGAAATTATAATTTACTTTGTTTTATCCTGGTGCTTGAAGATTTACTTATTTGTTTATACAAAATAGGACATGTAACTTAAATTGACTGGAACCATAATCAGCAGTCTATATGAAAAGTAAAGAATGCGTATTAATATTTGTAATCTTTAGAACAAAATAGGCCTACATGTACTCTATGTTGTTTCAAGTGATCAGCAGCACATTTTAGTGGTGTATTCCATTTCATGGGTCACATCACGTCTGGGATGGGCAGTGAGGCAGCTGGTCACTCTATCCACAAACAATGGTTCTCATCTGTTTTAAAAAGTCTCTTGACAGGGTCCTAATGATGACCTTGTTGGCATGAGATTATGAGTGTGGGTCAGACCTCTACGGCCGCCAGGGGTCGGAGTTCACAAACCAAACATCACGACCTCATTCCCAGGAGACTCATGCTGATGAACTCCCAACGCTAGTTAGTGGACATCGTTAACAACGTGGGCTGGACAATTAAAGGATTGATGATCTTGTACAGGATAGGACCTTAACCTTTTATGACCTTAAAGTGAGAATTATAGATTGCAACAAATTGGGGTCCTTCATCCATAAATATGGGATTATGGATGGGTCTTGTTTATTAGGAATGGCTCAAGCTACTAATAGTTGTCTTCTTGATTTGACAGTATGAGGTGTTCACTGGGTTTTGATAAACACTGAGTTTTGAGGCAGAGAAGACCACAGTATAGTCAATTTATGTCCATTCTAACATTGGGCAACAAAATCACACTTTTGTAAAATTGTTGTAGATTAAACGGGGGCAGAAATAAGCTTTGCAATTCAAAAAAGCCTTAAGAGAAAATATTAATTAGCATCCTAAATGTGATATTTAAACCCAAGCAGTTTTTACTGCTGATGTCTGATATAGCTATTCTGCATAGAATTAATTCAAAAGTTGTGGATGCAGCATAGCTTGACTGAAAAACTCAAATGTTAAGTTTCAACATTTACTCATCCGTCCATCCTAACATACTGCAAAAACAGCTTGGCACCTACCCTTCTCCATCTTACTCCAGCCTTTTCTTTATTAAAAATAATAACGACCACCACCACGGTTGGATGTAAACCTTAAACCTACACAACTTATGAGCGTAGGTGAGAATCTGCATTGTCCCGTGTCTCCTTGTAACCTCTACTGGTCGTAAATCTGCCTGCGTGTCCTGTGATCGTTTATGAGCACTTTACATGAAGATCACACCCACAAACAGCGCCCTTCAGCTCATAATGAAAGCCAAGCATCAAAGTTAAAGATCAATGTCACAACAGGGATTGCTTCCATCCATATAATCTCATATGTACAGAGGATCTCCAGGGAATCTTGATGCATGAAAATGTGATATATTTTGATTTGTTATTGATAGTTAAATAAATGTTTGGACACTCAATAAAAAAAAAACATGACTAGTGCAAAAAAACTTCTTAAAGTTTCTTCTTAAAACTTCTTAAAGATTTTAGTTTTGTGTTAAGAAAAAAAAGAACGTTAATATAAATATGCAAACCTGTTAAAATCAACTGTGTTTCCAGATCGGAACATGCTTTCAGCCAGTAGCGGAGGTCAAGGGTTAAGTGACTGAGGTCAGTCAGGCTTGAACCACTATCTAGGGACCTCTTAGATCAATGAAAGCTTGTTGAACATGTGGCTGAATCAAAGGGAGGGCAAGTGTCTGAAGTGTTGATTGGTCTGTGATAGCTGTTATTACTGAGAACAAAAATGTACTAGAACATTTATCCTTAAAAGCATTAATCAATGCTTTGATATAATTTATATGATAGTATAAGGCTAGGACAGTAAAGCTTTTCATTTTTTTAATTTTATCTTTATTTTATAAAGACTGACACACAAAAGACAACCCTAACTTTAACACTATACACACCAAATAGGAAAGAAGAATTTTTTTTTACATTTTTAAAGTAGTATTTGTTTGCTTACCAATTAATTTCTTAATGTTGACCTAATTCATAAACTTCTCCATGGCTTCTATCACTCATGGTTTGTTTAAAAGATTTGCGCCGTTGTTTTTCTTGCCAGAAAAGCCCATTAACATCCATCATTTTAAAAATCTATTCCATTCTTTATACCTCCAACAAATCTTGACCGTCTGGTGTCGAGCCGTTTTTGAAATCAGGCTTAGCCCTGGCTGTGCCCAGGTTGCTACAAGCTCAGATTAGCACCCCATTCTCTGGCCTCAGCCGCAGATGAAAACTCGTCTCCCCTTTGCCTACTTTCATCTATAGCCAACATTCCAGCCAGGCATACCCTATGGCTCCTCACCCCTGCCTTCTCTTATCCTCTTCTTCCTCCTGCCTCTGCTTTCTGTCATGCAGGGGAACCAAGAATGGCACGCAGGGACAAACTTGAGACTTTGCAAAAAAAAAAGGAGTAAAAAAAGGAAAGGAGGAGAAGGACACCAAGGAGTGGGGATGGTGAAGAAGAAAGGAGGTGAGGAGAAAAAGAGAAATGCACATTGTACTTTTCAAATGGATGGGAAATGATTCGCTAGGATTTGCTGACAATTATACGGTGGGGTTTAATCAATTCGGACCATTCACAGCGTGGAGAGGGCTGATCCCCTAGTACAAAGGAACAGACCATGGGAGGGCGGTACCTAAGAAAGCTCTGGCCTGGTGTAAGTAACATGAGGCAACACTCCCCTCCCCACACATTGCACTGCAGCATATGGCTCCTCTCTGAACTTATTAGCTGGCGGATTAAGGCCAATCGCAGAGACCCAAGGGCCTGTGGCTGCCTCTGCTGCGCCCTCCCTCACCCTCTATTCACCCCCAGGAATGAGGCTGACTGACAAGGGGCATTGTGTTGGGCACCTGAATTGCCACACCTCTCACTTACCCTGTCACACGGTGCAGTTTGATGAGGTTATTTGCTAGAGAGACTGGGCTCTAGCCACAAACCTTACAACCACCAAAAACACAATATAGCACAAAGACTGCTGTCCAAATTTGCGTCTGACTCTCTTCAACAATTTCCACATCTTAATATTTCATAAGATAATTTTACCCTTTTTATTTTACCACTCCCATAACACGAGCTCCAAATTAGCAAACTGCTCTGCTACGAAGTGGACTGAAAGCACCTGAATGTGAACACACAGATTAGCCCCGTAGATATGATGTCTAATTACCATCTCATTGCAACTCGACATGCAAGCTCAATGTGAGTGCAGACATGCTGAGAGCAAAAGCTCCATTTGACAGAGGTTGATTATAGGTCCATTATGCACAAAGTACTTAGTGATGGGCTGAGAGTAGGAATTAGGAGCATGATGGCTACTGTGAGGGGACCTGGGCTGGAGTACAGTGGCGTTAGCAGTCAACAGGGTCTTGGGGCTACAGGAGGCCAAGACTGTGTGTGTGCGTGTGGGTGGGGGATATACAGTGGTCTCTGGCCTTCCTGAGTGGTCATGGTGAGATTTGACAAGAGAAGAGCCCCCATTTAGGCCTTCATTTGATCTGGAAAACGGCAGGTGATCCTCTGCCTCTTTTTGTGTCAGACCACAGGGGTTAGATGACCCCGAGTGACTTGTCTTACCTGGCAGCCCTCAAGACACCTCATTTAGTGGGGAAGAGGGACGCTAATTCAGCGTTGGGTATCCACCCATCGCAAAGCTCCACCTGGCCACCGGGTTGAGGGGTCAGCTCCACACCGAAACAGCAGGGGTGCCAGAGGTCTGCTTTGCTAATCCCATCACACACTAGAAGGAGATGGAGAACCCAAAGGTCAGAGATGGAGCAGAGAAGCCATCTTTTTGGTTCATTTAGACAAGATTAGAGCCTCATGAATGAGGTCTCATGTTTGGAAATCACAAAAGTATATTTGAGGAGAGACAGCTTTTGGTTTGTTCAGTGACCGATGCCCTTGCAGGTATATCCACAACCTCTACTCTTAAGTGTGACAATGGTAGATTTATTGAAAATGTAAAGTTGACCAAATGTGAAATCATTTATGTATCAAATATTTCTTTCCATTTAAGGTACTTTCTAAGTGAGAGGTAACTTGTTTAAATGAAAGGGGCGATGATATTTAATAGAAGAAATTCTGCATGGAGTTTTTGTATGTCTTATGCTGAACCCCTTTCATGTGAGATTGTCCTGTCTTTGTCTTTGACATTCAATATTGTGTATTTTTTTCTAGTGTTGGAATCACAAATGTTTTTTGGAGATCCAAAAATATAAATCTTGAAAAAAAATCAGTCTTTCACTACGTGTGCTAATTTTTAACAACAGTTTTAAAATATTTTAGTCAGTGACAATAAAAATCCTGTTAGTGCACATTAAAATGAGCCTGTGTGTGGTCACCATAAAACGCACGTTATGTTCAAGAGCATTTAGCAGAGGCTATTAGATAACCATAGAGATAAAACCTTGAATAGAATCAATGTAAGGCCAAGTGTTAGCCTTTCAGATTAGCTCCGTGCTGAACCTTGGGGTTCATTTGGCTGCATTTGCTTCCATTATGGACTGAATAAGCAGATCAGGCTGGCAGGGATCCATCTTTCTCTCCACGCACTGTAGCGCTCTATCTCCATCTGAACTTACTCGAATCACGTTGGGCTGTCAAATCAGGTTAGCTACTCTTTAGCATCAAACACACTTTTAATTCAAAGCATCACTTCGTTGTCACCTGACGTGTAGGCATGCCAGAGACTGAGTTGTCAGTGCCTCTGCACTGATCCACATCCACTCGGGTCAGACATGCTGAGATACTTGGCCCCTGTCTGATTCTGGATGCATGTGTGTGTGTGTGTGTGTGCAGAGGGGTTGGACTGTGCTATATTTTAGGGTTGGTTGAGAAGAGTTACTGACAGTCTTGGCAGTCCTTCACAATGACACGTGTGTTTGATGGTACACACAGCCCCGTCGTCGGCCTCTGTGACCCGCTGCTGTCACAGAGGGTGGAGAGTGTGACAATGTTCTGCCATTTGTGCTGTGGGGGGGAATACGAGCTGTTAAGGGTGGGTTGGAAGGGGCAAGGACAGGGGTGGGGGGTTGGAGCTCAAGACAGGGGTTGTGTCGAAGCTGCCAGTCAGTGGCAGGGCATGAAAACCTACGCTTTCAACTTTGTTGCTAATGAAACTTTGATATTCTAATTTATCACATAAATAAACAAATAAACCTGAAAAAAATGCCTTTTTTTTCTCTTTGTGAAAAATTGTTACACTTTTGTTTATTCATCTTTGACCCACATCAAATCAACATGACAATCTGACTTGTAAGGGCAATCTGTTCTTTCATTAACAAATGAGCAGGGTGGACAGAAAACAGAAGCAGAAAACAGAGACAGTATTTTATACCTTTTAATAGATATTTTTTTAATATTTGACAACAAATGTGACAGGATTTTCTGACAACTCCCTGCCATTATTTCACTTGCTATCTGCCAGGTACGATTAATGTCCAATTCTTAAAAAAAAAACTGTTCTGAAGAGCTGAAGTATAATAGGTGCAAATGAAAGAACGGTCGTGCAGTCGGAAGTTAGAATATGAATTTTTCTTCCCTGTCCCTGAGGACACACTTTTCTTAGCAAGAATAAATAACTAAAATGCAAAGAACTGAGCAATTGAAGCTTCAACATGCAAGAACAAAAGAAGCTCAGATATAAGCTTACTAAAAATATACTTTAGCCTGTACTTTTTCACCATTTTGGAGGCATTCATATTGCATGACTCCTGGAGAATCTCTAATGACTACACTGTCTTATAAATTGTTTTAATATCTTACTAATGTTTTTCTTCTTCCTTGTAAGATGTCTCCTCTTCTTCAGGGGCAAATAGTTGCACACTAAGGACCAATTATGCTCTTGAGAATTACTGAGATGCACAATGTTTTGTCTCACACACACAGGTGGAGTTAGGTTGAAAGTGTGTGAAGCTAATAAGGAAAAAGGTGCACATGGGGAGGTTATAAAGACTACAGTTTACAGTAGGTGTATAAGAAAAAGTTTAAGTGTGTGTGTGTGTGGGGGGGGGGGGGGGTCTGATAGTGTTAGGATGTTACTATTGTTTTTAAGCCCTAGGACCATTACTGTTGCCTGAGGGCCTCTTCAATGCCCGTCTGACTATTTTTATTATTATCATTATTATCATTATTATCATTCTTTTCCCGTTTTTATTTTGTTATTTTTATTCTGATCCACAAACTATCTAAAAACATCTGGTGTATAAAAAAAGTGTATTTCAGCCTTAGTTCTATATATTTTTTTTCCCATTAAAATCAACAGATAAATATAATCAAATTTGCCCTAAAACATCAATTACAAAAATGCCAATAAATAAATAAAATATACATATTTACAGGTGGAATCATTGTTCTTATCTAATTTGTTTAACAAATCCAACAATACATTTTAAACAGAAAGCATCAAAAATAAGTTAAATTGAGTAGGTTGCAAACAGGAATTTATTAATAGGAATAATAATATGTATTCTTCGTAGAAGCAATGAATTAGCTCCACAGTGCACGTGCCTCTTTGTCAATCAGCTTGTAAATACACTCCATGCATCAACAAACTCTCTCAAGAAAACGTGTGAAATGTACATCACACAAAGCGCTTTGTAAATATAATTTTTGGTTCATTTGTACTTTGAGCGATGCTGTATTTATACAAATGTGGAATCAAAATGAGGAGTGCGAGAGAGGAAGTGGAGAATGATGGAAGAACAGCTCGTGATGGAGCAGCAGCAGAGAGAATAAGCTGGGTTTTGATCAGGAGTTTCTCTGGGATAATTGTCAGAATGTAGTGTTTGGAAGATGACTGACGAAAGAAACCGGGTGACAGTGGAATTTGTTGAGGAAACATGAGAATGTGTCAAACATCCATCAAACAAAGAAATGCAATATTTATGGATTCTTGAAGAGCATCTCAATCTCTCCTACCTTCTCCTACCAAAAACACACACATTCTCTCTCTCTCTCTCGCTCTCTCTCACACACACACACACACACACACGTCTGCAAATAATTTCCCACGTCGTCACGCATCTCACTAATGTTCTCTCCTAAAAGGATTAACATGCAAGAACAGGCTGTTTACATAACAATGACAAGTGATCAAATTGTGCTGCAAAAAATGTGATTATGAAAAACTGGTAAATTTTTCAAGACACCTCAGGCTTATGCATTAGATAAATTTATCTTTTTACTAACAATATTGGTAAAGATACAGGGAATGCACTGATCTTTTGTAAGTAAAATTTATTGCAAACCCGTTATAAACCTTTGAAAAACAAACCCCTACTGAAGTTTTAATTTACTTATATGTCCTGATATGTTTCTTAAAAAGCAAATAAAATTCCACAGATATTTGTAAAATAAATGTTGAATAGAAGTACTTTTTGCGGTAACTATCAAGCTATAATAAACACACACACAAACACACCGGCTGTCACTCTTAATAGAGATGCAGATGTTCAAAGGAAGAGAGGGAAATTTGTTTTTCTTGTTTTTTCCTTTTTTTTCCCAGAGACTGTTGATTAATTAGAGCTATTTGTCTGAAGACCTCCTGCTATGATTAGACAGCCTCTCCTGCTTCCCAAACACACACACACACACACACACTTGCTCACACACCTCCTAAAAAAACAAAACCCCACTAATCATTTGAAGCCTGCGCTTTGTAGGTGGGGCCCGGTCATTATCAGGCCCCAGTGGCGGCAGGGTTTTTGTTGGTTTTAGCTTTTGCATCCCCAATCAATCGCCTAACAGGAAGCGCTTTAATCAGGGTTTTAATGCAGCAGTACAAGAGGTGGGCCGGGCCCATTGTCTGGGCCTGAAAGGCTGATCAGAGGGGAGTCCTCTCGCGTTTCTTTGCATTCACCTGCTGGGCCTTATTGGGTCTCTTTCGGAAAGAAAAGGGACAAGGCAAATGAATAAAGAACACGGGCAGAGTGTGGGCCCCGTCCAGCCGGACCTGTGGGTTAATCAAGGAGCTACTTGTCATCGGCGCAGAGTCCCACACAGCTCTCTCCCCTCGTCTCTTTCCCATGCCAATTCAGGCTCACCCGAGGAGCTGGGCTGAGCCTAACAACAGCGGGCCATAACACAACATTGAGCTAATGATATGCTCCTCAAAAAATTGAATGCATGAAGTTGGACAAGGGGGGAGCGGGAAGGAGGGTGGGCTGGGAAAGAAGTGTATGAATTGCAGAGAAACTCAATTTTGAGAGGCTGAATATATGAGAAAAAGAGGGATATGAGAGCGAAAATAGATTCAAAAATAATGTACAGCTGGAAGTTATAGTGTTAAAAAGCAAACAGAACACAAAGTTACAGATAAAGATTATCTAAACAGTTCATCTCCTCACTAGACAAACTAAACTTCCATATATGTGACTCTGTTATTCAGGCCTTTCTTTGCATTTTAGAGACTTTCACAAGAACTGAGCAAAACCAGCAAAAAACTAACAAACTCATTTATTTGTCGACATTTTTGCAAAGATGGTGTCAACTCAGAACCTGAATTTCTGAATTAAATTTTTTTAAGCAATGATGTTTTTCTGTCTGCTGCTCCTTTCTGCAGGGGTCACCACAGCAAGCAATCTGACGTGGAAGATTTGATGCCCTGCATGACACAATATGAACTCAAACCTGCAGCCTCAAGATTACAAAACCACAGCTCTGACCCCTGAGCCACCGCAGCCCCTTCTGGAGGTTTTATCAATAAATATTGATATTTGCAAACGTGCAGAGGAGTGAACAGTTTCAGATCTCATCAAGTGATGCTCTTACTCCATCTAGTGAAGGGTGAGAGCAACTCCCATCATCTACGCCGTGCTATGTGTGTTTTTCTCTCTTTTAAAAAAATGTAGTTATTTGAAAATGATTTTATTATTATTAGCACATTTAAACTTATGAAACACTAATAAATATTATATTTAAAGTTTAGGAATAAAAAAAAAAAAGCATTTATTTGTTCATTAGATTAAATGTTTTTCAGCACAAAACCCCTGACAGGAAGATTTAGGTAAAATTTGCTGTACAAAAATGATTAAAAAAAAACATAAAAACATAAAAAAAACATGCACTATTACTACTATACTACTATTATTATTATCATTATTATTATTATTATTATCATTATTATTATCTTTTTCCTTTTATTCTTAAAAAATACATTTTTGTTATGCAGGAATCTATTTACTGAAATACTAATCATAGCTCCAGCAATCCCATTATTTATATTGACACATTTTCAGCTGCCACTATTTTTTTTTTTCAGAAATCAAATTAAACCAAGCAAAAGGTCCAAATCAGCATCTTACATCAACATGTTTCTGTAAAAGTTCAGCCCAACGTTTTGGGACATTTCCAGCAGGAAAAATGCTGGCAATTTGTCCAGCACAGAGAGCTCTTTGGAATTATGCGTGTACTTTAAACGTCAAATTTGTCAGAGACAATGCAAGAGCAGCGACTAATGGCTGATCTACCTGACAGGGCTTTTTGTTGAAGTCCACAGAAAGTCCACAGGAAGCCTTCTGTGCTCTCCAGCAGGGACTTGATGCACTTATAGGAGAATGCTCTCTAACGAAAGGGATGGCAGCAATTAGAAAAACAAAGGAAGGGAGGGAGGGCCTGTGCTTATAGCAGGGGCACTTAAACACTCAGTTGTTGCATTGTTAATTAGAGGAGCGACAAAAAATGTCCAAAAAAAAAAATCTCCTGCAGGTTAATATTTGCAATATATATTTAGTCATAACATCATTGAGTTTTCTGTAAAAGAAAATGAAACACTGCAAAAATATGCAATATGTGCGTGATCTTTTTTGTTTTTTATATTAAAATTGAATCTTTTATCTCTTTTCCCATCTTTTCTCTCATCTGAAATAAATTAGGCCTTCAAACTTCAAAATTGTTGGGTGAGAACTAACAATAAGCACATTGCTAAATTTATAATGAAAACACTTATACGAACGCTTCAGTGTCCCCTATTAAAAAAAAAAATAATAATAATAAAATAAAATAAGAAAAAAATAAGTGCAGCACACTTTGTGCACATATCCCTCCAATTTTATTTCCTTAACATTTAATAAGCTGAAAGCTTATTTTTTCTGATTTGCAGGGTGGGGGGTTGCAGGTTCATTTTGACAGGCATTAGCAGCAGAAGGTCAGCAATTTACCTGTAGGACGAGAATTTACCCCGGCCTAATTTCTGCTGTCCTTCAGGTGCAGCCTGTCACCCTTTTTGCATTTTAATGAGGACGACCTGTTTATTAAATCTTAGAGTGCCTTTTTTTGTGTGTCTGAAATAAATGGTTTGAGTTGCTTGGCAACCCGACTTAACCCCCCCCCCCAATTTATTTTTAAGCTCATAATTCTTCATCTATATTCAGGCATTAATTAGACTAAGATACGTACCATCCCCCTCGTTTCTTTATTTCAAAGCAAAGCTGATGAATATCACACACACAAATACAGTGGAAAAACTGATAAATGCTAACTCCTGAAAATAGGTTTTACATTTTTATTTCAATCACTTGTTCTAAATGTTTAAATGGATTTTCCTGTTTTTTTTTTATGTAGGACTAATAAATTTTGTATCACATTGTCACAGCAGCTTTAGTTTCAGTCCAGCAGAGAAACCTTCACCTCTCGTATAACTATTGTTAAAACAATCGGTTTTTAATTTAAAATGATAAGTTTAATTGCTAAAAACAAGGTAGATATAAAGCAAGCTGACAAACTATTTGGATTTATTGTAGAACAGGTGCAACATATTTTCCTAATTTTCAGCTTTTTACTCAAATATCCTGGCTATTTGGCAAAAATAAAAGAGGACATTATTGATATAACAGGTCAGTTTTCAGGACTTGTTGGAGACTTTTATCTTTACTGTTTCACTGAAAGGTTTCAGAATGACAACACACCTGATGGGTTTTTTTGTTAACTCCCTCAAAATTCAAAGCTTGGCAGCCAATTTCCAAATCAGAAAATAAGAAAAGTTCATTTTCTAAATAAAATTCATTGAAGGGAAAAAAATAATCAGAGACACTTTCTTTTGCACTGTTTGCTTTGGCTTCAAGGTGAAGTTTAAAATGGGTCATCAAATTTCATGCAGTTTCCTGGGAGGTGTGGAGGGAGGAAGACGTGTGCATGGCAAACCAAGGACGGTTGGATTTGCTGTTAAGAGCACGGTGGCCCTGCTCTCCCTGGAGCTACGGCTTTGATTGAACACCAAAATGAGTTGAAATGTCACAAATCTCTTCCAATATGCTTGAAATGAAAATTGGCCTTGTGGTGTATTTTTTTTTTTAACAGCTCCCATTAAGTGTGGGCTTAGCACGTTCTGTTGAGTGTGGTTGGAGTGCATCTAAAATACAACATTATTACATGTCTGTTCGCTAAAGAAACCCCCCCTTTACCCCATCAAATTCCTCAACGCAGAAAGAGGCTTCTTTATATACCTAAAAAAATGAAATTAAAAAGCAGCAGGACTCTTTTTGGGCTTGACTGAAGGAAGACAAATAGAAAACTCAGGAATAGAGAAGTCCAACCTGCAAAAACATGTAAAAAAAAATAAACTAAATTGTTTTGCTCAACAAGGAAGAATGTGTGATCTCTTGCTCAGCATTACTACCTCACAACATCTTTGGTAACTTTTATGTCATATTGGACCACATGGACTCTATATGTTTTTGTATGTCTGTTTGGCCCTGAATGCACTGATTTGGCAAAAAGCAGTCCTACCTATTTACCCCCCTCCTGTCTAAATGTATTTTCAAGGAAACAGGGAAATGACTATCCTGGCTGCTTAGTATTCACATCACACAAAGTGGGTCTGTGTTCCTTATTTAGTTCTGTACTGTACAGCTGGGGAGCTGTCCAGCACACAGCGGCGGTATGCAAATGAGTCTGGATTTGAATGGAGATGGAGGTAGACACAAAGCTCAATTAGAGACAGGAAGAGAAAGAGACGGTGGGGGAGCGTTGAGTGTCTGGATGAGGAAAGGGATGGGAAGGGGGTAGAAGAAAGAGAAGAGAAGAGAAGGGGAGAGAGAGAAATAGAGAGAGAGAGAGAAAGGCCTGGATGCTTTATGCCAACCTGAACACGCTGAAGCTGCACACATGTGAGTGAGCAGAAGCAAGAAGGACGTGTTTCTCAATTTTAGCAGACAGGCAGCCTCTTTCTGAGGCGGCTCAGACAGGCTCGGCTTTGTGACGCGTTTCAGTCACACCAGTCACACTGAGAAGATCCCACATCATCTGTGTCACACGTTTCATCCAAACAGAAAGGGATTTAAGGCCGGCACGAGCACCCTCTTCCTCTAAAGCTCAGAGCAAAGAACCTCAAATGCAGAAAAATCTATATTTTTTAAAAGGTACTTGAAGGTATGGGTGGTGCTAGTTTTGTTCTTGGCAGCGATGTCTGTATCACCTAACACAGCGTCCGCACGACTGTCCTTGGAGGAGACTCAACACTTGTCACCCCCTGGTTACCATGGCAACTGCAATATCAATTATGGACGTAGAATGGGAGATGGGGGGGGGGGGGGTAGGAAATGAATATGCACAGATATCAGGGTTTAATTGTCAGTGTGTGAAGCTGGCAGCAGAAAGAGATTACACAAGATTATTGACTAAATTATTCATTTGCATCAATTTCAAGACTTTTGCTGCTTTATTTCTGTCCATAAAAAGGAAAACAAAGGAAATAGATGTGATGATGGGAGCTGGTTCCCACCCCTTTCCGACATTATCATAATTACAAACAGCTGACAAAACTGAAGCATCGTTGGCTACATTTTAGCTGATTTTCTGGGCACAATTTGGACTCGTTGCAAGGTTCCTTTAATGCAGCTGAACTCTAACAGACAGGACTTGGACAGACTTGGCTCTGAGGGGATGAGGCTGTAACTCAATCGGGGAGGCACAGAGATCATTCAGTTGATCTGGCAAAAACAACAAAAATCTGTCTGATGTCCCTTAAAACACTGCCTGTCACATTCGGTAGGGCCAACATTTACTCATACAGACACTTCCCCTGACCTGAAATTTCCGCTCACTGTTCCAAACATCTCCTTGCACAGACAGTTTGATGCCTTAAAATCTAGTGCATTGAGGAAGTCTCCTAATAGACTATAAACAGAGAACAGCTACTTCCATGAACATAGAAGGCACATGAGGATCTAAAAAAAAGGTCATCACACACTTTGGAATTATGCGAAATAGCAGGTGGAAAGGTGCGACAACGGAGACGCGCGTTTGCACGTGTGCGCGCCAGTCTGTGCGCGAGCATAGGCTACATACAGTAAACCATTGCTCCGGTCTCATCAATAATGCATCGACACTTCATGTTTATGCAATTCCTAGGGCAAGCCCGAGCCTTGCAGACTCGGATCAGGCAGATGGTTTTACAAGCTCGTCCCGGACAGAGCTCACACACTCACACACACACATTTTGCTTTACCGCCTGTGGATGAACAGATTAGGGTAAGAAAAAGAAAAAAAAAACAGACTTCAGCACATACCTGTTCTAAGCCACTGTTTCTCTCTGATCCTGGGTTTCTGCAGGCTTGAAGGGCTCATGATAACACCGCGCTAAAGCTGCGCTCATATGCAAATTAACCACTCCGGCTGAACGCAAGGGCATTTATTATTCATAAATTACTCATGTTTATGCAAATCAGGGTGTGCGGAAACACTGGTGGGGGTTGAGTGGCTCAGTCTAATAAACACATACAGGCTGCTGTGTGATTCAACCGCTGTTGCACATTTCCCACCCAAAATGATCCACGTTCAAATATTTAACCAGCAAGCTGCAGAGTTCTCAACTTTTCTATTTTATTGAATTAATTTATTTATTTTACTTGTCAAAAAGGTGTGCGGGAAGGGGGTAGGGGAAGGAGCTTTACTGATATATCCCTTATGTAAATGCATTTTTTTTCTCCTAATCTAAACAGAATCTGTGAAATAAAGCATGTATTCCACGCTACAACTCATACGCAAATATAATTTACATTACAATGCCGATATGATTCCTCCTAAAATATTTTTAAAAACAGGTAATAAAAATAATTAAAGATAAATTGTTTTCAGTAACAGCATCTGAGCAGCTATTCTAAAAAATTCAACAACCTTCTATGAGGGCAAAATATTTTTTGTTGTTAATTAAAGAAAAAAAAATATCAGAAAGGGCTGTAAAGTATGCCCACCTCCTTCCACAATAAATAAATAAATATCTACTTTTTAAATGTTTATTATTCGTTTTTCTAGGGTTGAAAAAATAACCAGAAAGCGTTTTATTGATTTAAGAGCGCACTTTCCTTTTTTTTTTTTTTTTTTTTTTACAAAACTTACGGTAAGGTCTTACGTCACTAAATGAAGACAAGCTTTACGTCAAAAGGAGGCGACGCACCTTTGGCTTTTTTGCTCGTTAGAGCCGGTGATTTTGAAGAAACTTCAGAATTTTAGGGATTGTTTGTTTGTGTATATTATTTTTCCATCCCTAAAACGTCGCCTTTGAGCGGAGTGATGCACATATGAGACAGGAATACGTAAGATTTTCAACGTTGTGTTTCACTGTTGTTGGCTAACGCTTGTGTATGTTATTGAGTTTTCTTTAAGTTTCTGTTTTGTCGTTACAGAAAACAGCCATGTTCCACAACAGCTCACAGAGAAAATATTGGACTTTTAAAAGTGAGGATGAATTGGAACAGATGAGATTCAGTGCCAATGAGAAATTCCGGAAAATAGTTCGTGAAACTGGAAAGGTATATGTACAAAACGTGGCGTATTTTGAGTCCAGGAGCCTTATTACACCACTCTGTTTATTTCTGAACCAGCCTGTCGTGAGTACCTCTATGTTCTTGGAGCGATATGAGGAAGACGTTTTGTTTCGACACTATGAGAGGAGGATGTTTGACTTCTGCAACGCTTTTAAGCCTACCATGCCTAAATCAGTCGTGGTATGTGGTGTGCACTTTCTCATCTCACTAAAAGCAACATTTCTGTGATGTTTGGAAAACGGAAGCACACGTTTCTCGTGTTTGCAGGGTGCAGCCCTCATGTACTTCAGAAGATTCTACCTGAACAACTCCATCATGGAATACCACCCCAGGATTATCATGTAAGTGCTACTAATTAGGAACAGACCACATCTTTAAGATAAACTGTAGCTTAAAAAAATTAGATCATTCACAAAACACTGCTTTCTCAGTGTATTTATATTTATCAAACTCAGGATGTTATGCACAAAGCAAGTGGCAGTGATAATGTTGGACTTGATTTTGCTAGATTTTTTTTCAACTTTTACAGTCTGTGGGAAGTCAAGTTGATCATTACTAGCTGAAGAAATGTCAGGTTAACACCTTTTTAAAAGTGATATTTTATGACTTTTTTTAAAATTATTGTGCTTCATTCAACAAAGAAATTGTCTCATCTTCATTCTGTAAATTTTTCGATGTTAACATAAGGCTTAAGGATGGCTCCCTTTTTTTTATTCCAGGCTGACATGTGCATACCTGTCCTGCAAAGTGGACGAGTTCAACGTGTCAAGCACCCAGTTTGTGGGGAATCTTCAGCAGGAGACTCCAGCAGGACAAGAGAGAGTCCTGGAGCAGATCCTCGAGTTTGAACTGCTTCTAATCCAGCAGCTCAATTTTCACCTGGTCATCCACAGCCCCTACAGACCAATGGAGGGTCTGCTCATCGATCTCAAGGTGGGCAATCTCTAGAGTTCTCAACCCAAATTGAAATTGTGTTGTAGCGTGTTTGATTGTTTTGTCTCCTCCTTTCGCACCTCCAGACTCGATACCCCATGCTGGAGAACCCAGAGTCGCTGAGGAAAAGTGCTGACGACTTTCTGACCCAGGCAGCCATGACAGATGCAGGACTTCTGTTCCCGCCCTCTCAGATTGCTCTCACTGCCATTCTGAACAGTGCTTCCAGAGCTGGCATCAACATGGAGAGGTGGCTCACTTGTTCTTTAAATATATACATGCAACTTCACACACATTTATATACTTTGTCACTAGTGCTTTGCTTCTGGCATAACAGTAAATAAACTTGATAGATTTGTTTATTCCCCTTGCCTAGCTATCTGACGGAATGTTTGAAACTGAAAGAGGACAAAGAAACTCTTTCAAAGATGTACGAATCAATGAGACGTGAGTAAATTTCACTTTCTATTCTCCACCACAAGATAGCAGTGTTGAGCATTACTTCAGGTCTGATTTAAAAAAAAAAATTTTTCCCTGCTGATGCAGGGATGAAAACCCTCCTCAAGAAGTATGAACCACCCAAACTGGAAGAGGTGAATGTTTACAAACAGAAGTTGGAGAGGATCCATGCTGAACTTGCCAGTTCCAGCAAGTAAGAAGATCCCGCTATACTTTTTCACAGTGATGATTGTAAAGACACAACATACTATATCAAAAAGCTAGAAAATAAGATTAGTAAAATGTGCCAGTTCATATAAGGTTAGACATTTAATGTTTCTGTATAATTCCTATTTAGCATATAAACTGTCAATGTAGCACATAAGCATTTCTGCTACCAGGTGTAAATTTTGGAGACACTCATAAATAACACCAGATATTCATAGTTATATAGTAACAGTTTTATTTCAGCCAGGTATCTAAGATGCAAAAGGTTCAAGGTTCAGTCTCAGGTAGAAAAATAAAAAGGAATACATCATTGTCAGCTGTAGAAATACAGAAATGCTACACTACCTACATCTTCCATACCACGCAGCATCTCTGATACAGGTATAGCTGTTGAGATTTATTAGGTTGTTACTCATCCGTCCACAGTTGTCCAACACTCTGTGAGGTCCGTGATATCTTCGAGTGTATCTACAGTAAACAGTTTGGTAAACGTTTGAGCTATGACAGGCACAGATTCAGACTCTGCAGCTGGTCCAAATCTTTGAAGCATGCTAGGCCCACCCGAACGACTCTGAAGTTGAGAAAATCTGTGCATGGCATGACTTTTCCGAGCAGATCTGTGTGAGTGGGTGGGGGGCAGTCGGTAAAGAGGTGTTGCTGAGGAAATGCAACCTGTGATGGTGGCAGAGCATTCGAGACGGCAAAGTATCAAAGCTTTTTTGTTTACATCTAAAAGGCAATAAAGGGAGTTCAGGTGATGGTTAAGAGCAGCATATATGTAGGCCCACACACTTTTAGCAGGATCCATTCACGGTGAACACATGCACAGGACAGGTTACAGTAACTTTTGGACTCTGCTTTTCTGCTAGATCGTACACAAACCCAACATCTCTTTACAAGCCGAAGATTATCATTTCATCATACAAAAGCAGCATAGAAAACAAAGTCAACAAGTGGATTACATGCCGCACGGAGATCCATACACAAGTATTCGCAGTGATCTGGAAGGAGAGCTTTAAAAAATGTAAATAAAATCAGGCGTCATAGTGTGAGATGGTGAATAAAAAGGGAGTTAAGGCTTGTGTTTTGGAAAGAGGTGCCATGTTTAAATTCCCTGATGACAGCAGAAAATGCTACGTCAATGCTTTGGATTCCCTCCTCTGTAATGTCTCGTCTCTGCTTGTTTTCCAAATAGAGAAGCTGAACAGAAAGCCTTTTTTTTCTCTTAACTACCAACCATAAACACTCCAGACTTAAGATGGTGCAGTAGAAATATCAGAAATTTCTGACATTTCTGCAGTACATCTAAATGTAGACCAGGTCTTTGAATAAAATCACTGCGAGGTCTCCCATGTTAAAGTTCAGGACACTGTAGGTGTAAGACAGATTTTGGAAAGGGATTTTTGGAGGAACAGGATTCAGATATGCAGCAATTTTTTTTCTTTTTCCTAGTTCAATAAAGAACAGTCATATTGCATGTATACTTCCAGGATTCTAGGCCACATGCTCACAGTTACAAAATACAAACTCTTTAGTCTTCAGTTTATGCACGTCAGGGACCGAGGCCTCACTTTGGCTGGCTGCTCTAAAAGACTTGCAGGTGAAAATCCCCCAAACTCACATTACCTGGATGGCAGCAGCCAGTGACATGATGGTGCACTCTGTCCTGTAAGATAAAGTGGACATATTTGTGAAAGACAGGTGCTGAAAGTCACTTGACTTTACTGTCAAAGGAAAAAAAAAGCCAGTGACATTTCTCATTACAAATAGTGTAAACTAGTCTACATGGAGAGGGAACTAAAACTACTAATAATGATCAGGACAATGTAATGGACAGTAAAATTCATGTTGGATGTATAAACATTGACAGTAAAGTTCACCAGCAGTTGTTTGCAAAAATATTTTAACTATTTTTGTTACAGCAAACGAAAGAGGGGATATGAAGAAGATGGTCATGTAGCTAAAGAACCTCGTTTGGCTGAAGAAGTAAGAAAATATTTTCATATTTCCTTTTTAGCTTTTTAAAAGATATTTATATTTAATCTGTTTCATTTCAGGAATGGAGTGATGAAGACCTCATCTGAATTTTATGTTGTGGAATCGGGCTAAAAGAAATGGCTTGAATTCAATATTTTTATGCCCAAAATTAGCAGTTTAAGTGCACATGGCCTTTTTTTTCTTTTTTTTTTGCAGTGAGAATAAAACTATTTTTCTATAAGATTCTGTGGTGTATTTTTCTTAAACATAATGATCACAAAGTATGTGCACACACTTTACTATTTTGCAGAGCAAAATAAACAACTCCGTAATCTAATTTACAAAAACTGTTTAATAAGTGCATGCATGTCTGTTATACAGTCTGTATGACTCAGAATTTACTGATGTAAACTTTTTTTTTTATGTGTCCTGTCTGGCAATGAAAAGTAGAAAGAAAAAAAAAACTTTAACCCAATAATCAAATAAGGCCAATAATTATGACCAGAAATTTCCAGTTCATCTCACTTATGATTCCAGCAACAGAATTTATTAATATAAAATAACCTTTTTTTTTTCTTAAAATACTTTGCTCCAATCTGGAAAACAAAGTAAAACAAAAAAAAACAAAAGAAAAGACAGAAATGCTTCCCTCAGCAAATATTGTCACAACTTTAAAATGAAGTTGCTAATTACAGTATAAAAAGCATCGATGCTAGGAATCCAGTTACCATTGAAGGGACGCTGAGAGAACTTAGCTTCTTCATGTCAGTTTCCTCATACTGAGAAGTGTGGGGGGGGCACTTTGGCAAAATGTGCTCTCAAGACACAGTGGGTACAAAAAAACCTGCTGAAATGTTAACATTGGGCTCTCACGATGAAAGAAATGAAATGTACACATGTCCGAGTACAGAGTCCATGAGTGATTTTTTTTTTTTCCAGTCATTGTGAATTTTTTTTCTTCCTTTTTTTATTTTAAGGCCTGCTGCTGCTGTTGCACAGCTCTTGTGGTGAACCAGACAAGATGACAGGTGTGGGAAGGGTGGGAGGGTCTATCAAAGGAAGACATGATGGAGAGTGGTGGATGGGTTGCCATGGTGATGAGGGAAGAGCATGCTACATCTCCTTGGGGCTGCACTCCGAGGGGAGGAGGTGGACTGACGCAAGGATGGGGAGGTGGGAGGAGAGGAGTGCAGTACTACCTGTTGCTGTTGGACATGGCATACTGAGTCTGCTTCTGCTGGAGGAGCTCTGTGATGGCCAACAGCTTTTTTAACACATGCTGGGGGAAAAAAAAAAAAAGACACGTTTAAGACTTGTAGAGCTTAAAGAGCTCAGTATTGCTGTGATTTGACGTTTTCTGACCTGCTGTGCGCCCTTCTCATTGCTCAGGGTGCGGAGTTCAGCTGAATGTGCACCACAGACCTCATGCAGCGCAGCCAGGTCCCGAGAAAGGTCTGTCGTAAAGCTTTCTGTGTCTTTAGGGAGCTCAGGAACATTCTACAAACGCAAAACATATTTTTTTCATAGTCTGTACTCATGGTGAACTATTTTTAACAACTGATTAATTTGTGCACCAGTCAACAGAACATAGGAAAAACAGCAAATATGAGAAAACAGCAATTTCTCCTTTTCTGAATCATTTGTCTAAAAACAAAAGAAACAGCAAATGAAACAAACCCCTAATTCATCCAGAAACATTATCATCCGATGTTTGTTGCTTTTGATGAAAGGGTTGACACCCTCCATGTAAGGTTCCTGTTAAAACAAAAAGGAGAACAAAACAAATCAAATGCCAACAATTTTCACAAAAAGTTTTGTAACAAAAATAAAGCTCAACTGGATGATTTCAGGTAAAAAAACATTCATACCTTAGCACCAAATTCAACTAGGTTGGCCAGATTCTGGACAGACTTGGCCACCAGTGTGAGGGTACGACTTGCTGTTGAAGATGGGGGGTCTGTTTAAAAAAACAAAACAAAAAAAGAGCAAAACATACCCTTAAGATGACTTTGAAGGCAAAAAGAATAAAAACAATTCTAAGAGATTTTTTACCAGCAATGATGTTGAACATTCTGGGGTTGAGAATGGCAGGGCAGATCAGTCTGAGAAAGACAAAACCACTAGTGGAGGAAAAAACAAAAAAGGTAAGGTTCAATTTAGCTTTTAAGGCTCATAAAGTCTCGACCTACAGTATGTAAGTGTTCAGTTACCTCACAACTCTCGTCCGCATGGTGGTGTTGTTTGGCCACTTCTGTTTTACAGACTTCTGCAGGCACCCGTAGATGTACCTCAATGTCCTGTTGCAAAAGACATTAAATTGTTGAATGAGATCAGAATCTGAAAATGGTGTAAAAACCAAATTTGTTCAGGTGTTCGGAGCATACGCTGGGAGGATCTCAGCAGCCATGAAGATCTTCTCCACTAGCTCCGACAGTATGTTGAGAAGATGGGTCAAGTTCATGGTCACATCCTCGTTCTTTTCCAGTTTGGAAGGGTTCAACTGAAAATGTTTTTAAAAAAAGGACAAATTAGAGGGTGAAGGTAAATTAATTTGAACTCATTCTGTTTTATGATTAGTGGGAAGTGATTTCTCTCACTCCACAAAAACAACTGATTTTAACAGGCAAGCATTGATTAATCACATGCAACACTGCTAACCTTTTAAGCTAGGTACAAATCTGCTGCTCCTAAATGCAATTGATGTATTTTGTAAATTCTTCTTAAGGGCCCAGTATACTCGATTCGAAGCGAACAGTTGGCATTTGTTTTCGCACACACCTTTCATAGCCCCTGAGACACACCGCACCAAGATCCTGGGAAATCCCTCCCGCAGCGGTACACGTCACTGCTATGGGTTTCTTCTCCCTGGAGGCTACACTCCAATATCTGCAGTTATTCGTCCACAAATCTGTCCCGGTTAAAGTGCCACAATTGGCAGACGGATTCCTATGTGCACAATGTCCGTTTTATTTCCATTCATTAGTTTTAGGCCATGTGATTATCTTTATAAATGTCTGCTTCTGGGTACAACAGTCGGTGTCTGGAAGCGAGTAGTTGAAGCAAAATGCAGCATCTGAGCGCTTTCAGCATAAACAAACAAGCCCACGAACTTCTGACCAATCACATAATTTCTTATGTGGAAGGGGATGAAAAGTTCCCCCGGCAGGTTGTGACAAATAAGGGTTGGAAGACTTAAAACAGTGAACAAAAAGACAAGATTTTCTGCACGCAATTGCGACAATGATAGCAGATTTCGGTAGTACGGATGGAATACGTGGAGGCCTTAAATAAGTCATTGCAGTAAAATATGTGCAGTTTTGTACCTCACAGGACTGTTTGCTTTCCATGATCTTCAGGATTGTGTCTTTGAGTGCATGGTGGACAAAGGGTGTGGCTGTGGACTTCATGTACTGCTCCATCAGTGTGCTGGCCAGGGTGGTTGCTCTGAACAAGGTTGTGGCCTCATCTGTAAACAGTGCACAGGAAGATAATTATCCAAATATATCTGCACATTGTCACACATGCTCATGAGCTAAGGTCCCTCAATGAAACCAAACCAAGATGTGCAGAGAATGACATCACATTAAGGACTGTTTGAAACTCTATGCTTGATTGCTCTTACCCTCCATCTTAATTTCCTTTTCATTGAGTTTCATAAGCAGGAATGCTTCATCCTTCTCATGTCTAAAGATTTTCAAAAGGAGGCTTGCCAGTAAAGTACGATCCTGACCACAGACATTGGCCAAAGCGAAGATTACATGGAAGTCTTTCTGCAAGATTATCTGTAGAGCACATAAGAGCATTTTAACTCAACAATCATGCTGGACAGGTAATAAAATATATTGCAATCAAAGCAATTTCTCAGTGAATCAAACCTCTTTGAATTCGCTGTACTCTTCTTCAGGCATTATCTTTTCCATGGAGTATCGGGCACGTACACGTAAAGAGCCTGGCTCGATGCCCTTCAGAGGAATGTGGGAACTCAGAGGGAACCACTCATCAATCATCTGGCCCTTAATTAAACGATTTAGCTGGCAACGCATAAACACTGAAAAAATAAAAGTGTGTGTGTGTGTGTGTGTGTGTGTGTGTGTGGCCACAGAGGAGAAAAAAGGAGGAAGCGCTCCAGCTCC